>JAVDOI010000033.1:1937145-1953188 GCA_032191485.1 Leptoclinus maculatus
GTCTCCCTAAGGTCCCCGGAACTTAACGTAGACCCTGGTCCCCGAGGTCGAAACACAATGAGTTCTTAAAAAGGTTCCTAGTCCTCGGAGAAAGTCTCCGGGGTCGGAAAAAAGGTGCTATAGAAATACACGGTCTCTGGCACACAAATGAAGGTTACGATCTTGTAACCCTAGTTCTATAAGCACAGGCAGAGCTGGACTCTGTTGGTAAAGCTCTAGTCCTATCACAAGCATGCGTTCGCCTACTGAACATTTGCATAAGCATCTCTGGCCTTCCAGGAAGTGCCTACAGAAATACTTCCCCCAAAGTATACAGGACGACACACCCAGCTGCTACTAGGGATGGTCATCGGTAGGAATTCATCGCTACTCTTATCGATGCTGCTTATCGGTTCAATTCAATTGGTATGCCTCAACAGCAATACAATAAGGTCCAAACATGTTTGAATTCATTCAGCGATTATCTTTCATGTATTAGTTCTTATGATCCAACTCAGCATCACTGACGTTACCAGCAGAGGACGAGGATGGACGGCTGCTCCACAAACTGGAGAAAACGGATCATTTCTGCACATTGATGTTGTGCTTGTTGGTCACATGTTGTGATGAACTGCTGCTGTTTCCTCTCTTACTGGTGTTACTGGTGAGGGTTTCACTACATTTGAGACAACAAGAGTTCTCAGCATCTACTGGAGTCAAATGTCACACTTTGGATCTTTGTCTTCTCTCTGCCATGATGTGTGTGTGTGTGTGTGTGTGTGGTGTGTGTGTGTGTGTGTGTGTGTGTGTGTGTGTCAGAATAGGCACAAAGACACAGAAACAGAGAGAGGAGGTTTGAGATCTCACTCCGTAACTTCTAAAGTATCGATAGCACAACGGTTAACTTTGGACGTTATCAATACAGGTTTTTACTTATTTAGAACCCGTTGAGAACCGGGTTTGGGGGGGGGCTCCCTAGCTGCTACGCTAGCCTAAACTTTCTTCAGTGAGCGATGTAGGCCCTGCAGGGGTCTTGGTAAAGGGCTCCGCCTGTACCTATAGAACGAGGGTTACATTGTCGTAACCTTTGTTTTTACTCACACAGGCTCCGCCCTCTACTGGACTGTATACTGTGGGGTCCCCCACATATTTAAGTACGCCGGCCGCGCTTATGCAAATCTTCAGTGGGCGAACGAGTGCTTGTGATTGGAGGAGAGTTTTACTCATAACAGTCTAGTAGAGGGCTCCTCCTCTGTGAGTTAGAACAATTATAAATGGAACTAGTCACCAGGAGCACACACACCAACAGAGCAGTCCTTGGTTTCCTGGCAGTGGATCACAGCAGTGAGATGCTTAGTATTCAGAGAGAGAGGAAGGAAACCAGAGGAGAGAGCGAGCTGGCTTCAGTAACAAAGCAGCCTCTTCGTGACTCCCTCACTGAGACTCGTTCAGTGTGTGAGTGTGTGTGTCTGTGTGTGTGTGTGTGTGTGTGTGTTTGGCTGGATCGCTCTCCATGAAACATTTGTTCATGCATAAACCAACTGCTCATTACAACTTTGGGCAAAGTAGGTTGTGCTTCCTTGTGTGTGTGTGTGTGTGTGTGACTGTGTGTGTGTGTGTGTTTATGTGTGTGTGTGTATGTGTGTGTGTGTGTGTGTGTGTGTGTGTGTGTGTATGTGTGTGTGTGATTGTGTGTGTGTGTGTGTGTGTGTGTGTGTGTGTGTGTGCGTGTGTGTGTGTGTGTGTGGGTATGTGTGTGTGTGTGTGTGTGTGTGTGTGTGATTGTGCCATTTATTCCCACACAAATGCACAAAGGCGGTTTACTTACCCAAACCAAGCTCATGGGGTTGTGGGGGGTTCAGCTGCCCTGAAACAGTTAAAGAAGTCCTATTAGTGGATACCGTGAAAACATTTCACAAGCATAAACATGAACAAAGCAGAGTGCGAGTCATACACACACTTTTACACACACACACCCTCAGAGATTGGGCCGCTGCAGTTCAGTGTCCTTACAATACCAAAGCAATTTCTCTTCATCCTCCATGTCCTGAGACTGTCAACCAAAACCAAACTACTAAACTCGGGTCTATAGAGAACCTGTTTGGCTGAAGAGGGTTTATTTCTACCGCTACTATCGATACTCATTAGGGGATAGCTCTGTGTTTTGAAGCGGGCTGCATGAGGCACTTATCAGGGATCAGTGTATTACCGACAGGAGTACCAGAACACTATTAGCTGCTGTGGACGGGGGCAGCACAACACATATTTATCTAAAATAATCAATATATGCTGTATTTCGCCGGTTTACCGTGAGAGAGCTATGAAGTAGATGTCAGGACAGAGAGCATCCAGCCTTAGAAAGCGTGGGAACTTTAAGGCTTTAAGGGGGGGGTGCGGGGGCTGACGAGGTGACTGCTTGCCAAGGCTGCTGCTGCTCATTCACCAACCCGTCTGACTAACTACCTCTCTAAATTGTCTGTCTGGCTTTCCTCTTTCCGAGACGTGCCCGAGATAGCGATGAGAGCCTCCGTCTTCACAGAACAAAGAGTAGAATGGATTATTGATCGCCACGCACAAATGAAAGACAAAAGAAGACTGTCTGTTCGTGAGAGAGAGAGAGGGAGAGATTTGAGGTTGAGGGTGGTGACGGATGAAAGAGCGAGATGAGTCTGTTCCCACAAAGTATATGTCACGCTCTTAAAGACGCGTTCAATTCTGTACACAGGTTCACAGGTTTGTTTAGAAGGAAGATGACTGAGGAGCGATAGAAACATTATTACCTCCATGTAACAACTAGTGACCAGGACACTTAAACCAGGAGTATATGGGAGGCATATCAAGATCCATCGACTGAATACAATAAGTGGACGTAGTCAAAGTGACGTCACCCATTGGTTTGTGGACTGCTGTTTTGAAGCCTCAAGCTCTGCATTTTGTCCTTCGCCATCTTGTTTTTAGGCAACTCGTTAACAGAAATCACCATATTTGGACTGCTGAGTGCCATAGCCCCGCCCCTAAAGCATCCCCTGCTTCATGGTCTGTTTGACTCTAAATGGACCATCATGTACTAAATGATCATCAAGTTGTATTGAAGAAGACTTGAAACTAGAGATTGAGACCATAAACTTACTTAAACCTTACTCTGCAACTCTCACTTAAATTTAAGGCTGAAGACTTTTCTATATTCTGCTTTTTATTTTATTGCTGTTGATTTTCATTGATAGGTGAGAAGCCGAGATTAGCAACTGTAGACCCTTTTACTGCCGATGTCATCACAAATATGCGTGCACATGGTCTCCAGCCATCTAGATGAGTTTAAGCTTTAAACACTTCATTAAAACTGTTACCAGCATCAAAATGTCTGGTTGTTGCACGTTCGGTGGACAGAATCGACATTCCAACAGCGGACTCTAGTTCTACAGAATCAGAGGAGCGTCTATTTAACGAGTGACCGTGTTAACTATCTCAGCCCAGTGCGTCAGTGGTTGCTCGTTACGTAAATGTTGCCGTAGATAATAAACACAGATGAGTCTGTTCTTAAACTGATTGACGGCTTCGTGTTCTGTGTGTTTTCGACAGCTGCCGTCACTATGAGCGACCACGAGGCACCAATTAACACGGCCACTCGTTAAACCGAAATACCAGGAGTGTCTCTGGCTGCAAGCTATTGAAAGCGTTGACTACGACCGGACTGATTGAACTTGTTGACTACCACCGGACTGATTGAACACGTTGACTACCACTGGACTGATTGAACACGTTGACTACCACCGGACTGATTGAACTTGTTGACTACCACCGGACTGATTGAACGTGTTGACTACCGCTGGACTGATTGAACTTGTTGACTACCGCTGGACTGATTGAACGTGTTGACTACCACCGGACTGATTGAACACGTTGACTACCACCGGACTGATTGAACTTGTTGACTACCACCGGACTGATTGAACACGTTGACTACCACTGGACTGATTGAACTTGTTGACTACCACCGGACTGATTGAACACGTTGACTACCACTGGACTGATTGAACTTGTTGACTACCGCTGGACTGATTGAACGTGTTGACTACCGCTGGACTGATTGAACTTGTTGACTACCACTGGACTGATTGAACGTGTTGACTACCGCTGGACTGATTGAACTTGTTGACTACCACTGGACTGATTGAACTTGTTGACTACCACTGGACTGATTGAACTTGTTGACTACCACTGGACTGATTTAACTTGTTGACTACCACTGGACTGATTGAACTTGTTGACTACCACTGGACTGATTGAACTTGTTGACTACCACTGGACTGATTGAACTTGTTGACTACCGCTGGACTGATTGAACGTGTTGACTACCACTGGACTGATTGAACGTGTTGACTACCGCCGGACTGATTGAACACGTTGACTACCACTGGACTGATTGAACGTGTTGACTACCGCCGGACTGATTGAACGTGTTGACTACCACTGGACTGATTGAACTTGTTGACTACCGCTGGACTGATTGAACGTGTTGACTACCGCCGGACTGATTGAACTTGTTGACTACCGCCGGACTGATTGAACACGTTGACTACCGCCGGACTGATTGAACGCGTTGACTACCACCGGACTGATTGAACACGTTGACTACCGCCGGACTGATTGAACACGTTGACTACCACTGGACTGATTGAACTTGTTGACTACCGCTGGACTGATTGAACGTGTTGACTACCGCCGGACTGATTGAACTTGTTGACTACCGCCGGACTGATTGAACACGTTGACTACCGCTGGACTGATTGAACTTGTTGACTACCTCTGGACTGATTGAACTTGTTGACTACCGCTGGACTGATTGAACTTGTTGACTACCACTGGACTGATTGAACACGTTGACTACCACCGGACTGATTGAACGCGTTGACTACCACTGGACTGATTGAACTTGTTGACTACCACTGGACTGATTGAACTTGTTGACTACCACTGGACTGATTGAACTTGTTGACTACCACTGGACTGATTGAACTTGTTGACTACCACCGGACTGATTGAACACGTTGACTACCACTGGACTGATTGAACTTGTTGACTACCACTGGACTGATTGAACTGGTTGACTACCACTGGACTGATTGAACACGTTGACTACCACTGGACTGATTGAACTTGTTTACTACCACCGGACTGATTGAACACGTTGACTACCACTGGACTGATTGAACTTGTTGACTACCGCTGGACTGATTGAACGTGTTGACTACCGCCGGACTGATTGAACTTGTTGACTACCACTGGACTGATTGAACTTGTTGACTACCACTGGACTGATTGAACTTGTTGACTACCGCTGGACTGATTGAACGTGTTGACTACCACTGGACTGATTGAACTTGTTGACTACCACTGGACTGATTGAACGTGTTGACTACCGCCGGACTGATTGAACACGTTGACTACCGCTGGACTGATTGAACTTGTTGACTACCGCTGGACTGATTGAACGTGTTGACTACCGCCGGACTGATTGAACGCGTTGACTACCGCTGGACTGATTGAACACGTTGACTACCGCCGGACTGATTGAACACGTTGACTACCGCCGGACTGATTGAACGCGTTGACTACCGCCGGACTGATTGAACACGTTGACTACCGCTGGACTGATTGAACTTGTTGACTACCGCCGGACTGATTGAACACGTTGACTACCACTGGACTGATTGAACTTGTTGACTACCACTGGACTGATTGAACGTGTTGACTACCACCGGACTGATTGAACGTGTTGACTACCACCGGACTGATTGAACTTGTTGACTACCGCTGGACTGATTGAACGTGTTGACTACCACCGGACTGATTGAACACGTTGACTACCACTGGACTGATTGAACGTGTTGACTACCACCGGACTGATTGAACTTGTTGACTACCGCTGGACTGATTGAACGTGTTGACTACCGCTGGACTGATTGAACACGTTGACTACCGCTGGACTGATTGAACACGTTGACTACCACTGGACTGATTGAACTTGTTGACTACCGCTGGACTGATTGAACGTGTTGACTACCACCGGACTGATTGAACACGTTGACTACCGCTGGACTGATTGTAGCGTTGATTACCACTGGACTGATTGTAGCGTTCCATTTTAAAGGGTCTTTCAGGGTGTTAGATGTTCTGTGCATGAATAAAGATCACGTAGGAATTCCTCGCTAGTGTAATGTCACACGCTATGTTTCTCCACCAAATATACGTTACCACTAAATTGCAGTGTGTGTGTGTGAGTCTTTGTGTGTGTGTGTGTGTGTGTGTGTGTGTGCATGTGTGTGTGTGTGATATCATGAAAAGAGAGTCAACAAGGAAGAGAGAGGGAAAGAGAGTAAGTGCATCTGATGTGTTTTGGTCTTGTTTTTTATGAATCTGTCAACCACACTTTGTCTCCCTTGTCTTGTTATTACGCTGCCAGCATCCCTATACACACACCCACACACACACACACACACACACACACACCTACACCCACACACCTACACACACACACACACACACACTTTTACAGGACAACTAATATTGCCAGAGTGCAAAAGAAAAGCAGGTATGAGCCAATATCAGGACACAAACCAATCACACACGCGATCCTGTCACAGAACACATTAAACCGCTACGACTCAAAGAGTAAACAAGAGTATCGCTTCCCAGACAATAATGCTGCAGTGTTAGTACACACACACTAAAATACATAAAGAGAAACTCGATAAAGTGAGACATGGATGACACTTTCACTAAAATGACATGTGTGTCCGTGGGCCGGAGCAGGCTGCACATTAAAGTCTCCTCCACATCTGCTGCTCTCCAGACAGCAACGCTGTTGTTATGGAGACCCACAACTGTAGGAAAGCTGGAGGAGAGAGGGAACTTTATTCAGCAAGTAACGAGCGCTGACAAGCAACAAATGTGTCAGCAAATATATTTAATTTAAGTCAAACAAGACTAAAATGAAGCAATGCACACTTTGCTCTGCTTCTACTTTGACTGAATTTGATATACAAACGTACCGAAGTCTGAAGACCAACCTTCATGAGATCTGGTTGTTTAACCTTTGACATCCCTAGTTTGGTTTAATACGTTTAGGCTGATGTGAAAGCTGGCAATCAAGCTGACAAACGGCTAATCTGATAACTACCAAGACAATGTTTGATCGGTTATAGTTCTATGTGTACATTTAACAAATAGAGACAAAGATTCCATTCGGCGCTTATGTCAGCCGATGGAGCCGAGCTCCACGGCTCCATCGCCGCTGACTGGAAAGTGTGTCGCTCTTATAGTTTATATGTTTATAGACATGGCATATGAAAATCTCAGTTATCCAGGTCAAAACAATTGCGATTCACAATAATATTCACAAAAACAAAAACATATCATAAGGTCCTCATGCAAAGTAAAGGATAAAACAATCGAAAGAAAAATGAGCCGAAACTGACTTCACTAAACCAAACAGTGTTTGATCAACATCACAGGAAACCTTCAAGTCAACTCAACCACTGAGAGAGCTCAGGCTACTTCATCACAGGACCAGACAGGATATTACTGTCATGTATTCTGGCCACCTCTACATCTGCACCGCTGCAGGTTCAATTATTTATATGTGTGTGTGTGTGTGTGTGTGTAGGTGTGTGTGGGTGTGTGTGTGTGTGTGTGTGTGTGTGTGTGTGTGTGGGTTTGTGTGTGTGTAGGTGTGTGTGTGTGTGTAGGTGTGTGTAGGTGTGTGTAGGTGTGTGTGTGTGTGTGTGTGTGTGTGTGTGTGGGGGGGGGGGGGGGGTTTGTGTGTGTGTAGGTGTGTGTGTGTGTAGGTGTGTGTGGGTGTGTGTGTAGGTGTGTGTGTCTGTGTGTGTGTGTGTGTGTGTGTAGGTGTGTGTAGGTGTGTGTGGGTGTGTAGGTGTGTGTGTGTGTGTGTGTGTGTGTGTGTGTAGGTGTGTGTGGGTTTGTGTGTGTGTCTGTGGGTATAGAAGACAGGAAAGAGGTAAAGGACATAACTCTGATGGGAAGCTTCCTCTCTGACTGGGGCTCGTTAAAACATATTTGTACTTGTCATTCAGGAAGTCGCTCAGCCCCTTTGGGTGCAAACTCACATTGCTACTGTTACAGAAACAGTAATGAGGAGACAGAGGCAGAGACAGGACGGGGGTGGATTGATACCTGGAGTGACACATGGACATTGCCTGTTAAAGACACTTGGAGAAGTCTTGAGCATTTATTAATCCGTTTCCATAAAAAGCATCATCAGGTTGCAACAACGCAGGCTGAGACGTTTCTGCTGCAGCGGGAGCCTGGAGACCAGAGTGGAGACCAGAGTGGAGACCAGAGTGGAGACCAGAGTGGAGACCAGAGTGGAGACCAGAGTGGAGAGCTGCTTACAGGCCACAGCAGGCGCCACACATGAAATACAGACACGTAACCGGGCAACAGATGGAGAACTTTCATTGCTTTGTGTGTAGATGGCATTTTACAAACTGCAATCATGATGATATTTTCCTAAACCTAACTAAGTAGGTTTGTTGCCTAAACCTAACTAAGTATTTCACGATCTTTTCCTAAAACTAACCAAGTAGTTTTATTGTCTGAAACTAACCAAGTAGTTTCTGTTGAAGTTGGAAGTGTATTTTGAAAAGACTGTATGCATGTAACGAGTGCAAATTGACACGTGTTGATGACTTTTGTCATGAACACATGAACAATGAGGAGTAACATAGGAGTTATATCATACGGCCCTTTGTATGAGGGACGTTGCACACCAGTGGCGGGCCGTGTGTTTTATACCTGGGCCTTCAGGTCTGTCCTACTACAGTTGAAACACCTCCTAATAACCTCATGATGACGCCACAGCTACGGTTATTATTTGTTTCTAGGGGTGTAACAATACACGTATTCGTATTAAACCGTTCGGTACGAGGCTTACCAACCGAACTATACGTTTGAATAATACTAGTGCGTTTGGAAATGCAGAAGCTTCAATTGTGGGAAATATAATGTTCTTTCGGTGAAGCCACTACGCTCAACCTGGCAACCAACCCAACGTAACAGACAACGTGCTACCTGACACGCCCACCACGGAAAAAAAACATTGTACTCTGGTGAGGCGTGTGTTCTGGGAGGCTATGCTAAACTAGCTTAGCAGGAAAACAACAGCAGCACAGAAGCTACAAACTCTCCCCGGTAGCTGTTCCCTACTGATTCAAACAACAGTCCTGCATGTATCTGCAAAGTTTCACAACAGTGACGCTAGCCCACTGACCAATCACAGCGCACGTTAATGCTGACGTACTCGGCTAGGCCACCTACACAGCTCCGACATGTCAAAGAATACGCCAAACATGTCAAACAAAAGATCTGATCGGTTGAAGACTATGACAATCAACAAATCGTCCCCATTTAAACTGCAAAGTCTCTCTAGAGGACCTCGGGCCTCTCTTACATAGAGACATAGGGGCTGAATCTGATTGGATAAAAGCTCTACTTAAAACAAGCTGTGCTGGAAGCAGAGCAACAGAGGAAGACAGGAGCTGTGCAATGAGAAAATAAGATAATGGGAAAAATAATACATGGAGTGTATTTGTGAAAAATAATGAAATGATAAAATAGCTCTAACTTTGTGATTGTGTTTAGGCCAGCAGAGAAGGCTTAGCTGGCCCTGACCACTGCTGTACACACACACCCCAAAGATCAGTGTGTGCAAAAGTAAAGCGTATCGAACAGAAATATCATCTTGTAAGTTCAGGAACATAGTCTGGAAGTACATTGGATAACAAAATAGATCAAATATTGTAGGGTGACAGCAGAACTCTTTTCATGTTACCACCTGACAATAATTAGTAATAGAGCTTGAAATGAGGTACAAACATGTCAATGTAAGAACACTGAGGAGGCTCTTCCTTTGTCTTCTAATACTTTGTGGCACTGATATGATATTCACGAAGAAGCCACAACACCCACATGCAAATCCTCACGGGCAGTCGACAGAAGAATCAACAAAGTAGGCAGAAGTCTGCACACTGTGAGCACTCCTCTTTAGAGCTGATTAGCATCAAATAAATGGGACATTTTCTAGACGCAGTCTTCATCAGACAGCAAAAAACTAATCTCACAGGTGTGACTAATTGATGGCCTCGTTTCTTCTCTTTTTCAGTCTGATGACAAGCGGCTGACTGGAAATGTCACCCTTATTAGCTAAGGTAGGGAATGTATTTCAGTTACCCTGTTGTTTAAATTATTTTTACATCCAGACAGCCTTAAATAAATCAAATGCTCTGAATAAATAAAAGAAAGAAAGATATCCGGAGGTTTCCTCAAGCTGCTAGCTGTGAGTACTAACAATAGAGTGCTGCAGGAATAAAGTAGATCTACTAACATATAATATAATATATATATATATATATATATATATCTAAAAGCCAACCCGGAGGTTAGCGTCGCACTGGTTCCCTCCGCTTTTTGTCGAGGGAACCAGTGTTTACTCACCTAAATGAACCACCGGCCTTATTTGAGGCATCTAACCAAAACAACATTCAGAAAAACCTGTTGACTTTGAGACGACGGAACCGGTGCAGACATTCCGACTCATTCCAGGGTTTTAGGCCTCAGTCCAGCAGCACTCGATAGCCGTGTTTGTTTGATTGCGGTCATAACGATAATTTGAGGGTAGTGTCTTTGGAGGGAGGCCTGAAGGGACGAGCTGTCAGGGTTGCAGACTTTCTCGCTAGATTTAGCAACGTTTGGAGCTCGTGTGGTTTCACTCGGTACTTTCATTGAGTAAGAGTTGGCAACACTGGGCTGGGTTATGTTCAGTTGGATACTTTCAAAATAAAGCATGTTCTTGCTGGTTTCTCCACTGTTTTGCCGACCACCGCTTTAGTCAATAATAGACCTTGCCAGTTGACGAACTACTACTTTCAGATAGGAGAGCTTGTGGACTAACACACTTCCCTATGAATATAACATCGACCATCACCAACCATATCAATTGGGGTTCTTGGCACGCTGAGGTGACAGCTGCACAATACATTATCTTAATCTGGGTATTCACAGTAATCAATCTACTTGTGTACACGAGTCACATCTTCGCCTCATTACTCAGTGTGTGAAGAAAAGAAAAGAAAGCCACTGACTTGACTGGTCAATTACCAGTACTGCTGCAATCTCTCTTAAGGGCCAGAGCTCAAACCTCAACAGACTGCACCTTTTAGCTCCAGTACATTACTGAACCAGCACAGGAGCTGTCAGGCATGCAGCAGAGCTCGTTTAACCAGGGAGGTGAGGAGAGATGGGAAAAATATAGATGTATTAAAGGGACATTCAATGGTTGGATAATTGAGGGATTCGGTCCCGTTGGATTTGTGCCCACTGTAATAGAGGTCAGTCCGCCCAGTCAGAAGAACATCACTCTCATTTTCGGTACGTTGCTGATGGCATCCATCCAATGCTGCGGTCCGCAATTACAGAAAGATGGATGAAAGGGTCGAGCGGTTCATCTCTGCCAGTTCTGAGGTTGTGGTGTTTTAGCTCCAGACCAGAAGAGTCAATTACCAGCTCACTACCACGGAGTAAGAGGAGCTTGGTTTGGCCATTTGAAGAGAAGAAAGTGTTTCTGTCTTGTTTTAGTGGTAATGCGTCCATTTTGAAAAACCAGCAGCACATCCATTATGGGCTCAGGCCACCAGAGCATTCCAGTTCACACATCCACGACCACAAACAAGGCAATTTACAAGTTTCAGGCTGAGGTCTGGCCATCAGCTGTGTGAGCCCAGAGAAACCTTCAGAGGGTCCAGTGCTCTTATTAATCTCTGCACTTATTTCTCCAAATTCCCTTTAGAAAATATCATTTAGAAATATGTGATTAATAAGCTATTTATTCCCTCTTTGCGTCTATAATTGTGCAAGAGATTTAAGCATTTCTATGTGTTCTGCTTTCTGCTTATTCTCTGATAATGAGGTCCAACGCATTGGGATCACACCCGAAATTCACACATTCATTTAGTTTTCTGTTTTTTCTGTTTGGCATTTCAGGGGACAAATGGCAGCTACGTCCATCTGCAAAACACAGTCTATTCAGCCTACTTTATTTTAGAGAAAGAAAATGGCTTTAGAGACAAGTGACATATGGTACGACCATCTGCTTCCTGCCATTATTAACTAAAAAACTAGAACACACATTGGATACAATCACAATTCAAATGCAGTTGTGCTGCGATTGTTTGCTCTTCATCAACCCTATCGGCTCAGACGCTGCTGTCTTCATTCTCTCTGATGTCTGGTGTCCCAATAACGCTGAGGTGCTAAGTGTGCCTGGAAAATGCAAGATGAGGAAGAAAAAAAAAAAGCAGTAAAGAGACAGAAATATCCTTGATTTGTTGACAGTTTAAGGGAGGAAGGAGGCGGATTTACATGGCTGGTTCAAACTATGGTGTGTTCATGAGAGACCAGAGTTCATCTGCACTTTTTATTCATTCATTATTTATGGGCTCTTTCCTCCTCTTTTGTAGGATCCTCACAATGACATCATGTCAGGCATGTTAAAGGGACAGTATTGGCATTATTCTTCCTGTACTTTCTGGGTGTGGCTTTAGCTAACTGACACACTTCAATAAAAGAGTCAATAAGAGTTTCCTTTTTCAGCCATTCACATATTTATCAAACCCGTCCAGCTCTCTCTCCGCTGACACCAAGTAGTCTGGTCTCCCAGACAAACAAACTGCATTATCCATCACGTTTAAAGGGAAACTTATTATCTCACGGAATACATTTGTTTTTGACGTAGCAAAAATACGTTTCCAGTCATAGTCTGCAGAAGTCTGCGTAGGGAGGAAGTCAACACAGGACTTTCACCCAGGAGGCCATTGTTTGTGTCCTATGTGAAACCAAAAGTTTACTTATTTTAATTTAACTAAAAAAAAGCAACAAAATAACGTATTTTTAGCCAAACAACGATGTTTTACTAAACATAACCAAGTAGTCTTGCAGCGGTTTTGATTTGTCTCAGATTAAGCCGTTAATCACGTGTTTAAAATTGCGACCGTAATCCGGGATACAAATACTTTCTCAATTACGTTTTGAGAGAGTTTGATTGTATGGGAACGTAATTTTGCAGGAGACAAGGTTGTACTTTTATAGCATCTTTATTACGTGCAAAATGTCAGTATTATCTAGCATGTGCGACATGAAATCAATGCACCCCTGGCTGACAGTTTAGAAACAGGCTTCTGTCAGCAGCAATGAATTAAAATTCTTAACGTTTAGTGCCAGTGAAAAGAAGCCATTTTAATGAGAAACTGCATATTTTTTATTTCACCGTGGGAGCCATCAGTGAAACCACCAAAACCCCAAGAAGCCTAGCAAACACTTTGTGGAAGCAGAATAGATATTTTCCTCTTATTAGCCGCTGCACAGTGGCGGGCCGTCAGGGCCTGCAAAGCCTTCTCTGCTGGCCTAAACAGAATCACAAAGTTATATCTATTTCATAATTTAATAATGTTTCTTAAATACACTACATGTATTATAATTTATAAAAATATTTTCCCCATTATCTAATTTTCTCATTGCACAGCTACTGTCTTCCTCAGTTGCTCTGCTTCCAGTGCAGCTTGTTTTAAGTAGAGCTTTTATCCAATCAGATTTCACCTCTGTGTCTCTAGGTAGAAGAGAGGCCCGAGGCCTGCAGACTCACAAGTGAATCCATGTGTAGTTTAAGTGAATGGGGACGATATTGTTGATCGTCATAGTGTTCAACCAATCAGATCTTTAGTTTGACATGTTGGGCGTATTCTTTGACGTGTCAGAGCCTGCTAGCTGGCCTAGCCATACGTGATTGGTCAGTGGGCTAGCCTGACATGTTGGGCGGTGACAATCCCAATATCTGCTGCCTCTGTCGAGCGGACATTTTCAGCCTCAAACGCATTAAAAAGTATTCAAGAAATACAACTGGGGAGGCTCGACTGTCTTCACTGGCGTCCATGAATCGAGAAGGACTTCTTACTGGAACTAAAACACACGGATGTACTGAACAACCGTGAGATTAAACTCTTTATTAACAAAGAAAGGAGGATGGACTTTGGTAAGTTAAATGTGTTTGTTTTTACATCTGCAGTAGCTTTAATATGCTTGTTTGTATATTATTATTTGTACAACTTGTTTTTATGAAGATGGATTTTTGTTTGGTTTTATATGTGATAGGAACCATTGTTACGTCCTATGTTGCTCTGGGGACATATTTAGCGGTGCCAGTGTTGCCAACTTGGCGACTTTCTCGCTAAATCTGGCGACTTTCCAAACCCTCATGGAGACTTTTTGCTCAAAAGCTACTAGCGACAAATCTAGTGACTTGTTCTGGTGTTGTTGGAGACTTGTCTGGTGTTGTTGGAGACTTGTTCTGGTGTTGTTGGAGACTTGTTCTGGTGTTGTTGGAGACTTGTTCTGGTGTTGTTGGAGACTTGTTCTGGTGTTGTTGGAGACTTGTTCTGGTGCTGTTGGAGACTTGTTCTGGTGTTGTTGGAGACTTGTTCTGGTGTTGTTGGAGACTTGTTCTGGTGTTGTTGGAGACTTGTTCTGGTGTTGTTGGAGACTTGTTCTGGTGTTGTTGGAGACTTGTTCTGGTGTTGTTGGAGACTTGTTCTGGTGTTGTTGGAGACTTGTTCTGGTGTTGTTGGAGACTTGTTCTGGTGTTGTTGGAGACTTTTCTGGTGTTTAGACTCGATGACGTTAAAACACGTACGTTCTACAGTTACTGTGGTGAACGAGCAGCGGGTGCTGCCGTGAGCCCCTCCTCCGCCCCAAAGCACTCACAGTTACTCTCACAGAAGAGGAGACGCTGCAGTCAGAGCAGAGAGGAGACGCACTCTCAGCGTATTCTCTGCAGTTAGTGTATTTACAGGTGTTTTTTTACACGTAACAAATAATAACCGTAGCTGTGTTTCAGCTGCAGGACAGCAGTGAAGGCCCAGGTATACAATGCTCGGCCCACCACTGCTTATGTAAAAATGAGTCAAATCTGTTGATGTTTTTAGCCTACACAGTTAATAAGGTGTGAGTGATTTTGGTGTAGTTTCAGGGAAACAGTGTTTGTGTGATTAGAGGGGCACACCTCCCAGCAGCCCACCCACATGTCTCACCTTCACCACTCCGGGGTAATGACAGTGTTTTACTGTACATCCAATAGTACCGTCATACTAAAGAAGCCACCAGTGCAGGCTCAGTCACACACCTATGATACTGAACAATGAACACATGTAACTGGAAGCCGCAGTACTCAATAACACACTTCGTTCAAATCTTTTTATCGAAAAACTTACGGCTAACTTATCAATTATTATTTATTTGTTTACTTCCAGATTTATAACACAATTAATTTAGCCCAAATTAATTGATAAATATTTCGTTCAATCATCTCTTAAAAACAAACAAATGTAACAAGACAATAGACCCTATTGGTGCTGCTACACATTATTCATGTAATCACTGTATGTCATAGCAACCCCTTCCCCAACAGGAGAACCTGTACTTAACCTAAAACTTTAAATATTCATGACATGGTTTGATTTCATCAGTCACAAGCAGTTAAGATAATCAAATGTATTTTTGCATCAGTGCGAGGCAAGGAAACTATTTGAAGTGGTTTATGGATTGCATGCTTTAAATGGGCGCTGCCATTCTTACGACGTGCCGACGCACGTTATCCAAATCAACGTATTTCTGTCATCACTGACGTTGATGTCGCCACCAGCCCCACTTGGTTCTAATCTTCAATGAGTCTGAAATCACGTTCAATTCACCCGGGCGTGCTTAATATTCCACGATGAACTGTAATAGTGTCGGTTCCAATAGTGTTCAATCTCACTGCGCTGCCGTGTGGTGAAGGAACATCATGTGACGTGTCATGCTGATAGAAGGGACTTCATCACACATCACTACATTTAACACCTGCTTTAGGAGCTTACAGACGCTCTCCATCCTCCATATGCTACTCCAGAACTAATCATTTCCTCCTTTGTGTCTCTGCTCTGTCTCCCATGCTCCTCCCC
>JAVDOI010000033.1:1960888-2048388 GCA_032191485.1 Leptoclinus maculatus
GACGTCAGCAGCGCTTACTTTAGCAGTCAAATGAAAAAAATAAAAATACATTTGTGTCCACCTGCTAACGGGCTCTGAGCATGCGCATTGTTGTTTTCTCACACTACCGGTACTTGACTTTGCGAGTCAAGCCAAACTTAATAAACCATTTAAAATCTATTCTCTCCAGTCACTTATCTTATGTTGTATTGTAATGATAAAGTACAACTGCGGGTGCTTTATTGTCATGCATTAATCCACAATTATCCACACCGTTTTTTTTTGTTGCCAGCAAGTAGTGCTTGACCATTGCTTCTAATTATTTCTAACATTAACATTAGCAGTACACCCAAACAACCTGTGACGTTGCTGGCATATGTTTTAACGTTAAGGCGGCTGTGACTATCTCCAAAACCTTTTTACTTTGAATGTGTGGTGTCAAAATGTTTAATTCACATTCCAGATTGCCTCGGCCATTAATATAATAGGATGTTTGCCTCTGAATGTGCTTATTTATTGTTAAAATGCCACAGATTGTCCATAAAAACACGAAATAAATGGTTACAAGCGTGCAGGTTCTATTTTGTCCTGAAATCTCTCGTGAAAGTCTTACTTGCCTCAGACTGTTTTTGTTTATTCTGTCTTTTTCTGCTTCTCTCAGGATGAAGTTAACCAGATTGTGACCAGTAATGTTCGTCTCAAACAGGTAAATGTGACTGTTGACTTCAGGAAAACCAAAAATATATGCCAACTACACATTTAGAAAATTCCAATGACAATGGTCAGAGGGTATACGCCACATTGCAAGTATGTAGATTTAACAGGATATGGACTAATGGATTAATTAATTAGTATTAATTTCCCTAGAAATTAATGCTATTAAAGTTTTTACCATGTGACACCCAAAACACAGTTACTCAAGTATTATATATCATATATTTTAACAATGAATCTGCTGTTTAATTTACATACTTCAATGTAGTTGCAACTGGCAGCCCATTATCATGTATTTATATGCTTTTTGTTGGTGAATATATTACACAAATAGTATCACAAATGAATGATATTTATTGTTTCAACTAGTTGAAATAGAAAGAAGGGAGGATTCATGACATGGTGACTGCTGGAGGTTATTTATATTTATTCTGCTGTGATATATACAGTACATGACAACTTGTATTTTCACAATGTATTCATTCTGGGAATAAAAACAACTAAACTTGGCTTCATCAGTACACTAGTACAGTGATTTTCAACCACTGTGCCGCAGCACACCAGTGTGCCGTGAGAGATCGTCAGGTGTGCCGTGGGAAAATGTCCAATTTCATTTAATGAGTCCAAAAAATATTATTTTGTTGTTGCAAATACTTTGCCATTGTTGAGCGTCTGAGCTGCAATATAGTGTCTGACTAAGTAATAATACTCTTCCATGCCAGTGGGTGGCAGTAGGTAGCGCAGTAATGACCTCGTTAATGTAGGACAGTAGAATGAAATGATGGGAGAGGTTGAGGTGACGAGACGAACAGATGGAGAAATATTTGAAAAGGAAAAATGCAGACTCTGAACTGGGCCCTGGACAACATAACCCAGATGAAAAGCCTAGTAAGGATCAACACATTGAGAGACTTGTCATTAAATTGTCAGCATATATCCGGCCCTCGGTACAACGGCCCGCCAGAAAATATCATATGTTTATCATAACTGTCCCGCCACACCACAGAGCTCCGGGACGAAACGTGGTGATGTGAGCTGGCTTTATGTTCAACATAACGAAGCATCTCACTGCGCTAAACCTCCAGCTTCAGGGACGGGGACGTGTGATCACAGACATGTGTGATGCAGTAGAAGTCTCCACCGCTGTGTTCCCGACTGAGCATTGTGCTGATAAACTGGGTGCACTTGGCACAGAGTTCACTCTGCAATTTGCCGACTTTGCAGCTCAGAAATTTAAATTTGAACTGCTCAGCAATCCGTTTGCAGTTGACGTGGAAAGAGCACCCGTGGAGCTGATAGACCTCCAGTGTAATGACACGCAAAGTATGACTCTGAGGGCACTGCACAGTTTCCAAGCTTCATCCCAAAACGATGCCTTAACTCCGCCTACATGCTGCTCAAACGCTCTGCATGTTTGGAAGCACATACCTGTGTGAGCAGCTTTTCTCTGTGATGAAGATGAACACAGACCCACACAGGAGTCGTCTCACTGATGCACACCTTCACTCCATCTTGAGGGTTTCCACAGAACCTAACCCCAGATATTAATGAACTGGCAGCCAAGAGAAGATGCCAAACATCTGGCTCTGGCACATATAATAATGTAGCCTATTTCTTTTTGCACTTTGTCCAATATCCCTTCTATCCTGTTTATTAAATGGTGACTCTATTTGGCCCTCAACGTAGTCCCAATTTTTAGTTTTGGCCCTCTCTGAGATTGAGTTTGACACCCCTGGTATATATACTGTATTATGCTAAAAGGTGTCATTTTGTAACGTTTTTGGTTGTTGGTGTGCCGCGGGATCTTTTTAATGTAAAAAGTGTGCCGCGGCTCAGAAAAGGTTGAAAAACACTGCACTAGTAGACAAAATGATCTCAAGTTTCCCTGATTTTCACCCCAGCAATGGCTCGATGTGAACCTGAATTGGAATCCAGATGAGTACGGAGGCATCAGGAAGATCAGAGTCCCTTCACCCGACATATGGAAACCAGACCTGGTGCTGTACAACAAGTAAACACACACTACTCAAACTCACACACACCTATACGTCCAAATGCATCGCATGCTTCTCTCACACTCTCCCTTTGTCCCCGTCTTCCTCTTCCTCAGCGCTGACGAAGACTTTGCCATCATCCACGAAACCAAAGTCCTGTTGGAGCACACTGAATATCTTCACCTTTAAGGCCCTTTTCTACTGCAGTGCATTACCTCCTATACTCCTCTGTCTTCTAGGACAATGATCGGCCTGACCTCAGCAACTTCATGGAGTCTGGTGAATGGGTGCTAAAGGACTACCGGAGCTGGAAACACTGGGTTTACTACACCGTACCTCCACATCACCTACCACTTCCTGATGCTGCGTCTGCCTCTCTACTTCATCGTCAACGTCATCATTCCCTGCATGCTGTTCTCGTTCCTCACCGGACTGGTCTTCTACCTGCCCACCGACTCCGGTACGCAGACGTAGACAGAAACCTTGACGTGTGTGACTAAATAAAGTAGGTTATGAGCGTTTGTAAGTGACATGTTTACTTGTTCACATGTGTGGCACATATCAGGTAAGTATTATGAATGTGGAAACTGAGGAAAAGCTCATGAAGTCACCATTTTGGGGACACTTTCATACATGGAAAATACATGAAATCCACTGGGATGTGCTTGTACTACATGAGCTTGCTATTCTGTAACATTAGAGCATGAATAAAACACAAGTTTGTTCATCAGTTGGCCTGTAGAGCCATAACTTGCCACTATTTCCACTATAAGAGCTGTTTAAAAGTAGCCTGAATGTCTGTCTCTGTGTCCGTCTCCCTGTCTCTCTACAGGTGAAAAGATGACTCTCTCCATCTCCGTCCTGCTGTCTCTGACCGTCTTCCTGCTGGTCATCGTGGAGCTGATCCTCTCCACCTCCAGCGCCGTGCCTCTCATCGGGAAGTACATGCTCTTCACGATGGTGTTCGTCATCGCCTCCATCATCATCACCGTCATCGTCATCAACACGCACCACCGCTCGCCCAGCACGCACACCATGCCCCCCTGGATACGCAAGGTTTACACCCGCGATGATTTAAGAAAGTGTTGTGTGTGTGTGACTGAATAAAAAGAATGCATCTGTTTGTGTCTCAGGTCTTCATCGAAACCATTCCCAACTTGATGTTCTTCTCGACGATGAAGCGTCCCAGTCAGGAGATCCGGCAGAAGAGGTCGTTCCCCACCGACATGGACATCTCCGACATCACCGGCAAGGCCGTTTCTCTCTGCGTTGTACTGTTATGTTTATAATGAATATGTATTACCAGAAGTATGACCTGTCTCTCCCCTGCAGGTAACCCCACCCCCACCAGTGTCACCTACCAGTCTCCCATCACCAAAAACCCGGATGTTCGCAGCGCCATTGAAGGGGTGAAGTACATCGCTGAGACCATGACATCAGACGAGGAATCGAACAATGTAAGACAATGGAAACAAGTGGTTACACAATTCATAAAGCAATCCCAAGACTCTCTTATTAACACGTTATGTCTTGTTCGGATTAAACAAACAAGACATAACGTGTCAATAAGAGAGCCTTTGGGCGGAGCCAGGCTAGCTGTTTACCTCCGTTTTCAGTCTTTGTGCTAAGCTAAGCTAACCGGCTGCTGTCTCCAGCCTCACATTCACTGTACAGACACAGAGACTCGTATCAATCGTCTCGTCTCTCTGCCAAAAAGCTAATTTTCCCAAATGTCAAAATATTCCTTTACATTTCCATTCAATTTAATTCAAATGTAATTAATTATAAGATTTTTTTCATGTACCTTGGTAACCAGACCAACAAATGGGGACCAGAAACACAACAAGTCTCATGTGTGTAAAGCAAACTTTAAACACATAAAGCAGCCAAACCCATCATACAACTGATGTAAAATGACATCAGTACCACATACCGTTTACTAAATACCCAAATAACGTTCACTCCTAGTCAGAGCACTTCAAACACGACTCTCTCTCTCTCTCTCTTCCTTCCTCGTCTCGTCTCAGGCAGCAGAGGAGTGGAAGTTCGTGGCCATGGTTCTGGACCACATCCTGCTCTGTGTGTTCATGGCCGTGTGCATCATCGGGACGCTCGCCGTCTTCGCCGGGAGACTCATGGAGCTCACCACGCTGTAGAGGACCCCGACCCACGAGGGGGTTAGGTGTGTTGTCAGGACAGACGTCAGTGTTCTCACACACACACACACAGTTTGAGTTGATCTTTAAATCCCCTTCCAATGTACACGGTGCGTTCACTGACATTGAGGAGAACGCAGCTAAATGCAAATCCATGCATCTCCAGATCTACATGCGTCATACTTGAAGTTATTTTTTGTACAGTGTTTTATTGCTGCCATTCCCTCTGGAGTACATGTTACTACTGTTCTGTAAAAGCCATAATAATTCATTTGTTTTGTCTTTTTTTTGGGGCAGCTTGAACCTTTTCCTACCTAGCCCCATTTTTAGGCCTCTGCTCGAAAATAGTTTCCCCATACTCAAAGGGACTTATCTCTCCAACTACAAGATCTATTTGAATCATTTACATTTTATAATGACACTAAAATGTGTGAGATGTGTTAATATGTGTACATATCAGTGTTTATGTTACTGGTTATTGCTGAATGAACATAACACACAGCTCACATTGAACATTTTCAGGTTCGCCTGAAAAGAATGACATTTTATTTATTTTTTTGCAGATACACCCAAATCACCCCTCACAAGTCATAGCACAACATGGCAGGAGTCTCTCTAAAAAATGGCTTTGATAAAGTGAAGCAGGCCAGCGGTATCAATGTTTTTCTACAGGTCAGCCAAGGTCAGCCGGCGTCAATTCTGATTTTGGAAGCAGCACTTTCAGCTGTTTTATTGTAATTTTATATACTATATAACTATATATTTCACTTCTTTTATCACTAATAGTGTTCAATCTATCTAATAAAGCAGTTTGGCATCATTCTTTGAGCCTGGGCCTCATATAAACCTGTAAAACAGGGGTTTTCCTCGTCTGATTTTCATTTTTACAGACTTCACTTGAACCTTACAGAGCCTTCTGATTGGCGGATTTTCGCATGTGACACAGTGTTGGATGCGGAAATGACCAGGGATTGTAATGATACGTTATTTGAGTTGATTGAAAGAATTTTAAGCCAATAATCGAAAACCATGACGCGCCCCCCCAAGGGTCAAAACCATTGGCTGAAATGGAAAAGACAGCCTATCCTTCATACAAGCACGTAGACACTAGTGTTTTTCACAGAACGAGATACAGTGTCACGATTAGGCTTTGCCTTCTTTGTTCTGTGTCTTTGTCTAGCTCCACACCCTCCTCACTCATCTAATCAGTTTATTCAGTACACCTGTCAGTCACTCCCTCAGTCTAAATTCCCTTCACCTGCCTCGGATCATTAATCAAGCACTTCCCTCTCATCAGCACAACTCCCCTCACCTGTTCTCACCTCTATTTAAACCCCTGCCTCACACACACTCACTGACAGATCATTGCTTCATGCTTCCCCATGTGCTTCATGTCTACCTGCCCGTTTTGCTCGTCCTGTTCCCGGTTCCCCCGTCTGCCTGCCTGCCTGTTCTTTTACTTACCTACAAAGCCCGAACTGGTCAGGCTAGTGATGGCGAGATGAAGCTTTATGAAGCATTGAAGCTTTCCATCCAATTGCTTCACTCATGGGCCGAAGCTTCATGGTGCTTCATTTGCTCTACTGCGCCATCAAGTGGACAATAAATGTAAAACAGCAGAGTGATTAAAATGACACCATGGCTTTGGTGTGAAGCATTGAATTGAATAAATGAATGAATGATGTTTGTGATGCGTGATACATAACTTATGAACTTATTAATATGGTGTCTGTCTTTATGATACAATGGCGGGGTCAAAAGGGAAAGTGGAAACAAATTGCGGAGAGGGTTGTGATGTGAGAAGTTTAAAAAAAAAAAGATTAAAGTTAGGAAATTTGACTTCTGCATTTAACCCATTCCCTAGAATAATGGGAGCAGTGGGCTGTTGAGAAGCTCCACGTGAGTTCAGTGTCTCACTCAGGTTCATTTCGGCACAGGACATATAGCAGCCAAGGATCGAACTGCCGATCTTGCAGTTACCGGATAACCCTCTCTACCCACTGAGCCACGGAAGAATGTGCTTGTGATATTTGGTCTGTGACTGTCCTTATTTTACTAGGGACAACATGTAACGCGTAAAACATTTCATTCATTTTTATTTAAAAAATAACAACAACAAAGAGGCTCTTTCTTGCTGGTTCCATCGCAGAAAAAAGAAGCTTGAATAGTTTGCAAACAAACGCGCAGTAAAGTCCTAAGTACACAAAATGTGACCGGGGATTCATTGCGTTTCGCTGCCCGTTTTATTTCGAATCGCACGCCAAACCCGTGAACCATTTCCTGAATCAGTCACGTGGTACCGGCGGTTCGCGAGGCTTCGAACGTCACCACCTACGTCATCAACACAAGCCTCGATACGCGCCTCATAAAAATCTTCCTGGATTACTCGACACAAGCTTCGAAGCCTCGACACGAAGGACACATCACTAGGTCAGGCACCATCATATCTTGAAGAGCTTATAGTACCATATTATCCTACTAGATATTACCCTCCTGAAGAAGCCGATAGGCAAAACGTCGAGACTCTGCTCTCTTTTTAAAATGTCTTTGTTTTTATGGCAAGTTTTTAACCTTTGTGATTAAAGTTTTTAACCTTTTTTAAAGAACTGGGACAGCGATTGCCTTTTTTAGCCGAATGCCTTTGGACCTACAATAATACACTCTCTTCAAGCCGCAGCAGGTGCTTTTACAAACGGGACAAGGCCCGAGGGTGAGTTACTGGTCTTTTTACAACAACAGGTGTGCACACCGAAGACTCCTACCAGGACCCACCGGAACTCGGACATCTTGACTTTTTTAAAACCCTGGAACAGTACACCTTGCTTTTTATGGCTTTTAAATGACAGGTTCAACCACCACACTCTGATCCTGATTGTAAGTGTCCTGGTACTATTTTTTAAACTAGGCTGCAACCGTTTCCCCCTTCTTTTTAAACCCTAACACAAATGTTTAAGAATACACTAAACTAATTGCCTTTTTTCTCTTTTAACCCTTTCTAACCCCCTTTGTTTTATTCCTTTTAATCTTTTTAAACTTCCTCTATTCAACAGACTGTTTAAATTGTTTTATGTTTTTAACCAGCAATTGCCTTTTTTTTTAATCCAACGGTGGTGTTGGTTGCCCGGCCCTGCCCCGGGGTCGGTGAGATAAAATCCTGTGGCCAACGCCGGCATCGGCTGAACTCCCACACCCTCTCTCCTTCTCTCTCCCCTCTTTTTAAACCCCCCCCCATAGGCCCTCATGGACTCTCCAATCCCACAGCGATCCAATACCTCCATACCCCTCAAAAACCGCTTTTCAGTACTGGCTTCTCCTCCTGGGGGGCTGGGGGGCGGTAGTGTGTTAAACAACCGCTCTCGTCCCCCGCTCCCCACGGGGAGAGTCCCACAACCTCCACACCCACATACCCTACCCACACACATTTATTTACAAACTAAAACATACTTCAAATTACTACAGGCTATCCATCACTCAGAAATACTAAACACTACATTCAACACCCATACATTCCCACAGGGCATGATGAGGAAGGTGACTCGTCTCACCTCCTTCATCAAGCCCTCCTCACCCAATGAAATAACCCGGATCAAAGTACAAAACAACACCGACACCTGGATGCAAAACAACATGTACATCCTCCGTGAGCACTACGACCTGGTCATCACTGTGGGATTGGAGACCATCCCCACTTTCAACCAGACCGCCTATGACAAGGCGGTCCAGTGGGGGAGGTCGAGATATGGGAGGAAGCTCACCTCCTCCTCCATCAACACACTGCGGGAGATTACATCTAAGAGCCCCCTTACGGAGGAGGTGGCTTCCTTCTCTCGACTCCCCCTCCCTGACTACCCCTCACTCCCTAACCCAGCAAACTCACCCTCTTTTCAACAGCTGTACCCCCCCCCACCCCCCCACCTCCCCTCCTCTTACTACCACCTCACCTGCCACTCCCTCCTCTCCACCACCTCTTACTTCTCCCACCTCTTCCTCCAAGATTCCAACTCCTCCTACTTTTCCACCCCCTCCCCCTCTTACCCCTCCTTCCCTTCCTCCTCCTCCCCCCCACAGAGACCTCTGTATCACCAACGAGGGCGCGGGGGTTCCCGACGTGACGGCTCCGCCTAGGACCCTGCAACTGCCCCAGCTACCAGGATATAATCCGGTGATACAAATCAAAGCTGAATGCCATCCTCTTCCCCCCCGAGCCAGCAGCCGGTTGCGGGCACGTCGGGCGGAGCCTCCCGTCACCTCTTCTGCGCCCTCTCCCTCACACACGGATGTCACACATCTATCACAAACACACCCCAGCAACGTTGCTCTCCCCTGCAGTAACACCATCTCCTCCTCTCCCCCCACAGACACACCCCACCAACAGAGGGAGCCAGAGTGTTTTGTCGCGGGGCCTGCCGCAGTGACAGAGGCGGGCATTAATAAAATGACGAAAACCGGGAAAAGCAAAAGCATTATGCTAACATCACCCACACTCTCTGATTTGCCCGCTTCTGCCTCTAGCGGCAGCTCCGTTACACCACCTGGCTCCCTAGGACGCCCGGAACCACACTCACACCCTCACACTTTCCGAAAAATCCAGGACTGGTCGCTGGAGGTGCGGAAGAGGATCCTGGTGATAGGGGACTCAAACCTGTCCCGCATCCCATCATTTACACACTCACACATTCAAGTAGACAGTTACCCCGGTGCAAACTTCCATCACATAAACGCTATTTTAAGTAAACTCACTCCTCACCCACAACCACTTCACGTTATTTTATCAGTAGGGTTAAACAACTGTCTTTCAGAACACGCACCCCTCACTATCGGTAAGCAGCTCAGTCAACTCTATAAAACTGCTCACCTCACCTTCCCAAATGCCACCATCCACATTCCCATCATTAACTTTTCACCCTCTTTAAACCCCCGTAAAAAATCACTTCTCAATTTCCTCAACACTACCATCTCCTCCAAATATCACTTTTTAGCCGAAATAAACCCTCTTTACTTTCAGGTCACTAAGGACAACATTCACTGGACACCCCAGACGTCGGAGATGTTGTTCGGGTACTGGAAACAACAGTTAAACTGGTAACGGGGGAGGAATGTGATCACACAACTCCCCCGGACTCTAATATAACCAACCTCTGCGCCGTTCTCTCCCTCACACCTACACAGCTGGAGATACTGGAAAAAGGACTCACCTTCATCCCCACTCCCAAACCTCCCACCCGACCGGAGCTCAGAGGGGATCTCCATAACTTTCACAGGAGGCTGAAGTTGATAGACCACTTCTGGGGAGCACCGAGGCGAGAGCCTGTCCATGACAACCAATACATCAACTCAAAACAAAAACAATACCTGGACGGTCCGGATGAGCCCAGGCCTCGCCTCTTTTACCTGCTCCCCAAGATACACAAGCCTCCTGAGACTTGGACGATCCCTTCTGTGGTTCCGGTCGGCCGCCCGATTGTCAGCGATTGCGGTTCCGAGTCCTACAACATCACAGAATACATTGACCACTTTATAAATCCACTTTCTCAACTTCACCCCGGTTATCTTCAGGACACTTACCACTTTGTCAATAAAATTAAAAACCTCCAGGTACCCGGTCATACCTTTCTTTTCACCATAGACATAGAATCACTGTACACCAATATTGAAACACCCCTCGGCCTCATTGCTATTCAAGACACCTTTAATAAATACCCCGACCCAGCCAGACCAGATAAAGAAATAATTGAACTCCTCAACATCACCTTGACTCGGAACGACTTCACATTCAACAATAAACACTATCTCCAGTTGTGCGGGTGTGCAATGGGCCGTAAATACTCTCCAGCGTATGCCAACATCTACCTGGCCCATTGGGAGAGAACGGCATTTCTTAAACTACAGTACAAACCCCTCCTCTACTTCCGGTACCTGGACGACATCTTCGGCCTCTGGGACCACACCGAACAGCACTTTCACACATTTCTGGACACCTTAAATACACATCACCCCAAAATAAAACTCAAACATAACCTCCAACACCTTTCGGTCGAGTTCCTTGACACCAGGGTCTTCTTCCAAGAAACCAGCGACCAGAACAAAACCCTGGCCACGAAGGTTTACTTCAAGGACACCGACCGCCACGCACTCCTTCACAAATCCAGCTACCACCCCAAGCACACTTACAGAGGTCTCATTAAGTCTCAGCTGATCAGGTTCCACAGGATCTGTACCCTCCCTGGTCATGTGGAGGAGGCAACCAGTACCCTCTTTGGCGCATTGAGGCTCAGGGGTTACTCGAAGCGCTTCCTAAGAACGATTAAGGCGGGGGTCGCTGACACCTTCAGAGACGGCAACGGCACCCCACAACTGCCCGCCCAGTCCCTCGTCCCCCTTA
Organism: Leptoclinus maculatus; assembly: GCA_032191485.1. NCBI lineage: Eukaryota > Metazoa > Chordata > Actinopteri > Perciformes > Stichaeidae > Leptoclinus > Leptoclinus maculatus. The sequence continues at coordinate 1,972,114 of JAVDOI010000033.1, forward strand.
TTTTAACATTCTCAAATTGTACGCACAATTTTTTAAAAACAATTTTCAGGGGACGAGGGAACGCTGTACCGCTCTGGAGGACAACCGTATGATCTCCGCCTTTCGTAGAAATAAAAATCTTAAAGATATCCTGGTCCACACTGACTTAAACAGAAAAGAGACCAGGAGGGAGGCGCTTCGAGGTTCGGAGATCGGTTTTATGCGTCTCCCCCACCTTTTTAACCCACAAAGTAGACTTGGTTTTAACTTGGGGCAGGCCCTACCACCCACAGCTTCCAATGTAGTGTATGCGGTGAGGTGTGGGGCCTGCCACAAACTATACGTGGGGGAGACGGGGAACGAGCTGCACCTCAGAATCAAGCAGCACTTTTATATGATCAACAGTGGGAATGGCACCACCGTCCTATATGCACATTTTAAACTCCATGGCGCACACGACCTCCAGAGTGTGGGCCTGGAGAGCAGCGGGCAGTGGAGCAGGACGCAGCGGCAAGCAGCGGAGAGGAAGTGGATCCACAGACTGGGAACTATAGACCCTAATGGGCTAAATGAAAAATATTAACCCAGTCTGTTTTTATGATTCATTTTTTGTTTTTGATTTTTGATTTTTTTCCCCCCCTTCCCTTTCCAGCCATATATCTCCACCATGGGATTTCTCTGTTATATATATATATATATATGTTATTTATTCTTCACGTGTGGTTTTATATCTTATGCATGCTATCCACCTTTTTATTATATTTATTGTTATTTATTTATTTATATGTATTTTTATCTCTTTTATCTTTTTCCCATGGTGGGGACACACTCCCCTGAGGCTGTCCCTGATTTTAGGAGTTTTTAACAGGGTTCTTTGGCCTCCATGGGTCACCCCCTCAGGTCCTCCCCCTCCGTCCTTTAAACCCCCCCCCCTTCTTCTTCTTCTTTGGCACTTATCCTGGACTCAGTGTTTCCTTATTTTGTTTGCACATTTCCTTTCCTTCCGCTCATCACCACCTACTCGCCGTCCACCAAGCACCTGTAAAACCAATTCAGGATTAATTTCAATAACTATACCAAAGGGTCTCTCATTCTACAAAACCACAGCATAATCCCAGCGTTCAGAAGAAATAAAAATCTACAGGACTTTCTGGTTAAAGCCAAAATACAACCCATTTCAAAACCAAGGCCCAAAACACGTACATATTTTAAACATAGACAGTGGCTCGTTAACCACAGTACAGGTGAAATATTTAAAACTCTAAATCAAGGAGACCCTAGTACCAGTGGCGGCTGGTCCATAGAGGGCGCTAGGGCGCCGCCCCCCCCTTGAGCTACAAATAATACAAAATAAAATAAATAATAATAATAATAAACTATACAAATTGACAATATTTGTGTTTTTGAAAAATGGAATCACCCAGTAATATGTGTAAAATATGATATCTGCGGTAAATATATGCTTTTCCTGCTTGTCCTCTCTGCCTGTCTGCAGGTCCTCTCCTCGTGTGCACGTCTCAGCTGCTGGGGCGCTGGAGAAACTGCCCCAAAGAGGCGGGTCTATGAAGCAGTTTAGCCAATGATGCTTTAATGCTGACTAAAGATATAAATGAGTGACATACAATTCAGCCAATCAGCGTCCTCAAATAGAGTCAGCTTGGGGCAGATTTCATTCTGCCCCAAGCTGCGCTTTCTCGTCAGGACTAGTCTCTACAGGCCAGCGCCAGCGCGAGCACTGCTCCTCCAAGACCCGTTTGAGAGGAGAACTGAGAGGAGAAACTACTGAAAGAGCTGATCCCAGATCAGCCTGACCTCACAATCAGACAGCAGACTAGCAGGAAAGAGAAGCAGTACATGAAGCTTCTCTACTAGCTGTACACCAGACAGGTTTGGCTAGCTGGATGACGTCATGCTAATAACTTATTTAGCTTTTTAAAACAACGAGGACAGATCCAGCATGGACAGTTAGGGAGTGAGGGACATGAAGCACCTGTCTGAGAAATGGATATATAGTTATATATAAATAATTATATATATATATGTGTGTGTGTGTGTGTGTGTGTGTGTGTGTGTTTTATATTATAGTGAATATTATTATATGATATATATATATTATTATATTATACAGAATATTATTATATGATATATATATATTATTATATTATACAGAATATTATTATATGATATATATATATTATATTATACTGAATATTATTATATGATATATATTATTATTATATTATACAGAATATTATTATATGATATATATTATTATTATATTATACAGAATATTATTATATGATATATATATATTATATTATACTGAATTCCCTGTGAGGGTGACTAAAATCAGATGTCCTGACGTGTTTGTCAAAGTGTTATTTACTGCTTTTTTTCGTGTTGGAATGAATGTTAAATATTTAACTGCAAAGTAGTAATGCGTGTTTGATACCTTAATTTGTTTGCATTAAATCATTCTGGGATGTTTGCTGAAATTGATTGGATGTGGCACAGCCCTACCAAGAACATTTTCCACCAGCCGCCACTGCCTAGTACCAAAAACTGTGTCTATAATATTTCATGTAAACAGTGCAATTTACAATATGTTGGGGAAACAGGTAATATGCTGGCCACACGCTATGCCCAGCATAAATATAATATTACCAAGAGAAAAATGACGGCCACACCTTTGGTTAAACACTTCCTTATACATGGACTGGCATCACTGAGCACCACAGTCATTGAGGGCAATGACATGTGGACCACGGCACAGAGGAAAGCTGCCGAGAGACGATGGATCGCCAAACTTGGCACCAAGGAACCACAGGGTTTGAACGAACATTGAGGCCCTCGGAACGGGGCCCGGTGATGGACAGCACACCCCGGGGATTGGGCTGTTTTCACAGTCCAGTGCCCTAACCCTTACCCTAAACCTAACCCGTCAGTGCCTCCCTGGTTCTGTTCTGAGTTCCCTTTCGTGTTTGTTCTATTTCCCTTATTCCTAACCCTCATCTTCATCCTAAACCCAACCTCTAGTCTGAACCTGGACCTAAACCTAACCCTATAGGCCCACCTTATGCCCCACCCATGGACTATTTCCTAAAACTAACCTCTTTATCAGTACCTAAACTTAACCCCCAAGTTTAGGTGTCCTTACAACTTGGGTACAATGTATATATGTATATATGTTTATTTTTTTTATCCCTGTAGGTATAAATGTGTCAGTCTCATTCATTGATGTACAATGTGTATACTCAAATTATATATGCCTGCATGTGTTACTGTATTAATGCACAATAGTTCATCACCTTTCTCACAAAATGATGACAAAAATATTGATTTGTGACATATTTCTGGTTTGCATAAGATGCTACATTTAGCCACCATGCTAATTTTAAAAGGAAAAAGTAGGAGGAACTGAGCAACGTAAAGCAGGTCAATGTGACCTCTTTCACGCCAAGGGACATGTGACCTGTCGTAAATCCTACACTGGATTACTTTACGTCCTACCCAACCATCGTGTCACACCAGGATAGACACGCTCCACCTTATTAGTCATTTTATTTTATTCTATCAGCCTGAAGAAGATTTAACATAATCGAAACGTTGCTGTATACTTCCTTTATTTCATGTATTTGTTTTGTTTCACTGTTTGGCTAAAATAAAAAAGGAAACTTTTACTTAGCCTAAAAAACACACACGCTAGCATTAGCACCATGAGCTATCGTGGACGACTTCAGGGGAACGAGTGGACCATGGTCACCGGCAGAAGAGGCCGCCATGGACGAGACCACAGCCCTGAGCGATACGGTAGACCCATCTCCACGCACAGAGACAGGCACGTCTCCCAGAACGACCGCGGAGATTATACCGGAGAGAGAGCTGCTAGAGGTGAGCCTAGCATGCAGCGTGCGCACGCACCTGACCACCGGCACCGCACTCCCTCCCGACACAGACGCAGAACCTATGCTTCTGTGACCAGGACCGGCTTGCCCGTCAACGACCGGGTCTCTCCCCGACGCAATAGGCCTCACCAGAACCGAAGAGACCCTTCTCTTCACCATCGCGAAAGGCGCGCGCCCGACGCTGGTAGCAGACACCGACTCGACGGCTACAGAAATGGACCCAGCTCAGATCACAGACCTGATCCCCCACGCAGAGTGGACAGGGCCACCAGATGGGATTCTCCGATCCGGCAGGCATCGAGATCGCCACAACAGGGTGAGCTCGCCGCGCCGCTTCAACTATGGAGACGACAGCCGGAGGCGCACATCACCGCCGCGGGTACGGGAGCCCCGGCGCAGAGAGAATTACAGCCGACGGATCGGCACAGGGACAAACAGAGGGGATGACCATCGACCAACAACACGTCACCGACCGGAACAGAGGGAACGAGATGACCATCAACCCAGGTCAGCTGATCCGGACTTTGCCCTGAAATGCCACATATTACACAGAACCATCAAAGCTTTTCACCACCTCTCTAATGTGAGTACGGACAATACTCCAGTGTCCATCAACAAAATGGTTAACCAACTGACCACGTTTATCAAACCTGCAATTCCAAGTGCACAAACACTAGAATTGATTGCAGGCAACTCCAAAAACTGGGCCCACCGACTCACCGTACCACCCTCCCAGAGGAGGAGACCAGGGTGAGTGTTGATTGCTCTCCCTCCATCCTGACACCCAGAGAGGTTGACACGTTGCAGACGGCTGTGCAGTCCCGCCTTACCTCTGCAGCTACAACGGCCTCACTCTTCACACCCCAAACAGCAGGCGTCTTCCGGCCTTCAAGGCACATGACGTCGTCCAGAAAGATTAAAGATTGGCATCTCAACATCCATAAAAAATGGGTCATTATGGGAGACTCAAATGTTTATAAACTGCCCCCACACACCATCACTGACCTGCAGGTCGACTCCTTTCCAGGGGCCAACTTCAGGAACGCGGAGGGAATCCTGCAAAACACTACAGTATCTGTCACAGTTGAGAAGATCATCATGTCCTTCGGCATCTGTAATCGAGAACAAAAAGCTAAAGAGACATCCATCAAACAGTTGCAGAGTATGATGAGAGTGGCGAAGCTTAACTTTCCCCAGGCTCAGATCATCGTTCCACAGGTCAACTTCTCCAACAACCTGCCGGACAAGGAGAAACACAGCCTAACACACCTCAACACATACATTGCTATGCTGAGTGAGTATATTCCCCTGTTACCCAGCACTCAATTCAAGACAGAAACAGACAATATTCACTGGACACATGAGACGGCACAAGCCATGTTTGACCACTGGTGCTCACGTTTAAATTAATAATCCCCACAAGCCTGCCGCTACAGGAGGGGAACAAATCGGTTATCAACTTAACCAAAAATGTTAAATTAACAACTGAACAATTATCCCTGCTATCTCGGGGACTCAATTTTATTCCTACTAAAGGTACTAACAAGGATATTATCCCACAAACAAAGTACGATGTACAACAATATCACAGAAGACTCATATTAGCTGCCCACTACGAGCATGCGCCTCCCACAATAAGACTTCCATTTATTCAGAAATCCACTTGGACTCCTCCCAAAACTGTAATTCCAACAGAAATTGATAATATCATTAAGGCGGATGACAGACATTTTGATACAAAATTTAAAGTCCACCATGTTCCTCCTAATCTTAGCCAATCAGAAATCCAAGCCCTCACACAATTAAAAAACAATAAACATATTGTTATTAATCCGGCAGATAAAGGCAGTGCTATTGTTATATTGGATAGGGATCAATACTTATGGGAAGGCTATAGACAGTTGAATGATACAAAATATTATGTCAAATTAGATAAACCTATTTACCTGGACACCATCCCCTTAGTTTATAAAATCATCAAATCTCTACATGAGAAAAGATTCATTAACACAAAACAGAAACATTACCTGATGGGGGACTCCACACCTACAGCCAGATTGTTCTACATGCTCCCCAAAATCCATAAAGATCCCGACAAATGGAGCTTACCTCATCAAATTCCACCGGGCAGACCAATTGTCTCAGACTGCAGCAGCGAGACCTACCACACAGCGGAGTACTTGGACCACTTTTTAAACCCTCTCTCCACCACACATCCCAGCTATATTAAGGATACTTACCACTTCGTAAACATAGTCCAGAAACTGAAAATTCCAGAAGGAGCCATCCTCTTCACTCTTGACATTGATAGTTTATATACCAACATCGACATTAAAGAGGGACTGCAGGCCATCAAAAACGCCTTTCAAAAACAGCGGAACATTAAGAGGCCTGACAAGGAGTTACTACAATTATTGGAAATTAATCTGACCAAGAATGACTTCCAATTTAATGAGGAATGGTTCTTACAAATTAAAGGAACGGCCATGGGTAAAAAATTCGCACCAGCTTATGCCAACATCTTCATGGCGGAGTGGGAGACTTCAGCACTGCAGGCCTGTGATATGAAACCGCTCCACTATTACAGATACTTGGACGATATCTGGGGTGTTTGGACCCATAATGAACAGCAATTTGAGACCTTCTTAAATACCCTCAACACCCACAGGGACTCGATTAAGATTAAATCCACCAGCAGCCTTAGTTCTGTGGATTTTCTTGACACGACCACGTTTAAAGGAAACAATTTCCAATTCACTCAATGCCTTGATATCAAAGTTTTCTTCAAAGAAACGGATACACATGCGCTCCTTTACAAAACTAGTTTTCATCCCAAACACACCTACGCTGGCCTCATTAAATCACAACTACTTTGATTTCACAGAATCTGCACAAGCCAAAGTTATTTTCACAAAGTTTTAAAAAGTTTTTTATCAAAGCGCTTATTAATGGGTAGCCCCCTTGTGCCAGTGCCCCTCGCGGCCCTCCTTGGAGGGCCACGCCCTCCACCAAACCTAACCCTAACCCACGACCTCTAAGGCCCCCAGCCCAAAGCAATGGGAGTCTATGGCAGCTATACCAAAGGAACAAGCTGAAGACACCAAACTTAATACACAGGTGCTAGGGCATGCCAGGAATACACACACAAAATGTTAGGAGGCTAGCACCAACTTTGGTAACTTGACGACTTTCTCGCTAAATCTGGTGACTTTCCAAACCCTCATGGCAACTTTTTTTGTCAAAAGCTACTAGTGACAAATCTAGCGACTTTTTCTGGTGTTGTTGGAGACTTTTCTGGTGTTTTAACCGTGAACGAGCAGCGGGTGCTGCCATGAGCCCCTCCGCCGCCCCAAAGCACTCACAGGCGGTCACTCTCACAGAAGCCTCGCGTAGCAGTCAGAGCAGAGAGGAGACGCACTCTCAGCGTATTCTCTGCAGTTAGTGTATTTACAGGTGTTGAGCTTCATTTTTACACGAAACAAATAATAACCGTAGCTGTGTTTCAGCTGCAGGACAGCAGTGAAGGCCCAGGTATAAAATGCACGGCCCACCACTGGTGCCACCATAATGATTTTAGGATTACCAAATCCCTCCTTGAATATCAAATTGTTCACATTGATTATTTACTTAGTAGAATAAAAAAGAGCTTAGCTTACGGGAGATAAAGGGAAATGTATACATCTTTATTTAAAAAATATAATGAAATGAAATTTATTATAGTTGTCATTATGTATACATTAGGTACATATGAAATGTAACCTCTGCATTTAACCAATCTCTAGCATATTTAGCGCAGTGGGCTGGGTTTAGTGTCTTGCTCAGGTACACTTCAGCACAGGACATGTAGCAGCCAAGGATGGAACCCTCTCTACCCAATGAGCCACGGTATTTATCATCACACAGTTGTAAACATTTTGTATAGTATAGAAAAAAAAGTAATAGGATTGTACATTGAAAAAAGTCACAGTATTGCATACCATAATGTGACATTTTTCACATTATTTACTAAACTATGAAATTTCAACTAGTATAATTTTATGGCATACCATACCATTTTTATGAATTTTCATTGTTTTTTATGGCTTACTATGACATTTTTATAATACCTGTGACAACTGTGGTAGAATATTTCTATGTTAATCGGGAGAAGAGAGTTTTGTTCACAAATCAATAATATAGTCTTCAGAAGATTCAAAGTTGTCTTGTTCTGTTTATTCGCTTGCAAGGGAAAAATGCAACACAGCCACTCAGTCAGTGTCTGTGTTGGAAGCTTCAACATTGTACAGGAACATCACATCATTTAAGCAAACACAGGTTCACGCCTTCAGATAAATCATAGACAGAGAGTAGATTTAGTTTACATCCTAGCTGTCATTCTTATCTGGACTTATGCCAGGTACGTTCAACTCGGAACTAGTTTATGGTTTTATGGTCTGTCCCAAACTCATCACACAGACAAAGGAGACAGTGTCTCTTCACCTTTCTCTTGTCTGGGAGCGTGTGATCAATTTGAAAGAAAACCAGACACCGGACTCATAAATTGATTGTCTACTTTGCAGGACTGCTGCGTTATGTAAGTGTCTGTGCTCTTCTCTTTCTCTTTCAGTTGTTCATCTGTTAAAAACAAATTTCATGATACAAAATATATTTTTCCCATTACACAACTCCTCCCTTCCACTCGGGGTCTGTGTCCTGTTTGCTGTCTCTTTCCGTCTTTCAGGGTATTGATCGTCAGCTCATGGGCCAAACCTGAGCCTGGTGGGAGTTCAGCTATAAAGACTCGGCACCAGAACAGGGATGGCGGATTTTCCTTGGCTGACACGGCTGCTGTTTAGTATTGTTTGTTTCACACATGCTGACATTACTGACTCTCCATGGTTGTTTCGCTTAGTTTATATATTCTGTACGAGCTATTTATTTGATTCATAAGTAGTATTGTTTAATTGTTCTAGAGGTTTGCTTATTGGGTTAGATTTTTTTTTTTCTTTGCGACTTTGCTTCTTCACCAGAGACTCTGTGCTTTCTCGCCTCGCAGGTTTCCGTGGAACCTACCTGGACCCTGGTCTTGCCTCCTGCCGTGGTTCTGTCATAATCATTGAATGTGTTGTAACTCTGTTATGTTCATTCTGTACACATGACATCTATTGCACTTCTGTCCATCCTGGGAGAGGGATCCCTCCTCTGTTGCTCTCCCACAGGTCTCTCCCTCTTTTCTCCCTGTTAGGGATTTTTTGGGGAGTGTTTCCTGTTCTGATGTGAGGGTCCTGGGACAGAGGATGTCACATGTGTACAGATTGTAAAGCCCTCTGAGGAGAATTTGTGATTTTGGGCTATACAAAAATAAATTGAATTGAAAAAATGTAATTGTTTTGGTTTGCTAAATAAATGAGAAAAACAGAATCCTGTATGGATGATGAACTCTTTTGCCTGCGTAAACCACAAACCCACAGTGTATCAGTGGCCGTTTGTTTTTTGATTTATCGGTCAAATGGCCACTACATATTGTAACTATAACTAGACTTTCTTTTTATGAAATTTTTGAATGGTACATTATATTATGACATTCATTATGACATTATGCCATCCTATGCTTACGCTATACGAAAACTACATAGCTTCAGTGGTTCTGCTGCTCAATAGTGAGCTCAACACTTACTTATCACAATCCTACAATTTGCTGGCTAGCAGTGGTGTACTGACAATCTGGCATACTGGGACAAATCCCAGTGGGCCGCCACATCGGTGGACTGGCCTTTTCATAAAAAAAATCATTAAATAAAAAAGTCATAGTATGTTTGCATGTGTGTGTTGTTACTGTTTGCAAGTTTCTGTGTATCGGAGTGTGCCAAACTACCAGTAACAGACTTCTGTTCAGATAAAGATTGTTACTGATTGGAAATTCCAGGACTGTCTGGTCAATAAGTTTGCAAAGCATGATATATTATGGGCTTCATAAAAACATTGGGAAGTCAGTGTATTGTAAAACATGTCCAATGGTGTTAATAAGCACATCTTTCCTACATGTTGTTATAGTCCATTAGTGTTGTTACACGATGGATAACAGATCACCAGATTGCCAACAGACGCTTTCATGACCAGACAGTCCCTTGATCCAGATGTTACAAAGAAGCAAGTTTCCATTAAGAATCCCTTCACAGTAGGAGACTATTCCCTGTATATGTGAGTACGAGTCTATGTTTGAGCAGAGTAAAGAACTGATGGAAAGACTGATGCAGGTCTGTGAAGAGGCTGACAGCCCAGAAAGGGCTCAAAAGAGAACAAAGAAGAGAAAGAGACCTGAGCAGTATTGTGTCTGACCAACTTTAAAGTGTCAAAGAATGACTCGCTTCATTTATTAATGCAATACATTTAAAAAGTACCACAGTGTTTACCTTTGAAATTGAATTAGCTGTTTATTAAAGCCTTGTGTCACAAATAAGAATATCATGTTTTAAAAAGCAGACAAAGTCAGAAACAAGCTCAAACAATAAATAATGAACCAGTAGAAGAGTGTGAGAGTCAAAGTGTGAGTTAAGGCCTTCAGTTGTCCACGCTCATGAGTAGAGCGGTCCCTCTCTTGATCCAGTGGTCTGGGGTCACAGCTCCGCATTTGAGTTCTATACCGACCACAAAAGATGGCCGGCCCGCCACCCCCGAACGCACCGGGAAGTAGTAACACGGACATAGGAACATACCTACACACACACACACACACACACACAGATATGACAGCAAAACCACAGGGCATGACATCACAAACTATATACAGACAGAAGAGAAAACAAGAAACCTATGATGAATTATTAAAAATAGAATAAAACAAGAGAGGAAGATGGAAAGACAGATGGAGGAAAGAACAACTCACTCTTGGCTCCCTTCTTTTTTTCCACAGGTTTGAAGTGGATGGTGGGGATGGGACAGACCATCTGCATGGGTTTAGCTTCCACCAGACAGGAGTTACTTTTGTCCCAACCAGCCCCCTCCAGGAACAAACCTCGGACAAATACTCCATCCTGTAGGGGGGGCAGGGAGGAGAGGGAATGAGCAAGGAAACCAGGAAGAAAGGGCCATTGAGTAAATGAAACTGTGAAAGAAAAGGAGTGGGAGGGTAAAAACCAAGGGAAAGAGGAAAAGAAAGAGGATGGAGAGAGGGATGAGACAAAGAGGAAGATAGAGGAGATAGGAGGGTAAAGAAAAGGCAGATCCGTTTGGACAGAAGGAAACAGAGTCAAAGAGCTAAAAGGAAGTGAGGGGAGGCACAGAGGAGTTGATCCAGAGAAGAGAGTGATAAAGATGAAGCGAGTGAGAATAAAGAGCTACAATGACAGACAAAGTGGGAGCAACACAACAAATGAAAACATTTTTTCACATGTTTCAAAATTTGAATTGTAAAAGATGAAAAAAGCAAGAGTAGTTTTGAGGAACGGGAAGAGAGAGGAGCGGCTTGCTGCTTTGAATGAAAATTGTTCAGGAAAACACACAGAGTCAATAAAAAACGTGATGGAAAGTGCACATGACAGGTGAAAGATAATGGCTCAGAAAAACAGTGGTCTGATGTTCAATGCATGGAAATCATTTTGGAAATAGAAATGTGTGGAGAGGGAGTCACCTTGGGCGGGTACATAAGGTGGCTGTCATCTCCAGTGGACACTATAAACTCCCAAGACAGCTTGTCCACTGATATCTGAAAGAACAGTTTGTCACCATGTTCATTGTTGGATGGACAAGATGTTGAGATTAATCTAAGAGAGAAAAGTGTTCAGCAGGTCGTATATCTGAAAACCAATGTGTTTTTATGTCTGTATTATGTGTGCTGTGAAAATCAAACATGACATGACTTAAAAACAAAGATTTAAAACGAAAGTTACGAATGTAACTACGGTTCTATGAATCCTGGATGACCGCCAGAGGCAGTGTTTAACACTGGATATCTTCTGTCTCGCGCATGCGCAGGTCGAATATTTATATCAACAAAGTCACCTGTGACCTCGGATGACCCCCGTCGTCTATACCGTAAATTCCGGCATATAAGCCGCTACTTTTTTTCACACGCTTTGAGACTGCGGCTTTTACAACGATGCGGCTAATTTATGGAAGAAGACGCAAACATCCGGGTGTCGGGCACGCAAGAGGAGGATCACGGGGCAACCCCTTTAGAGGATGACGACTCCGAGACCCCGCGCGCATCAGACGCGGCCGCGGACACGAGCGTGTCGGCCGCTGAGACGAGCGTGTCGCCCGCTCTCCCCGGGGAGAGCCCGCTCGCGTTCGGGGAGCTGCTCGTCGCCGAGTACCGCAAGAAGGGCTGCGTGGAGTTCAGGAAGATGTTCGAGTTTCAGACGGGGGCGCGCCTGCAGAGCAGCTGGGGAGTGGTCCCGCACGATGACGTGGCCGGGGACACCTGCGGCTTATAGACAAGTGCGGCTTATTTATGTACAATTTATTTTTTCTTTTAAAAATTAGCAGGTGCGGCCTATATATAGGTGCGCTCTATAGTCCGGAAATTACGGTAAGTTCCGGTGTCATTCCGAGATCAGTCCTACGGAATCTTCTCGCAAGTTCACGGGATTCCGAGTGACCAAGAACTCTGGCGGTCATCCAGGATTCATAGAACCGTAGTTACATTCGTAACTTTCGTTCTATTTCATCCTTACTGACCGCCAGAGGCAGTGTTTAACACTGGATGACTTATACCAAAAGAGTCACGAGGAATTACAAGTACGTACCTCGTATAGCTCAGGCAGAGGAAGTTGGCCAAAGAACCCTCCCCAGTGGGTGAGGGGTGGCAACGTTCACTCTGTAGTGTCTGGTGAATGTGCTCGGTGATGCCCATGAGGCCGCAGCACATATATCCTCCACAGGCACACCTCTCAGGGCTGCCCATGACGTGGAGACACTCCTGGTAGAGTGGCCCCCCACTCCGGATGGTAGAGCACGGTCGCTCGCTTTGTATGCATAGGCAATAGCCTCCACTATCCAGTGAGACAGGCGCTGTTTTGAAAGGGCACAGCCCTTCTTAGGCCCACCATGACTGATAAAGAGCTGCTCCGACCGCCGTATGCAAGCGGTGGCTGTCACATAAGCTCTGAGGGCCCGCACTGGGCACAGTAGCCTTGACCTCTCCTCTCCCGATGGGGGGTCAAACTGTGCGAGCTGGATGGGCTGGTTGGTATGTGAGCGTGTCAACACCTTTGGGAGAAACGCTGCATTAGGCCACAGAGTAACACCCGAGCCATCTGAGTTCCACCTCAGACATGATTCACTCACCGACAGGGCATGCAGCTCGCCTACACGTTTAGCTGAAGTGATGGCAAGGAGAAAAGACGTTTTGGTTGCCAGCCATCTCGGCTCTGCCTGTGCCAGGGGTTCAAAAGGAGGCAGGCATAGGGTGTCCAACACCAAATGTAGGTCCCATGTAGGGGCCTTCGGGACGTTCGGGGGACGTAATCGCAGAGCCCCTCTTAGGAAGAGGGACACCAGTTTGTGGCTCCCTACTGTGTCATTGTCAATTTTAGCATGGTGCCATGAAAGAGCAGCCACGTATACCCTCAGGGTAGAGGGAGACCGGCCCTTATCTAGGAGGGACTGCAGAAACACAACAGGCACGGGGCACTGTACCGGGTCCTTGTTCTGAACCGCACACCAGTCAGAAAACAGCCTCCACCTGTTTTCGTACTGCAGACGGGTAGATGGTGCCCTGGCATTAAGGATAGTTTTTCTGACCGTTTCTGTGCAGCCAGTCAGCAGCTGGTCGGGCCCTCCAGGGGCCAGACCCATAGTTGGAGGCGACTGGGATCGGGATGCCAAATCTGACCTCCCAGTTGCAACAGGAGGTCTCTCCTGTCGGGGAGGCGCCAGGGTGTCCTGCAGCAGAGTCTGTGCAGTAGGGAGAACCAAATCCTGGCTGGCCATAAGGGGGCCACTAGCAAAAGTCTGTGGCCCTGTTGTCGAACTCTGAGAAGCGTTTGCAAGATCAGGGGGAATGGTGGAAAGGCATAAAGAAGCCCTGCTGGCCATGTGTGAGCCAGGGCATCCTGACCCAGAGGACTGGTCCTCTTCGTCAGGGAGAACCAGTGGGGACAGTGGGTCGACATCTCCGAGGCAAAGAGATCCACCTCTGCCCTGCCGAAGAGACCCCAAATGTTCTGTACTACCTCTGGATGAAGCCGCCACTCCCCCGGTGGAGGCTTGTGACGGGACAGGAAATCTGCGACCTGGTTCCGTTCTCCTGGTAAGTACATTGCCCGAAGGCTGGTAAAGCGAGGGGCAACCCAAGTCAGAAGGGCATGGGATACCCGTAGCAACTCTGCGGATCTGGTGCCCCCTTGATGGTTTATGTGAAAAACCGCAGGGGTGTTGTCTGACCGGACAAGCACATGCTTTCCCCTCAAGTATGGCAGAAAATGTTTGAGCGCTAGGTGCACGGCCCGTAGCTCCAGAACATTGACATGCTTTGTGTGGTCTTGAGCAGACCACTGCCCCTGAGCAGTCCTGTTCTGCCACACTGCACCCCACCCTGAGAGGCAGGCATCTGTCGTGACCACCTCCCGGCGGAATGGGACCGAACCCATGGGGACACCGTTTGCCAGGTATGCTCTCTCCCTCCATGGGGATAGAGCGAGTAGGCACTGTTCTGATACTGCTATTGCCCTGCGTCTGTGCCGCTTGGCATCCAAGTGAAGGCTGTTCAGCCATCTCTGCAGGGGGCGCAGTGACAGCAACCCTAAGGGAACGACAGCAGCTGTCAGTTTGCCCAATAGGCGGAGAATGTAGGGCAACCGCCTGCCCCCTCGGAAGGAAGAGAGGCTGTGGAGGATGTTGTCCACACGCTGGGGTGACGGACAGGCACTCATAGTGACTGTGTCCAGAGCCAGACCAATGCAGGTTATGCTCTGAGAAGGGCTCAGGGAGCTCTTCTCCCTGTTCACCCTGAGGCCCAAACGGGCCACGTGAGAAAGAAGGCGAGCAGTGTCCTGTGCCGCCTGAAGCCGGGATGGCGCACAGATCAGCCAATCGTCCAAGTACGGCAGTATTTTCATGCCCTGTGATTGCAGGGGAGAAAGGGCAGCAGCAACACACCCCGTGAACACCCGTGGGGAGAGGGAGAGTCCGAATGGGAGCACCCTGAACTGGAAGTGACTGCCTCGAAAGGCGAAGCGAAGAAACTGCCTGTGGTGAGGCACAATGGGAACATGGAAATAGGCATCCTTCAGGTCGACAGACGTGAACCACTCTCCCCTGGTAACAGCCCGAAGGACGTCTGCTGTGCTCAGCATGTGAAACGGTAACACCTTCAAGAACTTGTTGAGTCCCCTCAGGTCTAGGATTGGGCGCAGTCCGCTGCCTTTATTTTTTACAAGGAAGTAAGGTGAGTAGAACCCCCCGGGTTGCGACAGGGGGTCCACCCTCTCGATTGCACCCTTGGCCAGGAGCATGGCTAACTCCTGGTTCAGGGCTAGGGATTTTGCCGGATCGGTGATGCTGGTCATTTTGACCCGGCTGGAGGTTGGGGGCCGGCGTCGGAATTGAAGCTTGTACCCCTGGGTTAGGGTGGACACCACCCAGGGGTCCAAAGTATGAGCTGCCCAGTAGCTGATGTGCTGCTGGGAGAAAGAACCGACGGCCGGCCAGGAGACATCATCTCCTGAGCCCCCTGCCTCTTGAGGCTCTGGGGGGGCGACTGGTAGTCCCCAAGTCCGGAGGTTGTCTGGGGGGGACGTAAGTACGGTTGTATGGGTAGCGGGCCGGCCTCTCAGCGGGACGCTGAGGCCTGGGGCGGCTACTGGGGCGAGCTGGGGGCTGAAAACGGCCTCTGGGGGGCGAAGTGGGAGCACTAGGTCTGCGGGGTGCGGGCATGTCCCTGCGAAGACCAGAGAACTGCTGCCTGGTCTGGCTAGCTTCAACAGTCCGCTGAAGCGCCTGTACAGCAGCTGACCTGAACAGCTCACCAGGTTCAACTGGGATAGTACGGAGGGTCCTCCTACATGCCTCAGATAGGGGTGACTGCGCCAGCCAAACCTGGCGGCGAGTCTGGACCAGGGTGGACATCAGCCGTCCAAGTTCTCTAGACATTAGCGCAAAAGCCTGCAGTGAGGCATCACTGAGGCTGGTGGTGGAAGCGTCGGAAGTAGCCTGCTGCAGAGAGGCTGAGAGGGCAAGCATGAGGTGGGAGAGGGAGTTGCCAATACGACCCATGCGCCCTGCTGTGTCATAAGCCCTGGATAACATGTCATCCGTGACCCGACATTGGGGTCGAGGGCACCTGGCATTGGGCCTCAGGGTCTCCTCAGGGGAAACTATGAGGGACGCAATAGTCGGCTCAACGGCCGGCATACGGGCGAGGCCAAACTTTGCCGCGTCCTGCATGGTCGCCAGGGTTCGTCCGTCCGATGTGAGACGGGACAGAGTCCCGGTGTCTCTCCAGCATGCATGCAGCTTCCTCAGATATTCGTCGGAGGGAGGAACAGCAAAGGTGGTGGGGGCGGAAATGCGCCTGAAGAAGGCACTCGCAGGAGGGGGTTCCGGCTGCTGTGTATCTAACTGCAGGCGTGCCAGCGCCATGCGCATGACAAACCCCATGGAGCTATCGACTGCCCTTTCCGAAGAGCCCTGAGCTGAGGGACGGGAGCCAGTCCCAGAAGCCTGGGAGGTCCGCCCTTCACTGTACTCAGTAAAGAGATTGGCTGACGCTGCCAGTGAAAGAACGTCCTCTTCTGAGCCAAGCTCAGCCACGGGTGGATCTGGTGCTTCAACACCCCCTGCACTAGGGTGGAGGGTCAGGAGAAGCGACTTAATTTGAGCTAGCTCAGCGGTCAGCAGATCCACTCCAGCCCGCTGGACTTAGCCCTCTTGGGGGGAGCCCCTGCGGCTTCTGCGGCCCTGCGCTTGGTAGGTTGGGCTGGATTCACCTGCCCTGACAGGGAGAGGTCGACCACACCCATCAGGTGTTCGGCCTCGGTGAGCCTAGCAGCCCTTACTGCTCGAGGCATGATGCCACAGTTCATGCATGGGTTCTCCGAGAGGCCTTCCCTCAGATGCTCGAGGCCAAGGCAAGCGGGGCAGAGGTCATGGCCATCCTCAGGCTGAAGAGGAGCCATACAGGTCCTACAGCCAGGAAAGTCAAACATGGCCGATTCTCTAGGTCAGTCTGAGCGGGACGCTCTGCTGAACGTTGTGAGAACAGGCAGGGAACAGTCAGTGAGAGGGGAGCGAGAACACTCTCTTCACTAGGATAGTTGCTGCAGATATTGGTGTCCCACCAGTTAGCGTGAGCGAGAGCACTCTGCCACTGTGAAAACAGGTCAAAACAGTCCTTACAGTGAGAGGGGAGCGAGGACACTCTTCACTAGGATAATTGCTGCAGATGTTGGTGTCCCACCAGTTAGCCTGAGCGAAGGCACTCTGCTAACTGTGATAGCCGTAATGTTTACAAAAAATACAATGGACACATTCCGAGTATTAGCGTAGTCTAGTTCGCCAGAGCGGGGACGCTCTGTTAACTGATAGCCGTGTAAGGAGTCAACGAGCACAATGTCAACGTCAATCTAGTCTAGCTAGCATCACACCAAGTTAGCTTGAGCGGAAACACTCCGCTAACTGTGAAGGGAGGCCTGACAGCGTAACTCTACGCTCACGTTAGCACGCCACTTGATTAGCTAGAGCGGAAGCGCTCTGTAAACCGTGACAAAAACGAACAATGGTTATAGACAAACAATGTTAGTCGATCTCACCGATTGCTGTCTTCGCGATTTTGGTGGCTCGCGACTCAGATTGAGTCCGGGGCTCGATCCGCACGGCGAAACACGCCGTTCCCTTCTAAGAGGGACAGCTTGTCGCAGCCTTTGGAGGGCGAAGATCCGCAACTCCGACCGGTGGTCACAAGGCTACCTGCGACAAACTCTAATATGTCTGATCGTAGACAAAGTATTTTTTTTTTTCCGTTTAAGTTTCTACTACCATGGTAGGTAACCTGCGTAGCGAGAAGATGAAAAAGGACTGATCTCGGAATGACACCGGAACTTATAGACGACGGGGGTCATCCGAGGTCACAGGTGACTTTGTTGATATAAATATTCGACCTGCGCATGCGCGAGACAGAAGATATCCAGTGTTAAACACTGCCTCTGGCGGTCAGTAAGGATGAAATAGAAACAGAATTTGAGCTGTTGGTATCCAGGTTCCAGGTTTATTTGTTGAGTTTATTCTTCTGTTGTAGAATCAAATAGTTAACTGAGAACCTTTCATATTATATGGCCATCAAAGACAAACAAGACAATACAAGCGGTATTCCTTAATGTAGTGACAGCGTCTTTCTGCCTGTGTGGATGTGGCTGTGTGAACTCTCACGTTGTGCTGTCGAGCAGAGGACTGCAGCACAGCGGTGAGGAACCCGTTGGGAAAGGTGAAGCTGGAGAGCCAGAACAGTTTGGGGGGCTCGGCCGTCTTTGCCCAGCGCGCAAACTCACTGACCCGCAGGGAAAGATCCCTGGTCCACGCTGCCAGGGGCTTCAGTGAAGGGTACGCCTAGAGGCCATATACAGTGAGGGATGAATCAACGGTAATTACATGCTTCCAGCAGTTGGCAGCCATTCATAATGCAAGTGTGGAAGAATTGTGTGAAAATTCTCAAGTGAGGTGGGGGTCTGGAACCTTCTCCCACAGCGGTGGAACACGGGCGTCATGGATGTAGCGGAAAGTCTCCTCCAAGCTGGATGACATCACCACCAAGCCTCTGATCCCTTTCTCCAGCTCCGCCTGGGATGAACTAACACACAAACACACACTGTAGGTGTTTAGTCGTCATCTAGTCTGGATCTATTGGGATTACCGTGCATTTGGACAGAGAGGTACAAATAAACAGGCCAGGTGATTGGGCGATTGTTCCTGATTTGCATCTTTGATGCTAGTGCCTCTTTGTGTAGCAGGTTTCCCTTGAAAATGACTGGTTTTAGTTTTTACATTGAATTTAGATACACTTGTGTAAATGGTTTAACTACTGATAGACATGCCAATATGGCAAGAAACAGTGTTGGTAAATTCCTTCAGAAGGGTTTGCTCAACCTAATTCTGTAGGAATTGACAATTGCAATTCATTTTATCTGGAAAACAGGCTAATGCCTTCACAAGTCACTATCATTTGATCTCACTTTAGGTTGCCCCAACCCAGGACCGATACACACACATTGCAAATCATATTTGGATTAATGTTTTTGGAATTAAGGGATAAATTCAGGTTAACAACCACGGCCACTTAGTCTGCTGCCACTGCTAAATGTTAGCAGCACATCCCTATTGACACGGTTAGTTTCACATGACAGTTACACACATAGAGGTACAGTGCCTACGACACACACATGGCTAGCAGAGATTCTGACAATCCAACCCAAAGACACACACACGCAGACATAGAGATCATACATGATGGTGTCCAGCAGAGAATTGTATCTCTGGATCTCTTGCAGCAGGACCACATTGATAGGGGAGAGGTTGTGCTGGAGGATGGACCTGGTGCCCTCGTAGTCAATCAATGGCGGGATTTTCTTACGGACGTCTGCCAACAGCTCTAATACCTGGAGGCACGTTGCAAACATAGAACAAAAGATGATAACTTACAAATATACTGCACACAAGTATTTGCAGTGAAGAAACTGCAGAGTCGGATCGTGGTGCTGCATACAACTGGAGGACTTATAATAGCTCTTGATAATCCTTTCTAAAATACACACATACTCCGACATCAGTCATGCTCCAACAACCAAAAGAACCTTGTTCTTTAGCACTATTACACTACCATAACATTTAAAGCATGTTTAAAGCACATAGAGAAACTACTGCCATTGTTATACAACACCCAGTTTCATGAACACATGGATAACTTTCAAAACAAAACAGTCATTTCTGTCTCGACCACTAAGTGTGAATGCAAAACGTTCCTTGTACAGGTCATTTAAACATGTTGATGTAGCACGTGAGTGTGGAAGTTCTATTGGAAACTATTTAGAGTTTTGTGGTGTGTTGAGTGCTCTGACTTTTTTAAAGGTCATTCAATTGTTGGTCTCATCTTATGCCCGTGTATTTCCATTAAACTGGTTATCTCTTCCCTCCACTTCTCCCACCTTGCCTCTTTCTCACCTTATCGTCTCTACTGGGCCTGTCCCCCGCAGCAGTAGGACTGGTGACCTGGGGCTGCAGGGAGAGCAGGGTGTCAAACAGCGTCCTGGTCTCAGCCATCTGGCTGGCAATGTCTGCATTAGAGTGCTGGCCAAACACCTCAGGGTGCTCTGTGGACGGCAGCCTGCTGATATATTCCTTGTAGGAAGACTGGAGTCCGTCATTGGGGATGTAATAGGATGTTAAGGAGGACAACCTGACAGATAAATGGGGTTGACAGAATATAAAGTCAGTGGTATAAGATGTTTTTTGGTGTACAATTCCCAATTTCCTTGGAGAGATTATTTTCATCTCATCTGAAGTAACTGATGTAGAAACATAGCAGCAAAACATAACCCTGCCAATATGAATGACAAAAACACAGAGAGTCAGTGTATTGACAATATCTAAAGAGTCTCTAGCACACACTGCCTGAATGTATGGAGTGCTAGAATTCAGATTCTTTAAATATACATGTATATGTGTCAGAATGAATGTGTGTGTGTCAAAGTGTCTTACTTGAAGGAGGGCTGGTTCACGGCAGCATCACAGAAGTAGTCACTGATGTATGTGGTCAGAAGACGTCTGTCCCAGTCGTCTGTTACGTGACCTCCATAGTTGACCTCAGCAATGAGGTACTTCAACGCATCCCAGGGAATCTTCTCATACATATCCAGGTACAGACTGAGCAGATTCTCACTCACCTGGGGGCATCAAGATGATGATTTTAACAGACTGACTTTGACAGACCAAGAACTAAAGGAAGTAAGTAGGTGGTCTCGTACATTTCTTAAAAGGTTTTTTGAAGCTTTATATGCCTTTATGTGATAGAGCAGTGAAAGACAGGAAAAGGGGAGAGAGCGGGGACGACATGCAGCAGAGGACCGTGGATCAGATTCAATAAATAGTCTCATACATTTGAATTTGATTGTCATTATCCATTTGTCTAACAAACACTCTGACAGGGTATGAAATGGCCTTTCTGCCTTCAGCTGTCACTGTTTCCTTCAGTGTCAGATAAAGCTCTGACCTCAAAGTCAGAATCGTTGAATCCATAGACAATGTTCCAGCCCAGCTGTAAAAACTTCTTCCTTTCCAGCAGGATGCTGTGAAAAAAGCAGAGGGAGAAGAGCATCTTCCTGTACAATGCGGGCCTTGAGCAGCGGGTGAATTGAGACTCCGTCACCAGCTGGTACAGACGCTTCATGTTGGCTTTCACGCCCTGAAAACAACAGGGTGTTAACAGGTTCAACACCACTATGGAGGTTGTTACGTGTATTGTATGCACACCTTACTGTAAAATATGTGTAGGCAAATTAAAACTGAATATTCAAAGAACGTCCATGTATATTTGTTGACGTGTATATCATGTATGCTTTATAGAAGATATGTACAGTCTGGACATCTGTGTGTGTGAGCACATGCACCTTTGGTGGTTCTGTGGTCATCTTGATGCCAGCCTGCAGGATGGTAATGGGAAATTCAGGATGTGGCGAGGAGCTGAGCCAGAGTCTGAAGTTTGAGTGGGGCTCCTGCACTTGTAGCTGCTCCACCAGCTTGTCCAGCTCAGGCATCCATGAGAGAGAGAGGTGGCAGTTGGCAAGGAACACCCAGTGACCTGGTCCAGAGAAACAGAGGGCTTCAGATAGGCTGATAGAACTTGTTTAGATATTTCTATTTCAAGTCTAGTTGTTGTTGTTGTGTGGTTAGGTTATCTTGCAGTGACCACAAAAGAAAGAAAACACCCAATCTAAGTACTTCGTACACTTTGTTAAGCACAAGGGACTTTTGACACTAAAAGAATCAGTTGTAAGGGAAAAAATGACACTTCTTAGCCAGTGAATGAATCCGACACAGAGGAGCAGGAAGAAAGAGAGCAATTAGTGTTGTACCATTCTTGACACCCTCCTCTATCATGCTCTTGGCGATGGGGGCCTGTCCCTGGCCCAGAGAGAGAGCATGGAAGTGCTTGTTCATACCAGAGGCCTCAGCCAGCTGCAGCAGGGCTCCTGTGGGATCCACCCCAGGAGACAGAATGAAGATCAGAGGAGTCCTGCTGGTGGATTGCTCCACAACCTGGAGAGAGAACAGAGACAGTAGCAAAGAGGGACAAAGAAAGAAATTTGAATTTCAGCTAAAATCTAACAGAACAACGCAAATTAAATGTTTGAAACATTTGTTTCATTCCAATTCAAAGCTTTACATCTAATATTCAAGACGGAAGAAGTAACAGGGACTAACAGAAGACACTCACGGCCTTCATGTCGAGAACAGGCGGCTCCACAAAGTGATGGCCAAGGATGTTAACAATGAAGGAGGTGACGCACAGGGAGACACGGTCCTGACGCAGAGAACGCACTATCAGCATCTTCTGGAGCTCATTGCAGTTATGCTCCCAATCACCTAGAAGGAAAAACAAACGAGTGGACGGGTAAAGTTAGGGAATTCAGGGGTGAGGGAGGGCAGTTTGGATGTCTGATTAACATGAAATGTGAAAAGGGTTGTGAGATAAGGATCTAATGACGGGAAAGGCTGAAAGAAATGTAGGATAATATCATACTGAGCTGAACTTTGTCAAAACTTCATTGTTTATAATGGAGACAATTTTCTTCAGTAACAAAGTACCGAAGAAAAAACTCCCACAGCACATACAGACCTGGTAGTGTGGCAACCTCTGGCTCAGCACTGGTGAACCAAAGGTTCCAGTCTCTGGGGTAATGTTCAAAGGAGGCTATGATGCCATGGAAGTTGGGCAGTTTATTCAGCTCTGTGATGTTGTCCCAGCTGGAGTCTACCAGCCAACTGGTACAGGGGTTGTACATCTGATCCTTCTTATCGAGTACCTAGAAGCACATCCATCAGTTAATCAGTAGGCAAACTATCCTTCCATCAGTGTTTCAATGAATTGTCCAAATAACCCATTAACACGTCAATCATACAGCCCCAGGCCCCAGAGATATGAAGAAATGCACTGGAGAGGAAGGGTAGTTATGTAATGTAACGTAATGGCTATGGACATTTTGGGAAAACACATTGTCGGCTGTCTTTGAAGGGTAAGGATAACTTCTACATGGCTCAACATTGAAATACACAGTGGAAATTCTTTTGGGGCATTAAGTGTTCCAAGTGTTTGAGAATAAAAGGTTTGTCCTGTTTGATTATCCCAAATCAAATAAGGTAAAAACAAGATGTCTGAGTGTGTCCTCTGTTTTCTTACGAGTCCTCCTCGGAGGAAGAAGCTGTACTCATTCATGTTGAGTTTTCCAGCCGCCTCCAGAATTTTGGCACACATCTGGAAGCTGAAGAGCAGCTTATGGCACTCGAACAGACCACGACACGTGTACCTGCAGAGGATAACATACAGAGTTAGCTAAAGAAAAGACAGTGTATGTTTCTGATTGATCATATCACAAACTTATATTTCCAATAAGTGAACTGATAAGATATGACATAAACATCTTCATCAAGGACACAATTACTTGCTACAGTAGCATTAGGGCTATGTTGCTATAGTATGTCTCAGTTCACAGCTGTGGTTCAGGAGGTAAAGCAGGTGCACTCATCGCAGGGTTGGCAGTTCAATATAGGCTCCTCGTGTCCACATGTCAAGGTGTCCTTGAGCAAGACACTGAACCTCAAATTGCTCCCAATGGGCAGGCCAGCAGCTTGCATGGCACGTCTGCTGCCATCAGTGTGTATGTGTGTGTGTGTGTAAATGTTAAGTGCCAAGATTGTAAAGCTTTGTTTGTCAGCACAGTTATACAGCTTATTTCTACATCACGGTCTTTCTCTGTCCATACAAAACATTTTCTGACTGGAATTCCTGTGACTCAAATTCATGAAAAGGGCTGGCTCACCTGTATACTGCATGTGTGTGGTACTCATTGAGGTTGTCTATCCTTTCCTCCAGCTTGTCGCTGCACTTGCTCTTTTTGATGCTGAGGTTGAACAGGTCAATGTAGGCATCCAGTGAGAACTGGTACATGGGGTCAATGTAGCCCATGTCGTTTAGAATGGAGAAGAGGATGGAGGCTCGCTGGGCACATGGGCGATAGGCCTGTAAGGAGAGAGCACTTTAAGTTATATTCACATACTCTATGCAGAAACTGACATGCAAATGAACCATTTCAATAACATTATTTTAATATGCAGACTAAAATTACAACAAATGGCCACCAAAACTTTCCAGAAAAAACCATTGGTTTATAATTGCTCACTTTGTCTTACTAGTGGTCCAAAATCCTAAAGATAGTCGATCATAAAACCTAATTCCCCCGCTGCCCCAATCCCCTCATCCCTACACCTGACCAACTGTATGTAAGAAATGGACGTGTCACTGTGACATCACCCAGTGGTTTGTGGACTGACATTTTGAAGTCTTGAGTTTGGCATTTTGGCCGTCACCATCTTGTTTTTTTTGCAACGAGAAATAACACATGAGGGTGGTTCTAAATTCAACTGAATGCAAGACATTTTTAGGCAAACAAAAAAAGTTACAATAACTTTCATGTACTGAAACCACACTGTGAGAGGGTTAAAGTTCTAAGATGAAAACATGGACAACTCCAAGACCAGACAACGGCGTGGTAGCACCCCGCCCTAAAGCATCCCCTGCTTCATGGTCTGTTTGACTCTAAATGGACCATAATGTACTAAATGAACATCATGCTGTATTGAAGAAGACTTGAAACTAGAGATTGAGACCATAAACTCATGTTTACAATGTTTACTGAGGTAATAAATCAAGAGAGAAGTAGAGTCATTTTCTCATAGACTTCTATACAAGCTGACTTCTATTTGCAACCAGAGGAGTCCCCCCCCCCCAATGGCCATTAGGAAGAATGCTAATTTTAGGCACTTTTCAGACCCGGAGGTTGCCGCCTGCTCCTGACCTCTCTAGCAGAGTCGATCTTGATCTCGGTCTGTTCACTGCTCTCAAGCTGCTCTGAAACCTCAGTAGCTGTCACTTTAGATGTCTGCAGGGTTTTCACCAGCTGCTCATCGTCCAGCAGTGAGCCAGTCGCCTCATTCAGCAGCCTGGTAGAGTAGACACACAAGCATACGACATAAAAAAACAACAACCTACATACATAAATACAACAAAACAGTGTCACAATGTCAACTAAGCATGGCAGACCAAGAACCACATGAGGTTCACATACATAAAAAATTAAAGTTTGACTTGAAAACTTTGAATCACTTACTCTTAGGAAGGTGAGTCATCATATCATTATTTACTAGTATTATTACTGTAATAGCTATACAACCTGAGGATCTCATCCTCCAGCTTCTCCAGGCTTCTCTTGCCAGAAGCAATGCTGATCACCAAAGAGTCCTTCTGTTCTTCTAGCTCTGGACGCTCCTTACGCACCACAATTCCCAGTAGTTGGGCTTCCAGACCCTGCACATACACACACACACAATCCCATACACAAACAGATCATTTAAGGAAACAACTCATACTCTCAAAATGTATGTGTACACAACTGAGGATACGCGTACATATAGAGAAGTATACAATAGTGAGCTGGAGCCCAAACATACAGACACACAAACTCAGACCTGCTCCATGACGGCGAAGTTGACGATGATGGTCTTTGTAGAAATCTCTGGTGTGTAGTGGGGGTTAGACAGCTTGGTGGTGATGTAGAAACGAAACTCTGGATTGTACTCCACCTCCTTATCACCTAGCTTCAACAGCAGCCGGCCGCCTGAGAGAAAAACACAGAAATGTTCACCCATACACTCATTGGATTCAGGCACAGCCTCATATTTAGCTGAAAACTTCAGCAGTTGGTATTTCAATTTGTGAACTGGTGTATGTACTGTATGTGTGTGTTTGAGTCGGACCTATCCGTGTCATGGACTTGTTAAGAATTGGGTCGAGAGAGGGGTCCAAATCCTCCAGGACATTCTGCAGCAAAACAGGATTCCCAAACTGGATGGCGTTCTCCAGCACCCGCAGGTAGTCTGGCATTTGAAAGTCTATTACTTTCAGACCCTGCACATGTGGACACACATGTGCGCAGGAGGACAGAAAGAGACATAGAAGAGGGATGAAACAAACAACAAAACACAGCCTGTCTCACAAAACGTCATCGTCCTCCAATGGGATGGGACTTTCACTGTGGTTTGAAGTTGATTCCATTGATGTTATGCAAAGTACTGGGAGGTATGGTACAGTCTTCACAAGTTCAGCATATACTCATGGTTCTCTTCTTGTTGCTAGTGAGGACCAGCCTACTATATCATATAGTACGAAGTGATGAGTGTGCTATTTATCTCCTGAAATGCAGGGCACAACTGCATTAAGTTGTTTTAAGGTGGAATAAGCAGTTTGAGAATACAGGTTATCCTTTTTCTTCAACACACTGATTACCTTTCTTGAGTAAATAATCACGAGGTCAGATATTATTGACTTTATCACGGAACAACAGCTTTTGTGTGCGACTCCTTTATCGTGTGTGTGGTGTGTTGCAACGGCTCTTCAGTTGAACTTTCTACCCAAGCTGCTCTGAACTTTGTGGGCGATACAGCTACCAGGTTTGTTAAAAAAACTAAGTTTGAGTGTCTGAAACAAAGGGATCTGCAACATTAGCATTGGTAACGGTAAATACATTCAATCATTTGTAAAATTTGAGTGCATACACCCGTCTTCTCTGGACACCTTCCTATGCACTCAATTATCCATGATTGTTCAAAAAAGATAACAGTTACGACACAAGAACATAGAATATGAATCAGAATAAAGTTGGCTGAGTCAAGACTTACTCTCTTCATCTCCATATTCTTGATCCATTTCATAGACTGGCCTTGAGGGTCCACCATCAGTGGCCATCTTGAAAGAAGGGAAAGAAATAAAACAAGCCAACTTGTATTTGCAGTATGAAACATACGTTTTGTGCAGTGAACACAACAAAATACAAATCCAAGAAAAAACAATCCAAAAGCATTTTAATGTTGTATGCTTACTGGACAACAGCTAATATGAGTGAATATAACATTCATCAACAGATTGTGTTGACATGCACTGACCGGTTTCCGCGGGTGACGATAACTCCATTGTCAGTGGAGAATGCGTCGGAGGGCAGGCCCTGAATGTTCCAGTCCCTCACGACTGTAGGCTTGGACAGAAAGACTGCAAAACTGAACCCTGGTGTGCATGGGATCGCTAAGTCCCGTAACTGAGGAAAGGGTCAACAGAGTACAGTAGTAACTGTAGAGGGAGATCAAGTATATGGCAAGCTTTTCACTGAACTCCACATGATGAGATATGTTTTTATGAGGTGTGTGTCTGTGTGCCTCACCTCCTTCATCCAGATGGCAAGCAGCTCATCTCTATAGTTGGAAAGGAAGGATCCCATGTAGGACAGGAAAGACGCTGCAAGTAAACAGTCTCCCACCAGGTATCCCATGTTTTCCTCAAGACCCTGAAGCACATACATGGGTATGAGTGTATCTGTGGGTGTTATGTATTGTACTGTGTGATCTGTTTGTTTCTACCTTGCCCCAAACAACCCCCCAGAAAGAAAAGACAGATTGTCAGTAGTACAAGAGTTCATATTTGTGTTGTGTGTGTGTGCTTGTGTGTGGCCTACAGCAACTCTCTCCTCCCAGCGAACCCTCTCTCCAGCCAGTCCAGTCACCAATTTGTCAGCTCGGTCCAGTTTAATCTCCATCTCATCGGATTTCTCCTTCAAACTTTTCTTCATGATCCGCTTCTCACCGAGCTCCTTTTCCAGCTGCTCTTTCTTCTCCCCCACCTGCCCACAGACACGCACAGCAATTATATAAAGTCATCATGAATAGTCCTATCATATGTAAATTGGAGTCACTATAATGCTACTGTTGCACTCATATATATATCTATATATTAGGGGTGCAACGGATCACAAACCTCACGGTTCGGTTCGGATCACGGTTCTTGAGTCACGGTTTGGATCATTTTTCGGATCAACAAAGAAAAGGGGAGGAGACAAATATAACTTTGCTTTCCATTTATTAATTAAAGAACTTCAAGAACACTTAAAGAAAAGAACTTTGGGCTATAGTCTTACATAAAAACAAAAATATTGAAGATGTCCAATTTGAATGAAATAAATAAATACAATTAAAACATTCAATGTAGTTTCATGAAATGTAGTTTCATAAACTTTGTTCGGGAACAGGGCCACGCCCAGAACACAGCTCATTTCCTCTGCACAGAGTATTTAAGCACAACGAACCGCCGTTCACTCCCTCTTCGACTCTCGTCTTCACACGACGTACGACAGACGCTCTCTAACTCAGCAGACGCTCCATCCCTACCCCACATCCCTCTACCTCGACCCCTACCCCACATCCCTCTACCTCGACCCCTACCCCACATCCCTCTACCTCGACCCCTACCCCACATCCAGACGAGCAACGCTCTCTGACTTCGCTTTCATACGATTTAAGACAGACGAGCAACGCTCTCCGACTTCGCTTTCATACGATTTAAGACAGACGAGCAACGCTCTCTGACCCAGCTTTCATACGACGTAAGACAGACGAGCAACGCTCTCTGGCTTAGCTTTCATACGACTTAAGACAGACGAGCAACGCTCTCTGACCCAGCTTTCATACGCTTCAACACGAGGCACGACAGACAAGCAACATCTTAAAACCGCTTACCTTTTACAAAGGCTCTTCCTCAACCTTTCCGGACGACCAGCCATATCCCGTAGCTCCCTCCTTCTCTCACCACGCTTCGTCGCTAGCAACTTCGGCTGCGTTTAGCCATCCACATTTCCCGCAGCTCTCGATAACTATTCTCCGTCAACTCCAAGCCGTCCGCCCCCGCCTTCCAACAGCCCGCGGGGAGATCCCGATTCGTCATCGCATCCTTCGATCCTCCATCTCACTCTTCACCCCACGCCGCTCTCCCGACCGCCGGAAGCCAGGCGCTCGATCGACCGGTGAAACCACCGCGACCCTCATTCTCCATTCCGAGGCTCCGACAGTCTCTGCATATCCCACTTCTCCGAGTGGACAGTCTTTCAAACGAAGAAAGCATCCAACGCAACATTCCTTTACATCAGTCCGTTAAAAAGCAAAACTCTCCAAACCAAACGAGCATCCGTAGCGAAACAGCTCTCTCGCTCTCCGAGCCCCCAGAGCCCTTCCGGGTTCCCGGCATCACGTCAGGCGCGCGCTGATGGCGTCATGACGCATCACACGGCAGAAGAAGCCATCCATCCACATCAGTCCCTCCAGAGGGCCAGGTCGTATACTCTGATCGTGAATCTTTAACCTGATCTTAAAACAGCCTATAAGTACCCGATTAGGTTTACGAGCCTGGTACCAAGGCTACGAATTGATCCTCTTCAAGACGAGTCACGATTAAATATCTGTTTAAACTGCACGCAGGAGTCAGAGATACGGCTTTCAGTAGGAGAAAGTGTAGTAGCGTAAATTAAGCTGCTGCTTCCAGTCTGCCGTTGGCCTCGACTTAAACGTGTTTAGAGAAGGGCAGTTGACTGTGTCCCGCCTTAAGTTGTACCATGCCATACTGACTCTGGCTGCCAAGCGCCCTCCGTGCCAGAGACATCTCCTCGTAATGTTTTTCCCCCCTAACTTCACGATTAACCCATGCACATTCATCCCTCCATCCTGGCATCCTTTCACGTTTTCTTACTTCTACCTTCCATGTT
Organism: Leptoclinus maculatus; assembly: GCA_032191485.1. Taxonomy (NCBI): domain Eukaryota; kingdom Metazoa; phylum Chordata; class Actinopteri; order Perciformes; family Stichaeidae; genus Leptoclinus; species Leptoclinus maculatus. Next base: position 2,001,821 of record JAVDOI010000033.1, read on the forward strand.
CCACCCACTTCGGCTAACTCCTCCCACCTCCACTGGCTACCCCAGCTGCACAGACCGCTCCAACAACAGGGAACAGGTAGGTATATGGCACAGCTATGGGAGCAGCTCGGGATTGGTTATCTTGCCCAGGGACGCAACAGTTGTTTCTTCCCGCCTATGCCGCCCCCCCCCTCTCTCTCTTCCTCCACCCCTACCCCCACTAGCGTTGCCATCCCGTCATAAACGCGCCTCCTCATTTCCACAGCCGACGTCCTCCGATCTCCCCCCCCCCCCCCCCCACCACTACCAGTTTCACTCTTAGCCACAGCTAACCCTATACTCTGACAATTCCGAAGTTGTCGGTCCTTCGCCTTCCAACCCGAGGGACATCGTCCCTCCACAACGCCGCTCTTCCACCCCCTCGAGATCCTGCCGCTCTAACGGCCAAAACCACAGCGACCCTTCTTCTCCACGCCAACACTCCGATGGCCCCCATACATCCCGCATTTCCGAGTGGACAGTCTCTCGACTGAAGCATGCACTCACCCAGCTCAACATCCATTTCCACCAGTCCGACAGAAAAGCGAAGCTCTTCAAACCGCTCACGGACGCTCGGCACTACACGTCCCTCGATCGCAGAGCCAGCGTTAGGCGCTACGTCGACGACGTCACAACGCGCAACACGCTCAGACAAGCCCAGTCACTCACACCAACCCCCCTAGAGGGCCAGTTCGTATAGCACCCCCTCCTTACTCTCTCCGCATCAGGGCTTTCACCCCGCAGCCTCTTTTCCCCAATCTGCACTTCCAACCTACGCCCATGCATCCCTTCATCCCAGCATCTTTTCCTCTTCCCTGGCTCCTGCCTTTCCGTTCAACACAACACAGGCTATCGATCACCGGTAACCACCCGGACCTCGCCCAATTATCGAGCCATCCACACGCAATCTCCCACATCTCCCGGGAATCGCTAACCAAGCTCGACCGCTGCACCCTAACAGCCACTCCCCACCTGCACAGACATCACCAGGCTCCACCTATTCCCCAGCCTGGCCTACTCCATGAAGTACATAAGAATCGATCACGCCACGTTCCCCATCCGCCTCGCGGCGAAGAAGCCGGTCACCCAAGGCAGACATCACCAGCACCTCTCGGTGCATCACCCAATTCTACTGTCACCCACTAGCACGGAAGAGTATTTAATTACGTAGCCAGCTATGTTGCAGGCCCAGACGCTCAACCATGGCAAATTATTCAAAGCAACCAATTAATATATATTATTTCCGGACCGATTTAAGCCAATCCGGATATTTTCCCACGGCCTACTTGACGATCTCTCACGGCACACCAGCGAGCTACGGCTCAGTGGTGCAAATCACCGACCTAGACGACTTCCTCACCGTCACGCTACCCAGCACACGGTCTAAAAAAAAAAAAAACTCTGCTGTCCTCCACCAGATAAAATAAATAGAATCAATAGATTAAACAATCCTCCTTGCCACACATCCCGCTAGTCGCCGCCACCGTTACAAACCTCCTTGACCACGCCACACTCGACCAAGCACGTAAACCGAGCGAACTAACACCAGTTCCTCTCCTCATGGAACGGCATCTCCTTCTTCCACGACGAACAAATCACCAAGCCGGAAGTCATCCAGCTTTTCACAGACGCAGCACCCTCGATCAGCTTCAACGGCTTCTACAGTGACAATCTGTCCTTGGCCACTTGAATTCTCATCCCCCACACCTTCCTCCGTCATCCACGAAACGCATCCCATAGTTATAGTAGCCATTTTTTGGGGCATTAATGGTCCTTATAGACCATTGCCATCCACTCATAATATAGCGCAGATGGCATCCTCAACAAACGTCGCCCCCCCAAGCACTCATCGTACCTCACCGGACAGAACCGATTCTAAGCTTTCGTGACTCCTTCAGCCTTCCATTCCTATCACTCGAGATCCTTACCCCCACGAACTTCAGTCACTTATCCATTTCCCTCCTTTAGGTCAAGCCTCCACCGTACAGGTTTTACGTAGTGGAATTAACTTCTACACAACTGTCCTCAGGGGCTCCGTGCCCAGCCTACCCACTCACACGTCGCCATGCTACTCGCAGGTCCGTAAAGCCAAACTACGCCTAAAGGGCTGGCCCTCACTTCGGACCTCCTCACCAGTGGCATCTTCACCCTCAGCTCAGGTTATCCGTCTCCCTTCATGGACAAAGCATTAAAGTCCACGTTCTTGCCAGCTTCGTTCACTGCTCCGAGTTCACCGCCCTGGACTCCAACCATCATCCGTCCCGACACGCCACCGCGTCAGACATCACATCCATCCTCCCGACACAGTCGTCTATCACCTCAAATACCGTAAGACCAACCAATACGGTCCGCCTCAACCCATCTACCTTTTCCGACCAGACTCGTACTCAAGTCCGTACGAACCATCCGGGACTACTTAAGCTCAAGTTCCGCCAGCCAAACTCCCCTGCAAGATCCCCTGTCGCGGTCTCCGGCTCACCTTTCGCCATATCTTGGCCCGATCCAGAATACTCCGAGTTACTTGGTGCCGCTTCCACCGCTTCAAGCCAAGGATTTCCGACCATCCTCAAGATACTTGGTCGTCGGTCTTCACCCGCGTACCTCTCATAAGTTCGTTCCGATCCGAACGACACCAGAAACGCCCATCGGCATCCGTCTTTATGGAGCTATCTTTGGGGACTCTGCATCGCCAGAGCTTCCGAAGAGACAAACCCCACCCTACAAGTCTCCAGTTCCCTCCAGCCACCGGACATCAACGGTCCCCCATCGACCGCCTAACCTCCTTTCTACAAACCCTCCTCTTCTCCCTTACATCCCTTCATCTCTTTATCCCTACCCTACATCCCTTCATCCCTCTACCCTACATCCCTTCATCCCTCTACCCCTACCCCTACCCTACATCCCTCTACCTCGACCCTACCCCACATCCCTTCATCTCCTCATCCCTACCCCACATCCCATCATCCCTCTACCCTACTCCCCTTCATCCCTCAACCCCTTCCGCTTCTCGAATCTAACAATCATTCCACGATGCAATAAACCTCTCGAAACTCATACTGTTATTGGCGTGGTCCTTGTTAGTGAAAGAATATTCAATTCTGTTTAAGTTTAAGTGCAACATGAGGTATGTTGATGCCCTCGTCCTTTGATCAATATTGAAAGAATATGTGAGCTAGCTTCCACCATCCGTCATTCAAATACACAATAATGTTTACCATTACTGTGACATTATTTTCAAAAAGATGAGAATATCTCCATTGTCTGGGGAGAGGGTCGACCTTTCTGTAGTGACTGTTACTACTGGACCTGTCTAGCTTCACTCTGATTCTGTCAGCACCTGCACCAGGTGTGTGTCTGTGTGACTCTCACAGAGGGGGCGTGTCTACAGCACCTGTCTGTGTGACCCTCACAGAGGGGGCGTGTCTACAGCACCTGTCTGTGTGACTCTCACAGAGGGGGCGTGTCTACAGCACCTGTCTGTGTGACTCTCACAGAGGGGGCGTGTCTACAGCACCTGTCTGTGTGACTCTCACAGAGGGGGCGTGTCTGCAGCACCTGTCTGTGTGACTCTCACAGAGGGGGCGTGTCTACAGCACCTGTCTGTGTGACTCTCACAGAGGGGGCGTGTCTACAGCACCTGTCTGTGTGACCCTCACAGAGGGGGCATGTCTACAGCACCTGTCTGTGTGACTCTCACAGAGGGGGCGTGTCTACAGCACCGGACTATGAATCACTCCTCCGTGGTGAAAGCGGTCACAGTCTTTTCCTTGTCGTATGTCTTTCTTTTTAAATAACGCCTACATACCGTAACGGTTTTGTCCACCACCGCTATCCGTCATTATACTTTACAGGGAAGACAAAATTATCCCAAACTTGTGACTTAAATGACGCCGGGGCTTCTGAAGTTCCTCCGCTCGCCGTGACATTCGCCGTTAAATGCTTCTAACCTGCTCCGTTCACGTGAACACATGCTTTATATCTGTTCACTGACACTCTGCATTGATATTCGGGGACTTGTTACTTGAAAAGGAACAGCAGCAGTAAAACTTTATTACACACTATGAGGATTACACTGTAAAAAAAAAAACTCGCGGTTCACGAGTGATCCGAACCGTGAGGGGTGATCCGAACCGTGAGGGGTGATCCGAACCGTGAGGGGTGATCCGAACCGTGAGGGGTGATCCGAACCGTGAGGGGTGATCCGAACGGATCACGGATCGACCCGTGATCCGTTACACCACTAATATATATGCATGTCTAAATGCCTATCAGGCTGCTTGCTAGATGCACTGGGCTCCATACCTCTCGCAGTTTGTCCTGGGCCGCAGCCAGTTCAGCCTGTTTCTCTGCTAACTGGGCCATGGTAGCATTCAGTTGAGCCCGCTTGGGCTCCACCACCCTGAAGGCACGCCCATAAACCTGGAGGAACAATGCACACATCCATGGATTTAGTTTTGACACCTATTTTCCTGTTCATGTATTCATTTCACAAAAAGCTCCAATTGTTTTGTGACAGCACCTTTGCTATGCTTACTATAGCAAATGCTTTTTTCTGCTGTTACGCAGTAATGCACTTAATGCATACAGCTCATTGTTGAATTGTACGTGTGTACAATGTGCCAATATTAGTGCCATTGTCTGGATGCATTCAGTTACTAACTATTTCAACAACAATTAGCTACAAATGATTCATTACAAACTATTACGTGAGCTTGGGGCTTCATGGTGACTATTCATATCTGTAAGTGTGAGTAAGAGTGTGTGTGTGATTGTGTAGCCAGCAGACACTCTATTACCTCCATCGCTCTGACCCACATGCAGAGGGACTTGGCAGCTAGTGATACTTTGCCGATGATCTCTGGCTGGAAGTCTACCTGTCTGCAGTACTGGCCGATATTCTTCAACACACGGCCCGTTATATTGTCCTTGTCAAAGTTAACTAAAGTTTTGATGAAGTTGGAATCACCTGCCAGAAACAAAGTCACATCGGTCAGAAAACCATGAATATTTGTATTTTCTTATTTTTGCCAAATTGCTCTCATGTGTGTCTCTCAGTTGAATTCATTTTCCTTCACCTTCTTTGTGTTATCTATTGTCATGACAACTCCACAGCTTTTTGATCAACAAGAGGGAAAGGCAGTGCAGTTTCTAAAGGTTGATTATCTTCACTTGTGTTCCACAAATATTGCAATGTACACCTCATTTACACAAATAGTCTTTTGAAGGTAGAATCTAATAAAAAGTAGAATTAGCGCCTCATGTGTTGGCCTCCTCCAACCAGTCATGTTGCAGTTCAAATTCATGTCTGTCTAGACTGTCAAGTCATCACTTCATCCTAAGGATATGACATTGTCATACTTAACATATGAATTCTTGAGTCATGGTTAAAAACCTGTTTTGTGAGGTCACAGAGACCTTAAAACCACCAAATTCTAATCATTTCAACCCTGAGTGCAAGTGGACGTTTGTGCCCAATTTGAAGAAATTCCTTCCAGGTATTCCTGAGATATTAGGTTCAAGAGAAAGTACCGGACGGATGGACAACATGAGAACATAAGGCCTCTGGTCATATGACACTAAATGCAAAACGCTATCAAATGACCCTTTGGAATAGAAGTGCTTAGTGATAGTCTCTTTGATGCATTTGATCTGAGACATTAAAGTTTGAGTGTGTTTAATCTACCCTGAGCTGCTAACCTTTGTTTGATCTTCTTCTATTTGGGTTTCTGTTTCAGTTTGACCCACTGAACTGGGGACGATTGCACCTTATAAACTGACAGCTCAACAGCAAACTTCATTTCAATCACTTATTATAATTGCAAAATCCAGGAAATGTCTCTCTCACCTAGCTGTCTCTTGGCCTCTGCCCAGGTAGGGTCTTTGCCCAGAAGGGTCATGACAGCCTGCATCACTGTCTCCACCAGCGCTGGGGGACAGCCATAGGACTTGATCTCCGTCATGTCCCTCTTATTCAGAGACTCCAGAGCCTAGGGGCAAAAGGAGGAAGGAAAAGAGAATGTGTGGGTGTAAGAAGGAAGGGTGTACTGCTCGCTGAGTCATGTCTAATTGAAATGTAGACAGAAAGCCCCACTCTCAAATGGCAAGGTGCTTATATTAGTGTTGGAGAGAAGCAAAGCAGTCAAATCGACTGAAAGGTGGAGGATTATTACTCATCAACAGTGGCGGCTGGTGGAACATTTTCTTGGTAGGGCTGTGCCACATCCAATCAATTTCAGCAAACATCCCAGAATGATTTAATGCAAACAAATTAAGGTATCAAACGCGCATTACTACTTTGCAGTTAAATATTTAACATTCATTCCAACACGAAAAAAAGCAGTAAATAACACTTTGACAAACACGTCATCTTATTTTAGTCACCCTCACAGGGAATTCAGTATAATATAATATATATATCACACATATATATATATAACTATATATCCATTTCTCAGACAGGTGCTTCATGTCCCTCACTCCCTAACTGTCCCCGTTGTTTTAAAAAGCTAAATAAGTTATTAGCATGACGTCATCCAGCGAGTCAAACCTGTCTGGTGTACAGCTAGTAGAGAAGCTTCATGTACTGCTTCTCTTTCCTGCTAGTCTGCTGTCTGATTGTGAGGTCAGGCTGATCTGGGATCAGCTCTTTCAGTAGTTTCTCCTCTCAGTTCTCCTCTCAAACGGGTCTTGGAGGAGCAGTGCTCTCCTGTAGAGACTAGTCCCGACGAGAACGCGCAGTTTGGGGATTCCATGTTTCAAAAACACAAATATTGTCAATTTGTATAATTTATTATTATTATTATTTATTTTATTTTTTATTATTTGTAGCTCAAGGGGGGGCGGCGCCCTAGCGCCCTCTATGGACCAGCCGCCACTGCTCATCAAGTATCAAGGAAAGAGTTCAACCAGACACATTGATGAACAAAGTCAGCAGCTACAGTAAATACACACAGAGGGACTGAAAGCATTATAAAAGTGAAGAGGAAAGAGCTCTACCTTCATGGCCTCATTCAGTGCAGGCAGGACCTCGTCCAGATCTCTCTGTGCATTCTCAGCCATGGCTTTGCATTGTAACTCTTCTGCTCCCATTTTCACATTTGTAGCACTCACCACCTCAACACAAACATACAGCAATGTGTCACTGACTATTATACGCATCTTTCCTATTAGCAAACTACCACAGACCTTCCCAAACACAAACCACTAATGTGAACGTTTGTGGGTGTGAATCACATTATGCGTTAATCAAATGATTGCTGAAATCTATTAAATAACTGTGTGCGCATGCTTACCTTCTTCTGCTTGTTAGCCTCCGTCGTCTGCTGTAAAATGACGGACAGGAACTCGTCGCACTGTATCTGGAACTCTGCCACCTGCTTCTTGGCCTCCTCAAGCTCTACAGACATGGCCTCCACCTTCTCCCGTGTGTCATTGATCTTGAACAGGCCATTACGCAGCTTGCTCACCTGTTCCCCCAGTTCACTGCGTTTCTCTGCCAACAACCTGGATGTATGGAGAAATTATATTGTGTTATAAGTCTGCTTGTTCTGGTTTCGCTCTATTCTGATGCATGACCCGAGAGCATCCACACCTAATTCATGCATTATCTTGGTGTGAGCACTGACACTCAGAGCTTACAATGGGACCAGTTCAATGTTAACAATCTATATGGCCCTCAAAACACACATGAAGCGTTTGAAGGTGGGATGAAGAGAGGAGAAAAGAGAAGCAAGAATAAGTGAAAGAGAACGTTTAAAGGTGCTACTTTCTGTATCCAGACACCAGCTCCAGGTAGTTGGTGGGTGTCACATAATTATGTCTCCTCAGCTCCAACTTCATCCTTTGGGAGACCTGTGCAACCGACTGGTGTGTGGTCACGAAGACACTGGCTACCTTTGTCTGGATCTACCACATCAGAATCAGAGTTTTATTGGCCAAGTATGAGAACACATACCAGGGATTTGAGATAATATACAATATACATGAGGATGAACTTGCTCACACATAAAAATTTGTATTTACATGTGTGTGTATGTGTGTGTGTGCCTCACCCCCTCCAAGGAGCCCAACTCCAGTCCATCCAAGTACCTCTCAGCCACCTCCAGCAGAGCATCTTTGGGCCACTCACAGAACCAGTCAATGGTGGTGCAGTTTACAAGCGCTGGGTACTGGAGGATGTGGTTCCTGTTGGCAAACAGACATTTATGAATTGTATTCAGATATCATTTGTTGATATAATGATCTCCATGACACCCTTGTGGACACAGGGTCTGTATATTAGTGCGGGTGTATTTGGCAGTTGTTTAAGAAAAAACATGAGGAGAAAATAATGAAGCCATAATGCATCCTGGATATGCTTCAAAGTCATTCAAACGAATGCTGTTTTTTGCTGCAAAAGGCTATAATTTCAATTTTGCTGTAACTTATCATTATGAATTAAACGTTGATTGTACTACATAATGGTTATAGAATAATGACAATATCAGCATTTAGATTGGTTCCCTCTAAGCCTTCCTTTTAATTCTGTCTCCCATTGAACAATCTTGCGATAAAATGAAGGCTTTACAAGTTTTAGGTCACAAGTGCATCAACCACTGCGCAACCAAGACAGGAGAGGACCGTGCTTTTGTTCTCCCCGGTAGCTATTGATAGCTAGAGCCCTGTTGACAAAAGAGGCATAGAAGGCGAAGAGGGGGGTGATAAAAAACGCGGCATGGTCCTAATGTGTGATATGGACAGTAATAGCAGCTAGTGGTCAGAGGGCCAGGACGACTTGTCACTGAGAGACTGGTGACTAGCTCTGGGTAATGGTGCCTGCCAGTCCACTGGGCAGCATTATGTGTGAACAGCACCCTATGCTACTAATTACCACCAAACTATCATTGCTTGAGGGGGAAGAGGAGATTTGTGAGAAGAAATGTGATGTGTGAATGTGTGTGACACGGGACACGTATGTATAATATGCATGCTCGCCCCTGTGTGTGTGTGTGTGTGTATGTGTGTGTGGAGACAGCTGGCCCTCTCTGTCACAGAATCCACACTGTTTGGAAATACAGCGAGCCTCAGGTCCTTGCTACAGAAAAAAAGAGGAGGGAGGAACATATTGCTAACCCAGGTATATTATAGGGCACCGTGTGCTGCAAGAAACAACATCTGAATCTACCTGAAGGACTCTCCCACTGGGCTCATACAGAGCACTATGTGCAGGTTGTCCCTGACTCGCTCTATCAGGGAGCTGAACAGGGAGTCAGGAGTCTCCGTTACATTGTTGTTCCTGGCAGACTCTGACAGAGCATTGCACACCTAGAGGTAGAATGACAACAAATACATGTTACGAGAATTGGAAGTAGGTTTAAAAAGGTTAAAAACTTGAATGACCTACAGATGCCACAGAATGTGAGATTAGTACATATGAGAATGTTACTTAAGGAATATTTCAAGAGCAGACTGTAAGTCGACCACTACAGTCGGGTCAGTCTTGCATGACACGGAGGTTTTTATCTTTATAGCAAGAATAATTTGTAAAATGTCAAAAAGAAAACTCAGCCTAGATTATTTTCTTCACTATCTTCTGTGTGAATTGAGTTCATTTAAACCATAAATATAATATGAATGCAATCATACAAATACAAATTAAAATAGAAGACAGATGCAAAGACAGGAGGCCTAATATACATATAAAATACAGACCTCAACAAACTCGTCCTGCTTGTAGAGGTTAGGCACCTCGCCAGAGCTCAAGATATTATTGATGTCCTCTAGGAAGGATTCGTCTACGATCTGGGTGTCACTGAACAAGAAGACTGTGGGCTTGTTGTCCACACCAGTCAACCAGTACAGCTTCTTGATGTCTGAAAGAAAGGACAGAAAAAAACTTCCTATATATATATATATTGTAGCTGACTAAAGATGGGATGAGAGGAAGTAACTGTTTTAAAGAATATATTTGAGTACATTGTTGTTCTAATATTGTTTAATATCCGTCTTTGGTTTAAGTTTTCCTCGATTTAATTTCCAAGCAATAGGCGATATCGTCATGCTTTCCTTTTCTCAAACATCTGGTAGTAGTGTGTTTGATCTCACCTTCTCTGAACTCCTGTTTCCGGTACTGCTTGGTGACTTCCACCTGGAATACCTGGTATTCACAGATGAAGGCAGCCATCTTAGACAGGCTCTGTCTGCCAGAGGCCCCAACACCAACCAGCAGCATGTTGCCCCTGAGCTGACTAATCACACGTACTACACGGGTTACTGTGGAGGAAAAATGTAATATTACCAATACATTTTAATTACATGTTCAGTATTCTTATAACTGCCCTGTTTTTTTTTTTTATTCCCAGTACATCTGCACTGCGTGTCAATTTTAATATGTGTATGAGGGTGTGTGTGGATTTGTGTGTGTTGTGTTTTTAGACGCACTGTGTTCGATGGCGTCTTGGAAGAGTACCAGGTTCATGGGCACTACGCCGGGTGTCAGATTGTAGTCTTGCAGCTGGGTCTCCATGAACTTCTTGAGACCATTCATGTCCAGCAGTTCCTCATACACACTAGACTCACTCAGGAAATCACCTGACACACACACAAACACACACAGATAAAAATAAACACACGTTAACACATTCATATCTTCCAGTGGTGGGCCGTCAGGGCCTGTAAAGCCTTCTCTGCTGGCCTAAACAGAATCATAAAGTTATATCTATTTTATAATTTAATAATTTTTCTTAAATACACTACATGTATTATAATTTATAAAAGTATTGTTCCCATTATCTTATTTTCTCATTGCACAGCTACTGTCTTCCTCAGTTGCTCTGCTTCCAGTGCAGCTTGTTTTAAGTAGAGCTTTTATCCAATCAGATGTCACCTCTGTGTCTCTAGGTAAGAAGAGAGGCCCGAGGCCTGCAGACTCACAAGTGAATCCATGTGCAGTTTAAGTGAATGGGGACGATATTGTTGATCGTCATAGTGTTCAACCAATCAGATCTTTAGTTTGACATGTTGGGCGTATTCTTTGACGTGCCAGAGCCTGCTAGCTGGCCTACAACTACGTCAGCATTACGTGCAGCTCTGCAGTGAGGTGCAGCGTGTGCTGTGATTGGTCAGTGGGCGAGCACGTGACTATCGTGAGACGAAACTTAAGGAAGCTGGCAAAGCTTAGTCGGAGGAAATTATGAAATTTTTTGCATTTTGCTTGGTGTAGATTATTTTTTTTTTACCTAGCTTTGTTTTTTTAACACTCAATGGCTGAAGGAGGAGAAACGGATTTGTGAGTTGGGATTTAACCGTGGGATGAAACTCTTTGTCAACAAAGAAAGGAGGATGGAGTTTTGTCTTTAAGTGAACAGCATTTGGTAAGTCAACAGTGTTTGTTTTTACATCTGCAGTAGCTTTAATATGCTTGTTTGTATATTATCATTTGTACAACTTATTTTTCTGAAGATGGATTTTTGTTTGGTTTTATATGTGATAGGAACCATTGTTACGTCCTATGTTGCTCTGGGGACATATTTAGCGGTGCCAGTGCGACTTTCTCGCTAAATCTGGCGACTTTCCAAACCCTCATGGCAACTTTTTTTGTCAAAAGCTACTAGTGACAAATCTAGAGACTTGTTCTGGTGTTGTTGGAGACTTTTCTGGTGTTTTGACTCTGACGTGAAAGCACGTACGTTCTGCACTGTCGTGAACGAGCAGCGGGAGCTGCCGTGAGCCCCAAAGCACTCACAGGTGGTTACTCTCACAGTAGTGCGCAGCAGTCACAGCTGCAGTCAGAGAAGAGAGGAGACACACTCTCGGCGTATTCATGTATCTGCACTCTGCAGTTAGTGTATTTATAGGTGTTGAGCTTCATTTTTACACGAAACAAATAATAACCGTAGCTGTGTTTCAGCTGCAGGCCAGCAGTGAAGGCCCAGGTATACAATGCACGGCCCGCCACTGATATCTTCTGGTGTAATCATTAATCTAACAGTTTCATAATGCTTGACCCACCAATCCATTAACCTAATTGTAAGAGAATAATTACAGTCATTGGTGTGAAATTGACATTGCTGGGTGGATGTATGTTTGTGTGTGTGTAGATACAAATGTACCAAATATTGGCGGTTGTTTGTTCGGGCAGATGTTGTGGAACTTGAGGTCAAAGAGTAAGTCTAGTTTCTCCCCCAGCAAAACCACAAAGGCCTCCATGTCACTGTGATCTACCAGCCTGTCTGAAACAACCCTGAAATCAACAACAAAACATAGACAACAAATATTATCCAATACATACCCAACAAAAGCAACTGTATGTTTTGGCCAATGTAAAATAAAGTAGAAAGCCATTCACAGATGGACATGTCCTCCGCCTCAGTTGAGGGACAACGACACTAATGACACAATGAAGCTGGAACTACAGTAATATGCTATATGACTGTGAGAAGGTCAAAGATTTGGTGAAAAAAATGTACTCTCGTTACCTGAAGCACTCATGGATCCACAGTTTAGCAATGTTGTTTTTGGTATCATGGAAATCTGGGTGAGCTCTTAGCAGACCTTGAAACACCTAGAATGGGTGGAACATTGAAAGAAAATCATGGAGCGCCATTGTGACCTAAGTCACATAACTATACAGGTTAAGTTATATAAACTCTCAGTAACTTTCAAGAAAGTATACATTACCATAGCCATTGAGAAATGAGAAATGGACTGTACTAGTACAGCACTTTTCTAGTCTTCTGACCACTCAAAGCGCTTTAACACTACATGTCATCATTCACACCCATTCATACACTGATGACAGGGGCTACCGTGCAAGGTGCCACTTCCCCATCAGGACTCTAACTAATCATTCATGCCCGTTCATACACAGCAGGCAGGAGCAATTTAGGGTTGAGTGTCTTGTCCAAGGACACATCGACATGAACTAGCGTGCCGATTGAAGGACGACCCTGCTCTACCACTGAGCCACAGTCTCCCCTGATATTGGTTACCCCAATTACCAGTGTGAGGCTTAGTATAGAGTGTGTTCCTAAGTTGAAGTTGAGTTGAAGTCCCCAGGCTCTAGTTGGATTTTCTTGAAAAACACATTTTACATACTGTATGTATGTGTGTGCTGGTATACTTGTATCGCTTTAACCCATCTCTATGAATTATTGTGTACCTTGGACATATCCCTGAGGTTGAAGAGGTAGTGGGTCTTGGCTGGAGTGGGAAGAAAACGAGCTGTCACGGCATAATACAGTTCTAAGGTGGCCTGAGTCAAAACTTCTCCAATGGGCTTCACTTCCTCCTTAAAGCCCTCCAGCTTTTGGTTGATCATGGTACTGTAGATCTGCCTGATCTGGGACTCCTACATGCAGAGAAAACAGGTCTGTTTAAGTGTGGTACATCTTGTCAATGATACAGCCGTGTCAATAAGATTTAGAGATTTCAAAGTGTTACTGGCCAAGGGAAGAATAGAACAGAATAGGAATCTTATATGAGGCGTGATAAGTCAATTTCATGTTGTCCAAGTCACACAAGTGTCAAGGCAAGTGTTTAAAGGGGTTTACTCCGAGTGCAATATGGTTCCAGTCATTTTCAAAATCAAATGCATTTTGCCCTCATGTGGCAATACAAAAGAGGAGAGGAGTTGAGGGAGGCACAACAACTAAAATGAAGAAAAGATGGACTGGGAAAGGTTGAAAGGAGCACAACAACAAAGATGAGAGTTTTTGATACAAAATTGAAAAAGACTGAAAAGAGACTAGGCTGCGGTCCAAAAGTCCAAAAATGACGTCTATTCCTAACCACTTTTCCTTGACCTCTATGAAAAATGTCATGGGGTCAAGGAAAGATGAGAAGGAGAATTCATAAGGAGTTAGGAAAAGACAACCGTGGTGTGTAGAGAATCCGACTACACTTCCACTAAGCTATGTAATTATTATGTGACTTACTCGTGCAATATCAATGAAACTGTTCAATACCAACATTTCCTTTGTGCAATAATGTAAATTCAACGGTTGGGTTATATTTAGCTTTTTGACAGTTTAATAATCTATCATAGGCCTAGCTTGTTTTGTTTTATTAAAGCTTCTTGTTATTGAGAATTTGTTAAATGACAGTTTTTTATTTCGTATTCTTTTTGAAAAACGTATTTGTTACATGTTTGAAGAAAATAAATACATATGAAACATAAGGATTGTCACTGTCTATTCATATTCATCAACATTAATCCCATTACTTTATGACTGTAGTATGAGTATAATTGTTAAACCTGTGTAAAATAAGCATATTGTTTGTTTTCATGGACGGCCGAATGGTGCGTCACTTTAAATGTTGCTGCCACAAGGAATTGTGGGGCGGAATTATCTACTTTCCTTTCAAAAAGAAAGGTCCAGTGTTTCCTATGCTAAAGGAGCTAATAAAGGAAGCAATGAAGCACCTTTAATGAAGCATTTAGAGAATTCAAACAGCTCTTATCATGGCGCCCACTCAGATACTTCTGGGTCATTTCACTCAGTTAGGAACCTTCCTAAGCAAAAAGGACTATTGGACCGCAGCGTAGAGGTGAGCTGAAGAGGGAGTGAGCAATGAGTGGAGAGAGCAAGGAAAGGAAAGCCACAATCATAATCAGGGTCATTCTTATATGGCGAGATCTAAAAGTGGTTGATAAACGGGGATTGAAGATGACAGGTTGAATATTACCACCATCAACCTTGATGAAATAAAAGGGACAGAAAAATTGAGTTTTGCTAAAATGGGAGTCTCTCTTAGTTAATCGATAAAAAAGTCAAAGCTACACAATATATAAATCCTGGCAATTATTATTGAATTGCTTATCTAATATATTTAAAAAGCCTTTTAAGTCAAATTGAATTAGTTACTACAATGTTGTTGACTTTAATCCTCAGTGGTAAAGGAGAGGAGAAGGAAGAAGATAGGAGAGGTCAGCTCAATAGTCAGCAGGACTTACATGAGGGAAGGTCATATTGATGAGATTGAATCGACTCTGTAAGCGGCCAGATATGTGAGTCCTCCCTCCACCAGGGGGCCCCATGGACGCCAACAAGAACATGTCCTAACAAAGCAGACAAAGACAACAGAAAACAGAGTTTTGTGGCCTCAGTAACACCTGTGAAATAAACATTACCCATGTAAAGCTCTTGACCCATTTTCTAAGAGAATGGAAATAAAGAGGCGATTATGGAGGAAGCACTAAGAAGGTAGAACAAATGATAAGATATTAATCTCACAATAATCTAAAAACAGACCTCACTCCTGCTCCGTTCTTTCTCACCTTCACAAACTTTAAGGTCTGTTTCTGGCGGTCATACCAGAAGCCATAGTCGATCCAGAGGCGCAGCAGTTCCAGGGGTGGCTGGGAGCCAAAGAGGTCATTGGCCGGCATGTTGAGGTCATCCAGGAACCACAGCAGGCGTTTCCCACCTGCTGGCACAAACACCCCCTTGGTTCTCTTCTCTATGCGGCTCTCCACAATGTCCTGGATGTTATTAGTGGTGGTCTGGACAGACACAGAGAGACAAAGAAATGATCCAATGGTTTCATTGGGTACCTTATATATCATGTAAAAACCTAAAGCATGTGACAATAACATGCAGCAATGTGTATGTGATTTCAGCTGATCAGATCAGACTGTGCTGTGGCTTGAAATTGTCCCATCTGAGGAAAGTTTGTACACTTAACCCGTGGTATTAAAATCATGTTTGTCTGCTGGTGAATAGGTGTGTTGTGGGTTGAACTATGTCATTTGGCTAGAACATTCAGAATAAGACAGACTGTTTTAAGAACTCATGGCATTATGGACTCCACTCCATTATGGAGATGGAAATCAACTTTGTTGGTGATTATTTTGTTGCAAATTTGTCAGATTAAGAAGCAAACAAATGAAATCTAATCAATTGTGGAATAATCTATAGATTACACCCTTTGACAGCACGTGTGTTGCAGTCCAGTGGACATTGAGGACATTCAGATCATAAATCATGGTAGTCATCTTTCTCATTAATGAGACCTGAACCAACCTGTGAAGACATGTTGACAGTGAGGGCAGCCCACTTGTTATCCAAGCCCTGCAGGACGCTCTGGGCCACTGAGGTTTTACCAGTTCCCACAGGCCCAGTGAGCAGCACTGGGTACTGACCCAACACCAGAGCCATAACCAGGAAGTTGTAGCGGACTGTGTCCACTGTAGGAACCATAATCTTATAGAATGGAGCACTGCAGGAGGGAGGGAGGAATAGAGATGCATTGCAGATGTTAGTGGTAGGTTATACCATATAGTGTTGATTCAAAAGTGAAAATAACTGTTTTGCCAGAGAGTGTAAAGGATAAAACATCCACATTCCCACACATATATGCTTACAACAGCTGATGTCAGATACATAACACATTACTTACTTGGCATTGAAACGCCAGCCCTTTGGCAGCTTATCTTCAAAAGAAGCCCAGGTTTTGTTCTTGGTGTCCACATAGTACTCATAAACCGTGTCCTATAAGAGTTCACATGAAAAGATCAGAGAATGTTGGTGCCTGCTCAGATAGATTCATTCAGTTTGCTGATGGAAAGTGGGAGTGGACACAGTATTATCTCTTATTAGTAATATGGCTGTGGTGCATTTAAGATGCTTGCATTAATCAAACCAAGGCTTGCCATTTTAAAACCATCTACACATCATATTGATAAAGTGTTAATGATTAGTGTAATGATTGTAGAAATGCAGGTTATTGCAGAAGTTCTCAATCTTTTTCACAGCGGAACAGTAAACAAATCTGCTGTCACAATAGTAATCCTGTTCATTATTATAGAATAGGGTTATAGAATGGACCCATATTTAACAGGGATGAAAATCATCTTCTGTAATCTGAAAACCTTTCTTTCTAAAAAGGTGGGAACCACTGGGTTATTGTGTTTTTATTAGGGAACAATTTGTTTCTAAACTGTCATGGTATCAACCTGTGTTTGCAACATCAACTGTTGTAGTTGAATTTCTGTAGTCGTGGATTCACAGTATATAAACATCTTTCACATGTCTTTCCATATCACAATAGCCCCCTGGCCTGCCAAAGCCACTAAAACATCACATTTAGCCACAGCAGTTGCAACCTGCATTACACTTAACACTGGTCTAAGCAAGCAGACTAGTGAAAAGAGAGTGCTGTTTGACTGACTTTGTATGTCATAAGAGTGTAAACAAATATGCTCTAAAGAGGACCTTGAAAGGGAAGGTGCCTTCCATCCCCCTTATGAAGTTGTCCACCCTCTTGCGTCCATCCTCATCAACAGTGGCACAGATGGACCAGATAAGGCTGAAGACGAACCAGAGTTCCACCATCGTACCCAAGTTTTCTGTGTCCAAAGTATTCACCTGGAGAAAGGGAGAAAATTAGATGATGTCAGAAATGTGGATTTACTTTTGAATGCTTTTAAAATGTATTGCTTAATTTCAGTCACAAGTCTGAAGTCAGTTACAACACATGAAGCTCAAGCGTAAGTTCAGTCAGGAAGACTATACTCTTGCATGCCTAAGCCCGTAGTTTATTTCTCATATCTGCCATTCACTCCTCACTCATGCACACTCATTATTTCCTTGCTGTTATTTTTCGGGGCTGTTGATCATGATATCAGCTGTTCTGATCAGCTGCTCTCTTCTATTCAATAGCACAACGACACAATGACATCGTTGGCCTATCATCTTGCTGCTGACTCTCTTAAATATGATTGTCTCTCTACCTTCAGTACGTCATGATGCTGTTACACAACCCTCCACCTCCCCATCTCTGCCCAATCTTCGCAGATTCATCAGCTTCATCAAACTCATCATTCTATCAGCATCATAAGCCACCACCAGTGTCTGGACTCCACGGGGGGATTTATCTTGCTGCTGCTCAGGGCAGACGCCCCTCCATTACAAATCTCCCTGTAGAGTCCAAGCGCCAAAGACTCTGAAGACTTTATCATCACATATCATTTGTTCACAATAAACAATTCTCTTTTCTTTATTTGACTTGTCTCTCCTGATTGAATTACGGTAAGGATGAACATTTAAAATGGTTGTCATTGAGAGGGATTACAATGTGCAGTGGAGGTTACACATTGTACTCTATTTGTCTTACCCCATTGCTGGATGTAGCCAGGGAGTCGTAGAGGCGGCAGAGAGACGTTACTCCATTTAGTTCAGTGATGGGAGTCAGCTCCATACAGTTTCTCTTCTTAAAGTTCAGTGTGCTCTCTGTGTATTTCTCAAACAAACGCTTTAAATGATTCACTTCAGCCTGTGGAGAAATGGAGAGATTAACAAATGGAGATGGAACGGAAAGGGTACCAGAAAATAAGGGAATGAAACAGGTGTCATTCACTAAAAAATGTGTTCATAAAGAAAGAATATGACTATGAGTTATTATGAGTGAATGAATTGTACCTCGGGTCGCTTGTCCAGCCAGGACTGAACTGATGGCTTCCATCCCAGATCAGTGTAGTCGTTGTAGACCATTCCACAGCGAGAAACTGTAGCTGGAGAGGCCATTGCCAGGTTCTCCACTTCAAACAGCAAAGACACCTGTGACAACAACAATAGTGATACTTTTACTGTACATGGTTGACTATGATACAAAAATACATGGTCATTAATTGGATTCTGTTTTCTTATTAGTTTCATTTTTTAATCTAGGACCATAAACAAAATAAGATTTATTCTCCAAAAACTGGGAAATGAGTTTCCACAGAGTGCATTATGTGTGCTTCCAGAACAAAGATACGTTTACATACAAAACAAACAGCATCAAAACAATTGTACAAAGTACATACAGCAGTGTGTTAATGTCATTTATTACACCAAACTACTGCTATTGTGAAAGTCAAATGTCCATGTTACTATGCTCTCTACTCAAGAGCCCCAATGCTGACATCATTGTCAAAGAAACAGCCAAGTTTGTTTCCTTTGGAGAACTGCACTACTTTCCATTCATAAATTGGTGAAAGGAGGCAATGCCTAGTTCCTAGTAGAAGACATCTTAAATTGTAACCTTAAGAAACAGTGTGCTGATTCAAATGCAGCTGTTTCAGCTTCAGGGTCCTGGTATTGTGTGCTTTTCCTGCTATGAAAAGTAAAAATGTCGTGAAAAATGCCGCACGCCTGGTTTCTTGTGCTGTTCTCACCTGTTCAGGCATGGAGATTCTCTCTCCATTGATGAGCGTGAGCACCTTGTTGTCATCCATAACAGAGTTCATACTCTCTATCCACAGTGTGTCCACAGGCCCGTCAAACACAATCCACTTCTCATCTGGCTTCTCGTCTGATATAGTGGGAGAATAATGTTCACTCTGTTAAGACAGCAGGATTAACATGTCTATGTAATATTCACCACTTTACCTTTTGATTTAAACAATTTGATTTAAAAATACTTTCACTTTTGGTTTTTGGTTTAGAAAACCAGTAAAATATTGACCACAAAAATCTATGCAAAAAGAGTTCCAATGTACAACAGTGTGTGTTGCATGGCAAAGTAAAACATGTTAGAACTACAGTGCTGTGTGCTAGAGCTTGTAGTTTTAATGGACTTTCTGGTTGTAAAGAATCTGAAAGATGGTTACAATGATTGCAAAGAGTGGGTCTAGTGCCCATATCTGTTAGTAATCCAGTAAATCTTAGGTAAGACAGATACAAAAGGACATTAATAGCAACATAAAGCTTTCCTGTGCTCCATGAGGATGAGGATGCGTGGTGAAACAAAGAAAACGTGTTTATGATGACAATATTAAATGAACTGTCTGAAGTGTAAAGCTGTAGTCTCAGTCTCGTAGCTACAGTTCAAGATGCTCCATTCACACTTTTCACCGTTTACTAATACTACTTTTTCAAAATAAAACCTGCATGGATACTCTATTAGAAGTGGGATGCGGCCAGAGGAAGAATAATAAGTCCCTAGTGTGTGTAGACTTATTCACAGCAGTGTGTTTTTAGTGTCAGCACCTGCGCAGGCTGATCTCATGAGGGAAGGAAGCACTCCGTCAGACCACTCATTGGTGGAGAGGTCGTTTTCTCCATACAGCTCTCCCACACTCATTGCCTTGGGGTTCAGAGGATAATCCTGTTGTACCACAGGGACCAAGGCATGGAAGAGAACATGATTGCATTAATAGATGCATTATAATGACAGATCATAATTACAAAGTCTTTTTGTCAGCTACAAAGCTTCAAATGATGAGAACACATTCAAACAATAGCTTTTTGTGGAGCACATGCATTTTCTTGCTAATTGTGTAATCATTTGCAGCCCCTGATCTGATTAGAGGAGGAGTTTACAAACGCATGATTGATTTTAGTAACTGAAAAATAAGAATGAAAAATATAGTAAATAAGAAGGAAGAAAACAGGAAGAGATAAACTAGTGCCCCTTTTTGTGACGCAAGAACATTCCTTTTGTTTAAAGGAACAGCCAATACATTAGTTTTCTTTTCCTTCCACACCCACCTGGACCAGGTTGAAGCCAAGCTCTCCTTTGTGGTGCAGGGAACTGAGGACACTCTGCAGAGTCCTCCAGGTAACACTCTTAGCACTGCCTGTCTTGCCCACCAGCATGGAGGAGTGTCGAGAACTTTTGGTCTCATAAAGTTGGATGACTTTGGTCACGGTAAAAGGAGTCACCTGCAAACCGCTGCGACGAAGCTCCACCTCTATAGCCTCCTTCAACTGCAATACAATGACAGAAAAAGATCAATGTTGATCAGTGAGTCAGCGATGGTGATACCCTGAGTGACATTGATACAAACACTGGTTATGTATTTGACCAGGACGTACTAGGGTTGGTCTGTTTTGTGTTGTACATGTGGCTGTGCTCATACAGTAGTTTAACTGCACTGTCAGACTACAAGATAAGAAAATAATGTAGCATCAAATCTGCTACTAATGAGATCATCTTGCTAAAGGGAACTGTGCACTATCTTTGGTTTTCTTTTGCACACACAAACATGTGATGTATGCGATGATTTATATATTTAAATAATTAAAGTCCTCTATATTTTTGTTCATCAGCAGTCTTTACCATCACATTCAGACTCATGCTCATGGACATTCAGACACACATGTTTGCTAACACAACCCTCTCCAGCTAAGTCAAAGAGACATATAGAAAGACAGAGACAGCATATGCAGAGACAATGGTGACATCTAAATGTGGTTTAACTGCTGAGCATTACAGTTTCAGGTATATATTAATGCTACAATTAATATTAAGAAGAGCTGACAGCTCTCAGTTAGGACAAATTCTGTGAACTATAGTTGAACAGTTGAAGAAGATAAGAAATAAAAACTGTTTTGGTATTTGTATCAAAGAAGAAGGGACACTGTCATACAGCAAACCAAAAAGCCACTAGCTCTCTGCAGGTACTGGTTTCCACCGCTGACTTACCTTGCCATAGTCAATAATGGGTATTTCCACATCAGGAAACAGGTCATGGGTGATCCCATTGAACAGTGGCACGTCAGCAGAGGTCAGCTTAGCGATGTTCATGTCCTTCATAGCCATTAGCAGGATCTGAGAACAGGTACAAAGGCAGATCCACTAACAACTACATTCCCTATATAGTAAAGTGTAGTTTATTTGAAAGGGAAGGACATAGTTAGTTAGTTTAGTTACATTTATAGGAGCTGGTTTCCTATCATTTGACATCGTAGTTAGACAGGATGCCAAAAGGAGAGACGACAGCACAGCTTGGGTTCACATTTAAGCTCATGCATGTCATAGCAACTGCTTGCTATTCCCATGCAAGTTACAGTCTAAGTCTAAGTATGAATTAAATTCCCTCTTTGTGTTTCCACAGACAGCGTTTCCTCGTTGATCTGCAGTGTAGAGTGTCAAGAAATAGTGTTTGGTCAACTTAACGTGGTGCCTCAAGTTCTTTTTGGTAAACAGATAGTGTAAAGATGAATCTAAAGGATGGAGGACTGTCTGCGTGAATGTGTGATTTCAGCTGTTCATCACACATTCACTGCGCTTGGTTCTCTACAGTTGCTCCAAGAGCGTGGAGCTCTGAATAATCCAACGGTTTGTTCCAACAGTGCTCTGAATTTACGAACGGTCCAGTTTGTTTGCCAGAGTGTGCTCTGGTGCTCGGAGTGATTATTTTGACTGAGTTAGATTGGGGTCAATTCGGACATAAGAAACAGAAGCCCTGTCTGGTTGGGGTCAGGCTCCGTTACTACTCTCTCAAAACCCAGCTTGGAAATATAAATATGCAGCCTGAGCCGCACCGCCACTCTAACGGTGGGAGATATCCACTGACCCATCAGCTTTATAGAAACCTGTGAATTAGGACCTCTCACTTACATTGGAAGTGCATTCGGAAGGGATCTGTTAATCGCCAGTATGAACAACAGGATGGATTATAGTGAGCATAACCTGTTCCCAGTAGATTGGTTTGTTGTACATGAGAGAGAGAGAGCGCGAGAGAAAGAGACTTACTTGTTCATTGGGAACGTTGGGGCAAGAGCGCCGCTTCGTCCCAGCATAGCGGAGCATGGAGGTGAGACTACGCAGGCCAAAATCATAGTGGTCCAATTTAGACAGCTGCTGCACTGCCAGGGAGTACAGGGTGAACACTTTCTTTGCCAGGTTCTATGAGGGGGAACAACAGAGACAGAGGTAGAGAGTCTTTATGCTACTGAGTTACAGAGACAGACAAGGAAGAAACAAAAGAAGACAGAGGTAGAAAGGTGAATCTCACCATAAGTAGGATTTAAATGTACAGTTTGAGTTATGAGATGAGTCAGAGTGACTTAGCAGTAAATACATTCATCACTTCCCCTTTGCTGCTTTAGTGGGCATCAAAGACATCTCTCAAAGCTTAGTTTTCAACGATACAGTCAGCTTGCATTGCAGCAAGAGAGAGCATCTGTGGTAAGACTCACTCTTACACAGATATACCTGTACACACACACACACACACGATGCACTCACACCATGACCCTTCACTGAACCCTATTCCAACACTGATCCCAGACCAGCACTCACCAGCTTGAAATCAGTGGGGAAACGGCTGACAGGAACAGACTAAGCAAACTCATCAAGAAGGCAGCAGTGTGCTGGGGTGTCCACTGGATACGGTGGAGGTGGTGGGAGACAGGAGGATGATGGCTAAACTATCATCCCTGATGAGCAACACCTCCCACCCCATGAGGGACGTCCTGGCAGCTCTGTGCAGCTCCTTCAGACACCGGCTGATTCACCCCCGCTGTGTGAAGGAGAGGTACCGCAGGTCCTTCCTTCATATACATATATATGTGTATATGTATATATATATATACGGTGTGTGAATGAGAGGTACCGCAGGTCCTTCCTTCATATATATATATATATGTATATATATATATATATATATATATATATCTATATATATATAGATATATATATAGATATATATATATATATCTATATATATATAGATATATATATATATATATATATATATATATATATATATATATATATATATATATATATACATATATATATATATATATATATGTATATACGGTGTGTGAAGGAGAGGTACCGCAGGTCCTTCCTTCATTTATATATATATATATATATGTATATACGGTGTGTGAAGGAGAGGTACCACAGGTCCTTCCTTCATTTATATATATATATATATATATATATATCTATATATATATATATATATAGATATATATATATGTATATACGGTGTGTGAAGGAGAGGTACCACAGGTTCTTCCTTCATTTATATATATATATATATATATATATATATATATATATATATATATATATATATATATATATGTATATATATATATATATATATATATATATATATATATACATATATATATATATATATATATGTATATACGGTGTGTGAAGGAGAGGTACCGCAGGTCCTTCCTTCATTTATATATATATATATATATGTATATACGGTGTGTGAAGGAGAGGTACCACAGGTCCTTCCTTCATTTATATATATATATATATATATATATATCTATATATATATATATATATAGATATATATATATGTATATACGGTGTGTGAAGGAGAGGTACCGCAGGTCCTTCCTTCATTTATATATATATATATATATATATATATATATATATATATATATAGATATATATATATGTATATACGGTGTGTGAAGGAGAGGTACCACAGGTTCTTCCTTCCTGCTGCTGTCAGGCTGCACAACCAGCTGTGCTCCCAGTAGACCACACAACACCAAAAACACTAATAATCTGTGCAATAATTACACTGTGCAATACAAAATATTTGAGTTTATTGTTGATTTTTTTTCGCTTTTTGTACTTCTTTGTATAGTTGATATTCTTTACTGTTTAGTATTTATATTACTTGTCACTCTATCTTGTGTGCACTGTCCACTTGCTGCTGTGATCCTGTACATTTCCCCACTGCGGGACTAATAAAGGATTATCTTATCTTATCTCTCTTAAACAGATAGATCAACATCCACCTCTGATCTATGTTCAGCTGAGGCTCCAGTCGCTCACATTTCCCAACAATATTACATTACATGGCATTTACAGTGCAATAACCAGAATTGTCTGTTAAAAACCTTGATGAATAAATGATATAAACACTGTAAGACTGTAATCTAATATAATGAAAATCCAAACTGAATGTGTCATAATGACAAGGCGAGCAGTGCATTTCTAATTGAATCCTGTCTGAGCTCTTCACATAAAAGAGTATGGTATAACAAATCCTTGAGTCGCAGTACCCTGCAATCGTTGAAGCCCTCTCCAAACAGTATGATCTCAGCGATCAGGGTAGAGTCTGGCACCACCATGGAGATAGGTCTGAACATGGACTTGAGGTTGTCTGGAAGCTCAGTACGACCAGCGTAACCTAGGGCAAAAAAAGAAAATGGAGAGAAAAAAAACCGTTATGCATTTATTTTCATGACAAAAAAAACATACCAAAACATCCTCTGAAAATATCCCAAACTACTTCCTCAACATAGTTTGCATAACATGCAGTGTGTGCATTTGTGTTGACCTACCGGGATTCATGGTGATAAAGATGCCACACGACGGGACCAGACATATCTGCTGTCCGTCAAAATGGAACTTGGATTGTCCAGCTGAGAGGGCGGACAGGATGGACAGGATTTGCTGGGCCACCACCGACAACACCTCGATGTTGATTCTGTTGAACTCATCGAAGCACCCCCATGCTCCTGTCTGTCCAGGGTGGACACAATGAAATACGTACAAATCATGCAGTAAAAAAAACATCCAAACACACAAGTTTTGCAAGGATTATTTCTTTCCCGAGCTGAAACAAATACACCAGTGGAATGTAACTAAGTACATTTACTCAACTACTGTACTTAAGTACGTGTAGTTGAGTATTTGATGCTACTTTTGCATAATGAGTACTTTTACTTTTGATCCTTTGGGTTAGGGTTAGGGTTATATAAATACACTTAACAGTATATTTACACTGTAGTTTTGATAATTGGTACTTTTTCCACCACTGGTTCACACACAGAGACACATTTACTACTTACTAACCCAGTTTTAGTTTCAATAACTAGTTAGTAATAAAGTGCTCTCCCTAACATAAACACAACAGCATATTCAGTCACATGCCGTCACTCAAAGGTATACAAAATACTGTTTCACCTTGTTTTAATTAGGCTGACATCATCATCATAATAATTCAAAGTACAGTCATCATCATTTTCTCTTGAGCATTTCTTACCTGTGCCAGGCCAGAGTACATGCGTCCCATAGATTTGTAGTCTAACCCTTCGGAGCAGTTGATCACGATGACGTACATGCCAAGAGCTTTGCCCAAGTCCTTCACTGTCTCTGTCTTCCCAGTACCAGCTGGGCCTTTAGGAGAGCCCCCCCGATGGAGATGGAGTGCTGTGGTCAGAGTCATGTAACATCTGGACAGAGTCAAGCATTTACAGACTGACATTTACTCTCCTAATTCACTTGACATTTAATTACACAAAATACTGACATCAGTGCAAATCTATTCAGTCTTCAGTCTCCAGAATGGGGGATGGGACTCATTTAGTTCTCTGAATATTAAAAATAATATAAATAAAAGTCAAATACTTTGATTAACTTCTAATGAATTACTTAACTGACACGTGACAGATTGATTGATGTGTTGATGCATTTGTGGTGGAATTGCACTGATTGACTGACCTGTCAGTAAGTGGAGTGATGACGAGCCGTCCAGAGTTGCCCAGGTACTCGTAGCCATACTTGAAATGTGTGTTAGTCTGTCGGATTATACAGTCATCCTATTTGGAGAACGAACAAACCAGAAAATGGATAAGTTTGTGGATGTTTTCTTTATCTCCCTCCAACTCATCTCAGCTCAGCACAACTGATCTCTTGCTGCCATAAGGTGGAGTGGGAGAAATGCTGATGATTTAGAAACAAATATGAAACAAAGTGGGGGTTTCTGTGTCGTAGAGGTCTTTTAAAGTGTTCCTTTAAACGCCACAAACTATGGAATCATTAATAGCAAAATCTATACTGATTTGTTTTACCACAGTTTTGCTTTTAGCTTTTAAATTCAAGAGTGAAATTCATTTTTACAGCCATTAAAAAATGTTGCTGAAATGATGGCTTGATAAAAGTTCCCTGTTGTGCCCTTCTTTTTCTCCATCCTGTCTCCTATCTGTTGTTCTTCTTACTTGCATCACTCATAGCATACCTTCTCCCAGTACAGTCGCAGCTGGCAGAGCCATTCGAAGGCATTGACGTCCTTGCATTCTGATCTGGCCAGCTTATCAATGACATCCCGAGCATGAACCTCCCCCGTCACCAGCGATACAATCTTCAGACGTATCTCTTTGGACAAGTTGCCACGAATGATCTCTGAATAGCGTTTAAGCTTGGAGACCTGAGAGATAAAGACAGACTCAGCAAAGGCTCAAGAGTTTATTGGAAGCCTTTGAAATCTTAACATCATTACGTTGGCTTCAAAAGGCTGATACGCTGAATTTAACATAACAAGGCTAAAAAATCGAAGGCTGCTCAAAATATTGAAAATGATTTTAAAATAACACAAAACACAGAGCTTTCAGCTTGCTGTATGGAAACACACTGGTGAGTTAACAAATGATCACAGTGAGTTCACTCAAATATCTAGTTAAGTTTAGTTAAGCAACAAAAACTCAACCTGTTTCCTCCGTAGGGACTTCAGAGAGGACTTTTCAGCTGCCTCCTTGCTGGTAATGAGAGATTTAGTGACATCAGTGGTCCACTGGATCTGACTGGCGGTGATCAGCATCTAAAATAAGAAGAATTCACACTGAACTTTGTTTTAACCTTTAGCTTTGTTCATATTCTCCATTTCAACATAATGGCATGGACTGAGTAAATAACCATGGAATAGAGAGGGGTTCATCATAGTGTTCATTTCGTCACCTTCATTTAGTCTTAGTCCTAGTCCAGGGGTCAAATGCCAGTTAGTTTTTATCATATTTAGTCAATCTCATCCTGTTTTCTTAGTCGTTTTAGTTGAAAAGTATTGTTAGTCAAAGAAAAACATTTGATCCGAATGAATTGATTTTGACCGATATTGAACATTTCAGTCAATCTAGTCTTATAACAAATATCACCTTGTTTCTTTCTCCAATGCCCTGTTGGTGTAACTCTGACTCACTCTGACTGTGCTCAATGTGTGCTGCTGGTGTAGTCCTATAATGGCGTCTCTAACCTTGTACGTTGGTATAGCTTGCATTTAATGACGTCACTGCCACCTCTTCATGGTCTTGTCTTTGTCATGGGAAAAAAACGTGGCTGACCAACACATTTAGTCTTAGTTTTCGTTAACGAAATGAACACTGGTTCAGCAGGAATTGGGAAATGTGCAAAAAGACTGCATCAGTGTCAGTCAGTCTGAATGTCAGATGGGTGAAGATGCGAAACCACAATGATTTTAAAATGTGAAACGACAAAACACAAATGTACCTGTCCCGGCCACTCTTTGACCCATGTGTCGAATTTGTCTGTCAACTTCTTCAGAGCTGCAAGGCAGTTGGCCAGAGATTTCCTCAGTGTGTCACGCATGGTCTTCTCAACTTTACACAGCCAAACCTACATGCACACAAAACAAAATGGTGCTCACATTCTCCACCTCTCTGTATATTGATCATGATCATAATCATTGCTGCTATACCTCCACGGTTCTGTCCAGTGTCACCATGTCGCTGAAGTCAATACTCTCCCCATCAGCAGAGAACATCCCAGTGGCTGTTTTAGTGCCCTAGAAAAGACATACACATCTCATTGATTCTGTAGAATATGAAAACAGTGTTTTGTGGTTCAAGTTTTGAGGCCACTTCATCCTAGAAATTTGACTTGCTGAAATGGGGCAATACATGTAGCAAACTGTAACCTTATCAATGTGGCCTTTACAGGCTTTTGCAGATACATTTTACCATCTAAACATTTTGGAAAACTAAGAAATATTAGTCAGCACAAGGTTCAGTTTAAAAAGGTGTTTCTGCAGCACATGATGTGGTTTAATATCATCAAATCAGGTGCAGCGTACCAGTGGAGAGCACAACTTATTGACTCTTGTTTGATGACACTGACTAAAAAGTGATGTGACAAATGAACCTGCATTGAAAACAGTGGAATCATCTCATCTTAGCAATGCGTCTACTTGGGCTGCCTGGATCATGTTGTTTTGCCCCAAATCCTGATCTGACATTTACTTTGAACAGGGTTTCCACACTTTTCTACAGTTTTAGGACTTTTCCAGGATACCTTCACTGATGACCTTGCTGGTATGACAGATGGAAACATACCCTAATATTTCTATGTGGAAGTCTGATTTAAAAGATGTGCAGTCTATGGCTAAAACTTATCTATGAAATCATCTCTTACGTTCTTAGAAACTATGACAAATTAATCAGAAAATATAATTAATAATAAAAGCTAGCACAGTTACCATCCAGCAGTGACTAATATTTACATTTGAAGTATAATGTAACTTACATTTTTCGTGTTATGGCCAGTTGTGATGTCATCCAACCTGCATGTGCTACCATGTGACATGACTCCGGAGTGTGTTCAAACATCATATAAACTACCATTTGAACGTTAATATGATCCTGAACACAACTTAACATAACTGTTATCTGCTTTGGGGAGATCTGATAGATAGCGTTGTAGTTCATTCTCAGCTAAAAGGAAAATATAGAACGTTGAAATAATTTTCCAGGACACCGTGAGATTTTCTATAACATTTGACTGTTTCTCTCCATTTGTTTTCCATTACTGGAAAATTGGTCAACTGTTTTCCAGCCTGCGTGGGAACCCTGTTGAAAGTACTTTTAATTCCTAATTCCTAATTTTGCAAAGGCATACTTAGCCTACAATAAGACCACATTGACATTATTAAAGCATTTCAAATGTGCTTGACAAAACAAAATATGTATAGCCTGCATGATAAATGTCCTATATTTTGTGTAATGTATAATGCTCTTGACAGGGGCGTCGTTATGTTCTTCAGCCCCCCCCAAATAATTTGGCATTATTGGATAAAAAAAAAAAATATATATATATATATTTTTCATTTTGGTGATGTCATTAAATTAAACTATTGTTTCTCACATGGACAAGTCATTTATAACTCTAACATGCTACATATGTGCGTTCTGGTTTGTATGTTTTCTCCCCTTCAAATTACAATCCAACAGCCTATCATCATACTTAACGATATAAACCCCGGGCACTAGGACCTTGGGGAGGCTGCTGCGCTGGCTTTCTCACTCTGCCAAGTAACGTCTCTCGTCAACGACAGCAGGATTATAGCCGAGGAGTTCAGCTCAAAGTCAATGATGCACGGAGTGACATTGTAAGTACAGGTAGTTACAGAATGTGGCTATCTGTAGTTGTGAACGATTGTTACCTGCTTACATTTAGGTTTACTTGAGGCAAATGAAAGGGAATATTGTAGTGGGCTATGTTAACAGTGTAAAACTACAGAGCAAAATCACACTCTTTCTGATTGAACCAATCTATGAACTGTCTGAAACAATGGATATCCACGGCCCCAAATGGGCCCCAAAAAAATTCCTACGTGCTACACGCGCAAACATGCCGCTCCCCTTGGGGCTAAGCCCCCCCTTTCTTTGAATCCTAGAAACGCCCCTGGTTCTTGACTAATTGGCCTTAAATGACTCACAGTGGTAGTAGTGCAGCACTGGCCACTGAGTGCATCTGAGCCTGGGATTGATTTCCTGTTCATTTTTGCATTTCCTGCCTTTTCAATGCGCAGGCTCTTGATGTTGTCGAAACACTTCTTCAGGTGGGGTTGAATGGCTTCGGGGTTCTGTGACTGACCCAGGATCTCCAGCACATCCTCATTTGACAGGAAATAAAACCTTGGGAAGATCTGCCTCTTGGTCTCCAGGTACATGTCCAGGGCCTTCTGGATCTCCTCCAGCTTGGAACTCATCACTGACAGCTTCCCAGGCAAGCCTGATAGACAGAGGAGAGGCTGTTTGAAGAGTTTATTTTATATATATATACACATATATATAACACACTAAAATACTTTTCAACTATTCTTTAATCAAATATGTTTTTTTGAACATTACATCTCACACACGAACATTTCAAAATAGCTGGAGACCCATTACAGTAAAAAACTTCAGGTGCAAGAAGAAAAGACATATCCACGTTAAAGAACAAAACACAAGTTTAAGACATATCTTCTTATTTCTACACAATGAGTACTGGAATGTTCTTTAAAGCAACATCATATATGTTGTCATACCAGGGTGGTGTGTTCCCTGCAAGGCGTTTTTTGTCTTGTGGAGTTCGCCCATGACGGTCTTCCAACTTGAACTGAAGATGTCAAACTCCTTGCATTCACGAGGCAGCTGCTCCCTGATGTCCTCTCCTTGGAAAATGTTCTAGAGGGATGAAAGAAATGAAAAATGGAAAGCGACAGAGAATGGTAGCGGGAAGAGGTTAATTGTGACGAGAAAACTAAAAGCAGAGAGCTGTGACAGATGTGTTTTACAATGGCGTAATCCTGTAACATAGCAAAGTATGCAAGTGTGTTTCTCGTACCTCCAGATAGATCCACTGCCGCTGCACAGTGAGGATCATCTCCATGACTTCCAGCACCTGTGACAGCTGCCGTTCCCAGCAGTCCACCTCCCTCTCAAAGGTTTTGACAAACCGAGAAGCCTTCATTGTGGACAGCATGGACATGTTGTCCTCCAGGGCCTGGAAAACCACCTCTGTGCCCCTGACACAGAAAGAGACAATTAAACTGCTGACGGCGGCCTAAAATGGATTCAAATGGTGGAAAGAATTCAAGCAAACATTTAAGTTATCAGTTTATTAGGTGAACCTGTACAGCTTTGTGTAATCCAATGCAGTTCTATACATTATTATTACTGTGTAAACGATGCCAAAAAGGGTTTTGGAAGCAGTTTTTGTGGCTGTAGTTATTGTTACATATTTTGACTGCGTAACATTGAAAGGTATTTCTAATATTCACTCCCCAATTGAACAACTCTCTCCCTCCCTGCTTCCTCAAAGATGTTAACTGTGAGCCAGTGGCTGACTTAACCTTCTCCCCTCTTGTCCAATCAGTGGCCATGACTTGTGCTGCTCATATACGACTGGGCCTGAGGTGTCCCTCTATTCATCTTATATGCAGCAGATGGCCGATTCTTGCTTTCACCAACCAGACTGTCACACGCTTAATGAACTCTGCTCTGCTCACACGTCTCTGACAACAAACAAACTCACTCACTGCTAACAGACCAGCGTCACATTTATAGAGGGATCTAGAGATAAGAAACAATCTATGACTATAAGTTGGAGTGAGTTTCAACCATAGACTGTATAAAAGAAGGTTGCAGTTATAACTTCCTGCCATTAAGGCTTGCTTTCTCACCTCAGCCGATAGTGACCTTTGTAAGGTTCTAAGTACAGGAACGTTTCCTCCCATGTCTTGGTAATGTCCTCCAGACCCTTGATTATCAAACACAAAGAGTAATGTTAACAGACAGAACACTTATATTTTTCTATTACATCGTCATGATTAGATTATCAATGACAGGAAACCATGAACCTGAGCTTGAGTTCTACTGCTCTCATATATCAGAGATGGAGAATCTTTTAGACTCGAGTGTAATAAAAACATGCTATTCTACATCTCTTAATTATTGTTTTAATCCCTTGGAAGTATGTTTAAGGACTAACATGGCAATATACTGTATTTACAAACCTAAAGTCATAAAAGTAAAAGGTCATTTTTTATCTGTAATGTCAAAAGTCAAAGGTAGAGCTAAACACCACTAAGGAGGAAGTATTTGTCTGAAGCCTTGTGGAGCATTTCAGTTCAACAATCTGACAGGTTACACGTCTGAGAAAGCTAATATTGTTTCTAAGTGCAAACTGAATGAAAGGCATAGAGCAAGTGTGCACTGTGTTTCTATGTGCATTCATCTGGCCCTGGAGCTCCACTGATGTAACACAGTAAGGACCATTCCTTAGAAGGGTTTGGGGCAATATTGAAGTTGGCAAAGGTTGAGGGGAAGACACTTCTGTTCCATGAGCTGGCAGTGCTACTCAAGAACAGCAGCCTGAAAGGAGCCGCTCAGCTATACTTACAACTTTTCTCACCAGTTTTCTCAGCGAGACCCTGGTTAGAATTAATATATATCATGAAAAGGCAGAAGAAGCTACAGAACTGCCCACTAGGCATTAGTCTAAACGACAAGAAGACACTGGACCTTTTCTATGAAGAGCTCCTTGCTGGCAGCCCCAGAGATCTCACAGATTGTGTCAGTATACTCGTCCAGCTCCAGAGATATGATCTTCTCCAGGGTGAAATCAGTGCTGGTCTGATCCAAAGAGCTCTGCAGCTCTTCACAGATCTGCTTCCAGTGCCTAAAAGAAAGGTGGCATTGAAAGTATGGTTTGTCTTCGTCTTAAATTCCCCAGTAGGTGAGCTGAAGAAAAACAGGTCACGTTAGAGGTGAGGCTGACAAAGTCAATTCCATTTATAGAACGCAAAATCACAGTTCACAAGTTTGCTTCAAAGGGCTTTAGAATTTGTACAACATATTACATCCTCATAAACTGAGGTGCTACCATGTTACAAAAACACATCTACAACTCGATATTTATCATTTTATTTTTCTTATTCAATGGATACTGCTTAGAAATCTTAGTATTCTAAACACATTGTTTGTACAGGTTTGATAGCATCCTTCTTTCTTACTCTTCTTCTTACTGCTGACTGAAAGACATAAATGTCACTGACATCAGTGACGTACTAAAGCAATGTCCAGTGTGTGCTTATCCTGCCTAAAAAAGAACATCAGACTAGGATACCTGTGAACTGCTTACTGCACTGGAGCAACATTAGCACACTGACTGACAGACTAACACTAAGAGGACAGGGATGGGAGGTGACGGAACACAATCTGTACCAACTATCACCCTCTGGCTGTTGACTTCCTTTAGACTCACAGCGACAGTGCCGTCATTCAATGTAGGTAACTTGGTTATACGACTGTTATCATCTTAACTAGACATGCAGCGATGAACATACACATACATGCTGTCGTCGGTGAGGAAGGGTTTCAGTGTGAGTGAAGAAGACATACAGATTTGTAACACCAGCAAGTCCAAAGTAAGGAAGGAACGACCTTAAACAACATTGGGAACTACTTGAGAGATCTTTGAGTGAGAGTAAGTTAAGGTCCTGCAACTTGGTGCAGTTTTAATAATAATAATAAGTTATTTAACAGTCAATATTTTATTACGAACATACAATTGAATTTTAATTTGCCATTGAAGGAAAATTACAAAAAGCTTTGTATATGCTGTCAATTATAGTTCTGCAAAAATCTGAATTTGCCAAGAACAATGCAATCGGTGCATCTCTAATATTAACAAACAGAATACACTCTTTTAAACCTTGCCATCTTTCTCAATATGTTTCTTTTTCATTATCCCCATCAACTACTTGATAACAACCAGTGTGCTGAACACAGGATGCCTTTAGCTTTTTTCTCTTTGTTAGCAAGATGGTTTTGAAGAAGAGGGTTTTCTTTGTGGCACCACTTTGCCCGATGGAGGACAGAATGCAGCAACGGTCTCTCTCCGCTGGGAATGGAGGTACTGGCATTGATGAGGGGAAACAAGACTGAGCGAAAGGGTTTATGACTTTAATGCACTAACTACTGTTTAACTACATGACTGCTATTTTATATTTGTGCTCCTGCCATGTCTTGTACATGGTAACTACTGGAGGTGTTGTATGACAAATACATATATTCTCTTTGGTTTTCATACAATACCTGTCTCTCATGGCTGGGTTCGTCAGTTCAGCAATGAGAGGGATGATCCGCTTGAACTGGTTAATCCTGTCCTTGGAGGAATCTACTATGTCCCACTCCTTATCCTGAAATCAGACAAAGACCAGGTCCTCACTACTGTGTCGTGTAAATGAAATGTGAGAGCAGCTCTACCTCTTGTGATATTAGCACATTATCTTGTGCATTCTAAGGGGAGGCCATAGATTTGTCTGTCACTGTAAAATGCATTTTTGTCAGAGCCTATGGGTCTAAAGCTCAAAATATCAAAGGACCCCAAGGAGTTTGCTAACTTTGTATCCATTAGAAACACAAAAAGTAATTCAGTGTTCTTTCAACTGAACTGAAACCACGAATAATGTCCAGCTTCTGAATTGTACAGTACTGATTACATATTGTTTTGGCATTAATGAACAACAATCTATATTTATAAAACAAAAGCTAAACTTACACTGGTGATATATCATAGCTAAACCGTGACTCTTACACTGTAGCACGGCGCCAACATCTGCAGCTATTCAAACAGCTGTGTGTGATGGAACTGACCTTTAGTTCTCTCTGGAGTTTGTGGACTTTTTGAAACAAGTCCTGTGCCGTGCTGCCCATGCTCTCCGTCTGCAGCGTAGAAAGTTGTCCAACCTTCCAGATGTCCCAGTTGGCATTCCACTCCTGCGTGATCTCCCAGACCTGCTGCAGGTGGTCTAAGTCCTGTACAAACCATACGGACACAAACAAACAAAAGTTCAACCATTAAAGTGTCTTGCATCACTGTGACATTTCTTGCGACATTCTGGGTTTGAATTCCCTAATATGATATACTATCAAGTACTTGTAATGTTTACAAAGGGCTTGCTTCATTCCCCCATGTTCAGAGACAGTTTATCACGACCACATTCCCACAACCCTCTCTTTATGTTTGAGCCTAGTGCTGTGTCAGACCTTCTCCAGCATCCGTATGCTTTTGGATGGGCGCTGCTCTATTTCAAAGAAGCCCAACCCGTGAAAGATGGCGCTCTCTTCTTCTTTTAGAGTCTCCAGTTGGCTGCGATACCCCACTATCTCGTTTAAGGCCAACTCAGTGCTCAACGCGCTGTCAAATGGACCTGGATATGCACATGCAAAGAAGGGAGATACAAAAAAAACACATGAAAAAAGCATACAAATAGACAAACATACCACAGTCATACGTCCACACACTGATGTGGAACATGAGGATGGAAATGATGTTCCAATATTCGTTCTTAAAAAAACACATTGGAACTGTTTTGAGGTGTTTCTATTCATTAGCGCGCTGTCTGCAATGGACGAGGAACAGCTGATTGGTGACATTAAAATAAGGAGTTCTATAGTTCTATATCTATATTACATCATTTCACTACAAAAGAATAAATCAGGTGGCAGCTGGCAAGAGGGAGATTGCCAGGGAGCAAGTATGGACCAGTTTCCTCCATGCTCTTGACTATATTGTTTTAGATATCGATTTAGAATATTCACTGACAGCCCTACCACACATAAAAGCACAAAAACTTAGTGCACATATTATGCAACGTATCCTGTTTCTTAGCCCCAACAAGAACACACATATTTGCATATTTATTGTGAAATGATCATACAAACCATGGAACAGCTGAGCCATAGAGACAGCACAAAGAATATGTGAAAGAAACACACTTGAGTGGTATAAGCCTTGAGAAAGTGGAGATGTGTTAGCCATTAGACCATTAACCAAGATGTATTCACAAGGTATCTATCTATACTATATCTGTCAACATCTTGGTTTTGGTTTGTTTTTTGTTTTAGTTTGTTTCCTGTTTTAAGTTCCCTGCCTCTTGTGTCCTTTGTTTGTTTGACTTCCTATCTTTGTGCACCTGTGTTTGGGTACATGTCAAGTCTCTTAATTGCATCCCCGTTTCCCTCACTTGTGTCTTTCCCTTGCGTCTCCCACCAGGGATGCATGGAGAGACGCAAGGAAACCATGTGAGGAGAGAGGAAACGAGGAAATATGTTTTAAGAGAAATGAGACGTCCTTCCCTCAGTTTCATCACGTGAAGCGACGTCTGTTTCTGATGACGGAGGATCTGATCACAGCTGATCAGCTGTCAGTCGGCTTTAACAGCTGGAGAGACTTTTGAGAAGTTTGTGTCTGTTCACATGATCACTGTACTTAATAATAGTATCTAATAATACTAATAACTAATAAAGATTAGAGGTGTTTTCTCTCTGTAGCCTGTTACCTCTTTAACAAACTCTATCCCGTTTATAAGCGCAGGACCGATTTCTACTGACAGAATGCGTTTGTCATATTTATTAATTATTTGCGTCTGTATGTTTTTATATTCTTATTGTGACATCATTATTAAATAATCCAGAATATGTTATGGTTTCTCTTGAATACTGGAATTAATTTATTAGGCTCCATGTTTCAGGTTAAATGTAAATGATATAACTCATCAAACCAGACACTCAGGAATGATCAGCCTCACCTGACTGAATGGAAAGGACATTACATGATGTAAAAAGTGTTTTGTCTCTCAGCTCTCTCGCACTTTAATTGTATCCATAATAAAAGTTATTGAGGGAAATAACAGATCAAGTAAAGACAATTCTTTCTAATAGATGAAGAAAGTTGTTTGTGGTCCTTTTGTTGTTCGGACCTACAATGAACATATTTAAACCAGACGGTGAATCAGAAAACTAATCAAATATAAACTAGAGTTTAATCTGTGATCTGTCTTCACTCTGGTGTTAAACTCAGTCAGTCAGTCCGATCACATGACTGATGAACAATGAGGGGGCGTGTTGGCCGTTAAAACACTTCCTGGAAGCCTGCCCTTGTGCATCCTCGCTCATGGCTCCTATGAGATCCCTCCTCGCTCCTCAGAGCAGAAACAAGAGCTTTGGGACGGCCGTCAATATGGCGGAGCAGAACAACTTCCGGTTCAAGCGAAGAGCGAGGAACAAGGAAATGACTAATAAGAGACTTGGGATATACCCTCAGTCATGTTTGTCCTGTCTCCTCAATGATGTTTCCTTATTTTGGTCATTGTCAGTATTTCCTGCTTTATTTTGTGTTACTCACCTCTCCCCTCGTTTTAGATAACTTTACTTCCTGCCTTTGTGATTGATTCCACCTGTGTCTACACCAGTGGCGGCTGGTCCATAGATCTTGCTGTCTGGGTTGTGCTATTGAGTCCTGGTTTTCCTGTGCTTCCACGAGGCGTAACAATATCTCTAAGTACCTTTGTTTGTCAGATATTCAATTCACTGTATTGGCAAAAAAATGAACTTTCATCTTGTTTTTAAATGTATTAACCCTTATTATAGATAGAATTTTCAATAAATCTAGAGTAAATTGCTATCGTTATGTACAATGACATATAATATGATAGGAGTTTTAATTCATACAAGCCACTCTTATAACACCCATGTGAAGGAGGAGAAACAAAGGAAATATGGTAGTACCCCAAAACAAAAGGGAAACAGGAGCCAAAAGGAGTGGGAAAGGAACAGAGGAGATGGAGAGGAGTGAGAGATGTGTGTCTTCCAGTCAGGAACAACCCTTTTAATGTGGAAGGGAGCAGCTGTGAAGTCATCAATCATCAAGGGCAAGAACAGATTTAATGCAGGCTATTGGTTCTAAATAGGCCACCTATAGATTAGTAATGGCTCACGGACAGAACAAAACTGAGAGAACGACACTAACGTGCACACACCATGGTGATAATGTGTATAAGTGTGTGAGAGAGAGAGAGTGTGTGTGACCTGTGCTGTTGAACTCCTGCACAATGGTCTTGATCTTCTTCATGAACTCAGGGATGATACTGTTCCTAAAGTTCTCCTTCTGCTTCTGCAGCATGATGCCACTGTCAATCAGCACCTGCTGGAACCACACCCACTCCCCATTCAGCACCTCACGCATATCCTGCACCTGTTGGTGAACCCAAAAAAAACGTAGTATTTGTTGTACGTATAGATATACAGTACCCTAACCTGACCCGCCAGATGGTTTGTGACACAGAACCATCTGAGAAGTCGTCATTGGAACCTGTTTGGAAAAGGGCAGGCACCTCAAAAAACACTTGGCAGGTGATTGGAAGAAACCATCTGTCAATCAAACTCTTGCCGAGGTCAGTGGGGAGAAAAGCGAAAACATTACAACAGCAATAGAAGGCACTTTCTTCTACTAACCTGGGAGCCATTACAGGGGTGCAAACGGTAAAGTCACTGTTATACAGTATACATCTTACACACAAACACACACACACTCCTGTATCATTTACGCTGGACATGTGTATACTGTATATGTGTTTATAAATGAGTGAGGTGCTTACAGCCTGTTCCACTGGGACCTCATATTTGTCCAGGATAGCAAACTGGTCATGGATGAGAGGAATCTGAGCCTCTGTCTTGGCCAAATCGCCCTGTAGAGTCTCCAAGAGCTTCATGCTCTCACCAAGCTCCGCCACTGTCTGGGGAGGTCGTCTCAGCCTAAACTCACACACAAAGAGACACAACAAAAATGTTCAAATGTTTAGGGGATCAAGATCTGCTCCCTTTCCTTCTTCCATTAATCTTCATCTCCCCTAAAAGCCAAGAACCTCTCTTCCTCTTGGCGCCTGTCATCTCTACGCTCTGTAATAAACACATCAATTAACCCCCCCCAAAAATGTAATCATTCACTTGACTCCCCACCTGTTGGCATTGTCTTGCAGAGAGCCATGGAGTTCTTTTAGGTGGGTGCTAGCCATTTGGCTGAGCAGCTGAGTGAACTTGGTTTGCCACTCACTGCAGAGCTGCGCCAAGGAGGACTTGATTGGTGAACAGTCCAGCGTGACAACCCAGATGTTCAAAACCGTCTCTTCCTGTTGAATGGTGTAGGCTTTTTCCGTGTACCTGGGGGAGAACAACGGACATGACACAAAAGAGGGAGATTATTGAGTCTGTATGCTTCATTATGGTAAACAACATGTAAACAATGTCTTATGACGAAATAAAACAAATGTGCACTTGGGAGATTGAAACAGATGAAATGCAATTAGAGGATAGGTCTGTAGAATGTGAACCGGGAACAGTTGTTGTCAAAAGGTTCATAGAAAACCTCTTAAACGGGTCAATTGAAGAATGATGCGAGTAGTATTATTGCACAGTGCCTGTGTATATCTGCATCAAAAGTAGTGACTGGTGGGTTTAGTCTCCGGTAGCGTTGTATAAAGGAGTCCTGGTTGCTCTGCCAGATATCCCTGTATTTGTCCCAGGTCTTCAGGTAGGCCTGCAGTTGGCTGGCATTGGCAGTCATCCCTGCGGCAACTGCAGCCTGAATCTTCCTTATCTCCTCGTCTTGCTCTGAAGGATTAAAGAGGACCAGGGTGACAAAGGGGACAGACAGATAGACATGGTGGTAGTATACATACATATACAACTGCTCAGCACCCAGTAAAAACTGTTCAGATGTGCACATTTGTACTCTCCGAAATATATGTTCTTACCTATGTTCATGTGTATGGGATTCCCTTCTGACCGTTTGCAGGAGAGAATTTCAGGCAGTCGTTTAAATTCTGAGATGGTGTCGATGAGCCGAGGCATAATGTTCACAATCTGAGCAAGCTTTCCGAGTGTCGGGGAGAACTCGACCTGTTAAAACAGACACTCACTTTTACCCAAGATATCAAATCGCCAGCCAATCAATTGTTAATTAAACTAAACTGCTGCCAGGCTAATTTACATACCTGTGTGTGTGTGTGTGTGTGTGTGTGTGAGTGTGTTAAATCAAGTTTGCACCAACACAGTCATACCATCACCATGTAGCAAAGCCTCGCAGCAAGCGCAAGATGCGTCAATGTGAGCGTGGCAGGTGTACCTGTGTGTGAGTTTATTGTCACAATCAAAGGTTGTAATTTGTCCAACTCATTGATCGCCGCATGTGTGCATATGTTCGGGTGTGTGTGTTCTATACTATGTGGTCACGACATGTAGCTATTCTCCTGTGCTATCATATTGTAAACAAGCTATTCAACCACTGGTTGGCCTCAGAGGTCGTGGCAAATGGTTAGATTGAATTTGAAAAATAATATTCGTACCAGTGACCTAACACATTTGTATGGTCCAGTTTATTTTTTCCCCTTTTTTATAATTTATTTGGGAAGGTGGTCTTTAGAAACAAGAATGAGAATGAGAACATCTGCTGTAAACGGTATGGCCGTCCTGTCTACACGAGAATCTCTGTTTGCGAGAGCAGCACTTAAACTAGCAGCACAACAAGACTAGTTTTATGTTTCCTACATCAGTGAGCACACGCAAGATCATGTGATACAATTTTGCCTTCCGTGCAGGTCAGCACATGGAAACACATCCTAAGATATACGGCCATATCTTATACTCATAATCACATGAACCAATTGGATTAAGACGGATTGATGGTACCTTTGGTGTGGTTTGGAGGGTTGCCTGCCGCAGTGCTACTAGGACTTTGAACAAGGGATTGGGCGATGTCTTGCTGTCTCCATTGATGGCCATGGATAGTTTCTCAATGGAGTGCTTGATGCTGCTCCGAAGAGCTTGCTCTACCAAGTGGTCCACTTTCTCTGCGTAGGTTACCCAGTGCTCCTGGACCTTAAACACCATGACAAATGAACACACATGACATGGTAGTAAAAATGTGGGCTGTACCTGTTATCCGATAAAAATACAAGAAGCTCAATAAATCTATCTCTCAATAAGAAAGGAAAGAGATCCCATAGATACAGCTGCAGATTACAATGATTGCTGTTGAGTTTTTACAAGTAGTTCAACTAAACTTATTTGAAAAGTATGTTTTTTTTACTAGTTTAACCGCTAGTGAAAGGCAGAATGAGTAAGATTTGTTGGTTGCAGTTTGTAAACACAACACTTAACAACAGAAGAAGCTCATGCCTCCTGATTGTTGTTAGGGTGCTCACCAGCAGGATAAAGGGTCTCGACAGAAACAGACACCTCCACACACTTCTATTGGGTCATGATTGTCTGCGATGATTGAAGTGATGAGAGGGAACATTTTCGTGTGGTTCTATACATTGTTTTTTCTCATTTTGTCCTTAAAAAACATATGTGGGTCAATACTATTGTATCCAGCAATTGTTTAACTGCTTTATACCTCATCTCCAGAAAAAAGAGAAAAGATCTTGCTTCCCTATCCTCTAAGCTTCTACTACTGCCAGTGGCGGCTGGTCCATAGAGGGCGCTAGGGCGCCGCCCACCTTAAGCTACAAATAATTTAAAAAAATACAAATAATAAACTATACAAATTGTCAATATTTGTGTTTTTGAAATATGGAATCACTCAGTAATATGTGTAAAATATGATATCTGCGGTAAATATATGCTTTTCCTGCTCGTCCTCTCTGCCTGTCTGCAGGTCCTCTCCTCATGTGCACGTCTCAGCTGCTGGGGCGCTGGAAAAACTGCCCCAAAGAGGCGGGTCTATAAAGCAGTTTAGCCAATGATGCTTTAATGCTGACTAAAGATATAAATGAGTGACATACAATTTAGCCAATCAGCGTCCTCAAATAGATTCAGATTGCGCGTTCTCGTCAGGACTAGTCTCTACAGGAGAGCACTGCTCCTCCAAGACCCGTTTGAGAGGAGAACTGAGAGGAGAAACTACTGAAAGAGCTGATCCCAGATCAGCCTGACCTCACAATCACACAGCAGACTAGCAGCAAAGAGAAGCAGTACATGAAGCTTCTCTACTAGCTGTACACCAGACAGGTTTGACTCGCTGGATGACGTCATGATAATAACTTATTTATCTTTTTAAAACAACGGGGACAGATCCAGCATGGACAGTTAGGGAGTGAGGGAGGAGGAGGTAAGGAGACATGAGAACACCAGGGTAGGGAGTGAGGGAGGAGGAGGTAAGGAGACATGAGAACACCAGGGTAGGGAGTGAGGGAGGAGGAGGTAAGGAGACATGAGAACACCAGGGTAGGGAGTGAGGGAGGAGGAGGTAAGGAGACATGAGAACACCAGGGTAGGGAGTGAGGGAGGAGGAGGTAAGGAGACATGAGAACACACATTACCTCACCACTGAATGAGATGAAGAGTCATGTTCTTCAGACACAACGCTACCTGACTGTAACACACATTACCTCACCACTGAATGAGATGAAGAGTCACGTTCTTCAGACACAACGCTACCTGACTGTAACACACATTACCTCACCACTGAATGAGATGAAGAGTCATGTTCTTCAGACACAACGCTACCTGACTAACACACATTACCTCATCACTGAATGAGATGAAGAGTCATGTTCTTCAGACACAACGCTACCTGACTGTAACACACATTACCTCATCACTGAATGAGATGAAGAGCCATGTTCTTCAGACACAACGCTACCTGACTGTAACACACATTACCTCACCACTGAATGAGATGAAGAGTCATGTTCTTCAGACACAACGCTACCTGACTGTAACACACATTACCTCACCACTGAATGAGATGAAGAGCCATGTTCTTCAGACACAACGCTACCTGACTGTAACACACATTACCTCATCACTGAATGAGATGAAGAGCCATGTTCTTCAGACACAACGCTACCTGACTAACACACATTACCTCACCACTGAATGAGATGAAGAGTCATGTTCTTCAGACACAACGCTACCTGACTGTAACACACATTACCTCACCACTGAATGAGATGAAGAGTCATGTTCTTCAGACACAACGCTACCTGACTAACACACATTACCTCATCACTGAATGAGATGAAGAGCCATGTTCTTCAGACACAACGCTACCTGACTGTAACACACATTACCTCATCACTGAATGAGATGAAGAGCCATGTTCTTCAGACACAACGCTACCTGACTGTAACACACATTACCTCATCACTGAATGAGATGAAGAGCCATGTTCTTCAGACACAACGCTACCTGACTAACACACATTACCTCACCACTGAATGAGATGAAGAGTCATGTTCTTCAGACACAACGCTACCTGACTGTAACACACATTACCTCACCACTGAATGAGATGAAGAGTCATGTTCTTCAGACACAACGCTACCTGACTGTAACACACATTACCTCATCACTGAATGAGATGAAGAGCCATGTTCTTCAGACACAACGCTACCTGACTAACACACATTACCTCATCACTGAATGAGATGAAGAGTCATGTTCTTCAGACACAACGCTACCTGACTGTAACACACATTACCTCATCACTGAATGAGATGAAGAGTCACGTTCTTCAGACACAACGCTACCTGACTAACACACATTACCTCACCACTGAATGAGATGAAGAGTCATGTTCTTCAGACACAACGCTACCTGACTGTAACACACATTACCTCACCACTGAATGAGATGAAGAGCCATGTTCTTCAGACACAACGCTACCTGACTGTAACACACATTACCTCACCACTGAATGAGATGAAGAGTCATGTTCTTCAGACACAACGCTACCTGACTGTAACACACATTACCTCACCACTGAATGAGATGAAGAGCCATGTTCTTCAGACACAACGCTACCTGACTGTAACACACATTACCTCATCACTGAATGAGATGAAGAGTCATGTTCTTCAGACACAACGCTACCTGACTAACACACATTACCTCACCACTGAATGAGATGAAGAGCCATGTTCTTCAGACACAACGCTACCTGACTGTAACACACATTACCTCACCACTGAATGAGATGAAGAGTCATGTTCTTCAGACACAACGCTACCTGACTAACACACATTACCTCACCACTGAATGAGATGAAGAGCCATGTTCTTCAGACACAACGCTACCTGACTGTAACACACATTACCTCATCACTGAATGAGATGAAGAGTCATGTTCTTCAGACACAACGCTACCTGACTGTAACACACATTACCTCATCACTGAATGAGATGAAGAGCCATGTTCTTCAGACACAACGCTACCTGACTGTAACACACATTACCTCACCACTGAATGAGATGAAGAGTCATGTTCTTCAGACACAACGCTACCTGACTGTAACACACATTACCTCATCACTGAATGAGATGAAGAGTCATGTTCTTCAGACACAACGCTACCTGACTAACACACATTACCTCACCACTGAATGAGATGAAGAGTCATGTTCTTCAGACACAACGCTACCTGACTAACACACATTACCTCATCACTGAATGAGATGAAGAGTCATGTTCTTCAGACACAACGCTACCTGACTGTAACACACATTACCTCACCACTGAATGAGATGAAGAGCCATGTTCTTCAGACACAAAGCTACCTGACTGTAAC
Organism: Leptoclinus maculatus; assembly: GCA_032191485.1. NCBI lineage: Eukaryota > Metazoa > Chordata > Actinopteri > Perciformes > Stichaeidae > Leptoclinus > Leptoclinus maculatus. The sequence goes on from JAVDOI010000033.1 coordinate 2,046,490, forward strand.
ACACATTACCTCATCACTGAATGAGATGAAGAGTCATGTTCTTCAGACACAACGCTACCTGACTGTAACACACATTACCTCACCACTGAATGAGATGAAGAGCCATGTTCTTCAGACACAACGCTACCTGACTGTAACACACATTACCTCATCACTGAATGAGATGAAGTCACGTTCTTCAGACACAACGCTACCTGACTGTAACACACATTACCTCATCACTGAATGAGATGAAGAGTCACGTTCTTCAGACACAACGCTACCTGACTAACACACATTACCTCATCACTGAATGAGATGAAGAGTCATGTTCTTCAGACACAACGCTACCTGACTGTAACACACATTACCTCACCACTGAATGAGATGAAGAGTCATGTTCTTCAGACACAACGCTACCTGACTGTAACACACATTACCTCACCACTGAATGAGATGAAGAGCCATGTTCTTCAGACACAACGCTACCTGACTGTAACACACATTACCTCACCACTGAATGAGATGAAGAGTCATGTTCTTCAGACACAACGCTACCTGACTGTAACACACATTACCTCACCACTGAATGAGATGAAGAGTCATGTTCTTCAGACACAACGCTACCTGACTGTAACACACATTACCTCACCACTGAATGAGATGAAGAGCCATGTTCTTCAGACACAACGCTACCTGACTGTAACACACATTACCTCACCACTGAATGAGATGAAGAGTCATGTTCTTCAGACACAACGCTACCTGAGTGTAACACACATTACCTCACCACTGAATGAGATGAAGAGTCATGTTCTTCAGACACAACGCTACCTGAGTGTAACACACATTACCTCACCACTGAATGAGATGAAGAGCCATGTTCTTCAGACACAACGCTACCTGACTGTAACACACATTACCTCATCACTGAATGAGATGAAGAGCCATGTTCTTCAGACACAACGCTACCTGACTGTAACACACATTACCTCACCACTGAATGAGATGAAGAGCCATGTTCTTCAGACACAACGCTACCTGACTGTAACACACATTACCTCACCACTGAATGAGATGAAGAGCCATGTTCTTCAGACACAACGCTACCTGACTGTAACACACATTACCTCATCACTGAATGAGATGAAGAGCCACGTTCACTCAGGTATACTTCCATCATTGTTCATACTAAAATTATGATGGAGAAGATGTAAGTAACAATACTACATTAACGTTCAATTTTTTAAGGAGCAGTTTTAGTTTTTTATGCTTATGTGTTGCTAAGAAGACACCCCAGAAGATGGGTCACTCAGGTATAGTTCCATCATTGTTCAAAGTCAAAGAATAGCTTTATGATGTTAGTTTTAATGAATAAATATATTTTAAAATCAAGTACGTTTCTCTGGCATTTATAGTTTTCTACTGTATTGAAAACGTACCGTACCGAACCGAACCGTGGATTTTGTGAACCGTTACACCCCTAATTATTATATTATACTGAATTCCCTGTGAGGGTGACATTAATAAGATGTCCTGACGTGTTTGTCAAAGTGTTATTTACTGCTTTTTTTCATGTTGGAATAAAGGTTAAATATTTAACTGAAAAGTAGTAATGCGTGTTTGATACCTTCATTTGTTTGCATTAAATCATTCTGAGATGTTTGCTGAAATTGATTGAATGTGTCACAGCCCTACCAAGAACATGTTCCACCAGCTCCACTGACTACTACTTATAGTATATCATATAAAGTAAGCAGAGAATAATATTTAAAACAAAGCTGTGATGAAAGGCTACCAATACTGAATGAAAAACAGTGCACAAACCTCAGGTCCATCATTAGAGAAGGTGTTGTGAATGCGGGTCATGATGTCAACAATATCCTGGTGCGCTGAACGCAGTATTTGGAGTTGGCTCTG
>JAVDOI010000033.1:2053388-2089233 GCA_032191485.1 Leptoclinus maculatus
CCGCCCTGCACCGGCAAAGCTTAACATGAACTGATTGGTTAAATGCAATTATCTCTAAATCAATTCAAAATGAAATTTAGGCTCAGAGCTGTTGCTGGACAGTGAGGCAAAAGCGTGGGTCGCAGGATACTGTCAGGGCGCACAATAGCAAGAGGTAATAAATGATCAAAGTAAATAGAAACACACTGATACATACAGAGGCAGACGCAAACACCATGTTTTCAATTGATTATGTTCGCTGTAGTTTTCTTCCGCTCAGGACCAACAAAAATCCTGAATACTTTATGTAAAGCTGGCGCAGCATGTATCTTAGACAGATACTCTGTAGAGACTCTGTAAACTCTGCTTATCACAGCAGCACAACTGCTATGAACAAACACTTCTGAGAGCGGAAGCTTTGTCAAGACGGCAGCAGCAGCAACACAACAGCAACACAGCACCGTCTTCTTTAGTTTGTGTCCCGACTAAACATGATTTATCAGGATTATTTACATGCGGAATATGTTTCTGCTAGTAGGGTAGTAGTCACTTACAATTGATTTTTCTAAATGTTTCTTTTGCCCCATGTTAAAAAAGTAACTTCTGTACCGCTGCTGCTATGGTAACGTAACGTTACACCATGCGTCATCAAACGTTGTAATTGGGACAATTGACTTTTCTGTTTACTTTAAAGGCCATCTATGAGTGAGAAATGGCTTCAAATAACATGACAGACGGGTTTTACAGAAAATCATTACACTTCCCCACACTGTGGCAAAAATACATTTGATTATCTTCTGTCACGAATTCCCCTTCATATTAGTTTGTTTTCATCCTGTCTGCTTGTTTAATTAACTCTCCTGTCATTTCAGATCCTACCATTCACACCCGATCACCTCTCATTCCCCTCACCTGGTCCTCCACACCATCTCACCTGCAGCCCGTTCCCTCATCAGCCCTCACTATTTAGGTCCCCTCACTGGCACTTGTTCCCTGCCACATTGTCTTGTGTGTTATTGCCAAGTTCTCCAGCGTATCTTTGTATTGTTCCTGATCTGCCTGTTCCGACCTTGTCTGCCTGTTTTCGACCTTGGATCTTTGCCCGCCCCTTATTGGATTTGTTCGCCTGTTTGACTGATGTCCCGGTTGTGACGCTGCCTGAACACTAGTAAAGAACTCAACGTGTATTTTTGTCTCCGAGTTGTGCTTTTGGGTTCAAGTATCTGTAATCCTTACATCTTCTGTGCATATTACTCAAGTGATGAGATCCCTCCATGTCATAACCATTTCAAGTTTTAAGCCAAGTACTTCAGTAGAACAACCGATTCTCCAGGTCAGGGAAAGGGTTGCTATGACGTACAGTGATGAAGTTAATCGGTGTGTCACAGCAACCCGTTTGATGTGATTTGAGGTCCAATATTATTCTGATCAGGCATCTGACAAACGGGTCTATTCTCTTGTTACTTCAAATCTAAAATAATAGAAATAAAATATTGAAGTATAAATCAGACAAGTTTTTTAAATCTTTTTTGGGTAAATTAATGATTGTGTTAATCGGGAATTTAATAAACAGTCTTTAGAATAATGAATAAATTAGTTGATACAATAATCGATTAATCCAAAAAAATAATCGTTGTATTAATCGATGAAAAAAAAAACGTAGGTGTACCCCCAATGTCGATTAGATGGTAATCTGCATGAGAAAACAATATATAATATATAGTCCTTAATTTGACCCAGACAGACGTGATCACTAGGTTTCCACTGTACTAGCAAATCTCCAAACCCTATTCTATATTTGCTTGTTATCTTTCCTCCTAACGTATCAGCCTCTCTTCCACCTCGCATCAACCTTCGCCTGGCTGCACCCGGTTTGAGCAAATGCCTCTGTGCACCAAAATTGCAAAGAATGTGATGGTCATGTCCATTTGTGCTTACACTTAGAGATTTTATCTTGCGTTTGTTTTACTTTTATATCTAGTCTCAGTTTGAATGTGTTAAAGAGCAATAGACCTACTGGATGAATTTATTGCTCCATGTGGTGCTCTCGACATCAAGGATGTCCTTGTCCAAAAAGTGCAGGTTTTTTAGGCCACGGTGGAAGTTGCCCTCTATCTCCAGGAGGGAGCGGGTGAATTCGGGTCCCTGGCTGCTGCAGAAGCATGGCAGGGCCCTCTGCTCACCGTCCTCCCAACGGGCAAACTGATACTGGCACTCACATATCTGAGACAAAGCAAGAGAAAAATATATATCAAATAACAAACAATGCATCCTGTATCAAGACATAACAGACAAAAGCATCATTACTGTACGGTTTGAAGAGTAAATATATTGAAGCTCATATTCAATTGATTCATAGAGGACGTATCAACAATGAGGCTTGTTTAGTAATAGCAGGGATAGAGTTCAGACATAAAACATATGAGTACAAAGTCACCAAAGGCTAACCTATCACATTCAATTTGACATTTCCTACTATGGTCCCAATGTGATACGTGTGGCAATGCAACCTCACTCTAATCATTTATATTTATACTTGTACCTAATTCCAACACCGCATTTCCGCATTTCTTGGGTAAAGTGACCCAACCGTGAAACATTGACAGAAAGTAAATAGCCTTAATGTTGTTAAAGAAGCTGAAGACTGGATGAGATCACTGTAAGTGCATAACACCACTTGGCATCCAGTCCATTTGTGAACTACTGCCTGGCAATCCTGTGTGTAATCTCTGTAGTATTGTTCTTTCAACAGCATGAATTTACATGTACATTCGTTATTGTCTCTGTATGTGTGAGTGAGGGGAAATTCACCTCAAGCAGCTCTTTGAATCTCTGGATGGAAACATCAACCACTACAAAAAAGCTGCTTTGGTCCAGGACCCAGTCTTTTGGAGAATGCCTGACGTAAAAAAACAGAGGGGAGAAAAGAGAGAAAGACAAGGAGGAGCACAGAGAAAGGGGGGAATGGGGGAGAGTCACAAACAGAAATGAAGACTCAAATGAGCAGCATGTCAGTATTTTGGAACTTGGAATTGTTAAGTGTTCAAAAACAAAAAGCAGGTTGTTACAGCAAACAGCCACCCAATCAGGCTAAGCCTCAATCACACTGGGAAAAAACCTCCAAATCCATCAGGTTGTCTGAGATTGGTTTACTTATCGTTCTAAGTTGAAGCATGGTGAAACAGACTTTAATTATATATTGCACATATCTGCAACAAAATCTGAAGTCATCTCTGACCTAAACTATTTCTGCATCGAGGCTTTTCTGCCTGACGATGCTCTTTAAGGTTCGATTTATTTCTGCATCGAAACCACAATAACATTTTGCCCAACTTTACCTCAACTCAACATCAATTGAATTTTACAACAAAGGAGTGAATTACAATATTTGTAATGGGAACATGCCCAGATGACAGTGTCTTGAGTCTCTACACAGGTGAGATTTCTCCTACTCGTGGTAAATCTGTGAGGCGTGCTGGTAAATTTCCTTCCACTCCAGGCAGCACTGGATACAGTCGTTGAGGTTCTGCTTGCTGGATAACACATAGCCCTTAAAGATCCTGTCCAGAGAGATGCTTTGGAAGCAGAGGCGGTTGATCTCATTACTCATCTGCAACACAGGAGAAAACAAACACTTGTCACATATAATAAGTAGTGGGGCGACCAAGTTATAGACACTTGTATTCACATTTACTATATGCTCAGATGATGCAGTATAACAAGTCACTTTTACTTTAAACCAACATGATCTTTGAGTATGCATATTGTTTGTTCTAAGTTTCCTAATGTCCTTTTTGCAGCCAGAAAATACTCCTCAGGCCACAGGATTAATTATTTTCCCCTTGTCTTATGGTATTAGCTGGAATCATAGACTGTATCAAATATGGACATATGGACATATATAACAGCGAAGGGGTTATCTGTTAATGTTGCTCCACTGACTTACCTGAGGTATACATAATTGCTTGTTTAAAGGACGTTGAAGTAGCGCATCAAAATAAACAACAAAATAGCTGAAATATGAATGGTGGGTTGCAGCATGTGGCTGCGTATGTGCAGTATGTTCAAACAGTGAATGTGTGTGGGAGTTAATTAAATGAACAGAGAGACAGAGGGGGTTAATAAAAGAAACCTGGTGTGAGTACACTTCCCCCAATGACTGTGATGCAGTAAAATGCAGGCACCTTGTGGAAGAGACCAGTGATCCTCTCCTTGGTGTTGTAGTGGAGGGAGTTGTCCCAGATGAAGCGAATGAGACTGACAATGTGTTGCAGTTTCGGAGCGACTTGGCTAGGCTTTAGTCGGGCCAACTCTTCCAATGGCTCCTTCAGTGTGGACAGGAAGGTCGTGTTTGATTGGGCCATCACAGAAAATTCCTGAGCAACACAGAAGAAAGATGATAATATGAATGCTCATTATTATTATCATTATGTTTCAGTCATGGTAACAAATGATCTCATGTCAATATTTTACAACTTTCTAGCTAGTAATGTTGCTGCAGTGAGAAGCCCTCCAGTCCGTGAGTAAGGAAACGATTCTAGGCGTGAGACTCCTAGTACCTGTATCTCCTGGGCCAGTTTGCAGAAGTCTTTTACATAGCGAGACTTGGAGAGCAGCAGGATCTTCTGGATTTGCCTGACCCCAGGCTTTTGCAGTTGCTGGCTGATGTCCGATAGCTTTGCAGAGCGACTCTTCCAGAAGGCAATCTCCTGCAGTGGGCCGCACTTTTCCCTCATCTTCATTATTTCTTGGGTACTTAGAAGCTTCTTGACCTGATCCGTCCAGTGGATCACTACAGCTAAAAACAATGAACAAATAGGACTAATGCAGGTGAGGGGTTATGAGCCCAGTGCCTCATTATATCAAATCTCAAAAAAGTCTGAGACACAAAGCCAATGCTGCAGTTTCTAAGTTTCTTTTTAAAATCAGAAATGAACTGTCTGTGCCCTTCTAGACAGACAGAGACATATGGAAAGAGAAAGGCACCACACCCACCCACCCAGCCATACATACACATATATAGAGAGCTCCCCCGGCTTACACTCCATTCTCTGGATCAGCTTCTTGTCCTTGCTGGCCACCTCAGGTCTGCACTGTAGGGCTTCCATTGGTATGTATAGAACTGTCTTGCCCACCTTGTTATACACAGCATCTGTTCAAAAAGAAAAAAATGGTAAAATATTACACTGCAGCACATGTGGCTCGGTGAAAATGTCATCAAGTTATGTTGGCCGTCCTGTGCACAACTGCACCAATTGACTCCAAATGCGACGTGTGTCTTTTCGTGATTTCTACCACACCATCCTGGCATAGAGTGCCAGCTGTATACCAGGGATAAATAAATAGCTTTGTCCTCCATTTGAATGCATACGCTGTAACACAGATAACCTTCACTGTTACTGAATCAAATAGTCTAGTGACACCAGAGAGATGTGGGGGTCTAGAAATGTGTAAAATGCCTTTGATTCTTGGTGGACTGCCTAATAATTGTGTTGGAAAACGTGTCAGGAATATCCTCTGGGAAACACAATGTTTCCCTTCCAGAGGTATAGTTTTTGTCAACTACTTATCAATTAATTTATTTCTGCAGCCCACTGGAGCTGAGTGACACATCTGTAGAAATAGAAGTGTTTCTGTTATGTGACATAGAGAGCGAGGGACGTCTAAAACGCTTCACTTCATGAACACTGGCAGTGTAGATTGCTCTTTAACGACGTATTGTCTAGAGGAGATCTCTGAAGAGTCAATGTCAAATCAGAGTGAGTAAAGCAAAGATAACACCCTTACAGTAGTCCAGAGTTTTTTTTAGAACGACTACCTTGTGTGGTGTCGTTTGATAGTGAATTGTCTCCCTTACTTTTCCTCTGAGGTACCCACCTGTGAGGCTGACAAGAAAGCAGTGCATCTGGTTGGTATATTCCTCCTTGATGTTCCTCTCCATGTCGGTGCTTAGGGCAACTGCGGGGGCGTGCAGACGGGTCATTTCACAAAGCAGCCTCTGGGTGGGGTTGCCCCCCCGCACTGTGCCAAACTGCACGGCCGCATCAAACGTCTCCGCTGTGATTATGGCTCCTGGTATGCGGCTAAAATAGGTCAGCTGCTCTACCTGCACCCATTAAAGAATTATTTAGGTGTGATGGTAATGAGAGATGAAAAATACATGGAGGGAGATGAATTTTAAACAAAATGAGCAGTGGCTCTCAACTGCATTCTTGTCAAGGACCCCTAAATTAGTCGTTAGGTCACAGACCCCAGTCTGATGAGGTTTCATTTCGAGAACCTAGATCAAAACAGATTTGGGTTGTTAGATATGATAAAGACCAGAATCAACTACAGTTAAGGAGATAAACGCGGAGATAGTGAAACCTGTAGGATCAGTATAGTCACTCTCATGACTCCATTCCATAGTAAATCAAATATTGAAAATAAACTATCCCACATTTTTCTTGGGACCCCCTGGAACTCCCTCAAGGACCTCTGGGGGTCCCTGGACCCTTGATTGAGAACCACTGCTGTATTGGAGGAGAAGAGACTGTGCAATGGTGCTTTTTAGGAATGTGAACAAAGTCATTCAAACGTATTTTTTTTCAGGCAGAATCGTGCAAGTATCTATATGTTTAATCTAATTTAAAAGCATGAAGGTGGGGAGGAAAAGTGCGCTTTACCGGGGAGGGCATGGAGAACTCCACCCGCAGCCTGTCGTACGTGTCCACGTAGACCACCATGGTTGTGATGGATGTGTCATCAATAAATTGATCCAAAGCCCGCTCATTCTCATCCGACAATAACTCTCTGGGTACACCAGTAATAGTCATTAAACGGATAAACAGCTTCCATGGAGAGAGATGAAAGGCAGGGTCCGAGGAGAAAGGGGGGGAAAGAGAAAGGTGATTTATTTGATTTAGTGGGATAATGTCTTTGCACACCCCACAGAGAAAGAAGAAAAATCAAAAAAATTACACATTATAATCAATGACCGAGCTTTACCTGACGAATGGTCTTTGAATATTCCTCATCCATTTCTGTCCAAGCCTTCACCTCGAAGCTGTCTTCTCTCTGTGTTTACCGAAGACAAACACACCGAGACACCAAGTTATCATGTTACACTTTAACATAAACCCTCATTGTCCTGTTCTGTACTGTTAAAGACTCAATCATGACGATATAGTGACACACCTGACCAACAACGTCATGAAGCTTAATACCACTTATTTACAAACTAACGTTGTATAATCAACCGTTGTGTATAGATTGGGTAACGTTAACGTGAGAGGAAACATCAAGTGGCTCTTCGGTGTTAAACTATATTAGCTTAGCCAGCTAGCAAGCCAACTTTAAGCAACAACCGTAACTGTAGGTAAAGAAGCGCAGCCGTTCAGTCCTCCGGGGCTGAAGTGAGTCAGTTACACTGTTTACTCTAATTAACACTAACACTAACACTAGTTAACACTAACACTAGTTAACACTAACACTAACACTAGTTAACACTAACACTACCACTAACACTAGTTAACACTAACACTAGTTAACACTAACACTAGTTAACACTAACACTAGTTAACACTAACGCTAACACTAGTTAACACTAACACTAGTTAACGCTAACACTAGTTAACACTAACAATAGTTAACACTAACAATAGTTAACACTAACACTAACACTAGTTAACGCTAACACTAGTTAACACTAACACTAGTTAACACTAACACTAACACTAGTTAACACTAACGCTAACACTAGTTAACACTAACACTAGTTAACACTAACACTAACACTAGTTAACACTAACACTAACACTAGTTAACACTAACACTAGTTAACACTAACACTAACACTAACACTATAGTTAACACTAACACTAACACTAGTTAACACTAACACTAGCTAACACTATCACTAACACTAACACATGAATGTATGAAAGTCCTTCTTCACGCTACGTTACCTTCTCTTTGAGTCAGTTCAACTGTTTACTCTAACATAACACTAACACTAACACTAGTTAACACTAACACTAACACTAGTTAACGCAAACACTAGTTAACACTAACGCTAACACTAACACTAACACATGAATGTATGAAAGTCCTTCTTCACGCTACGTTACCTTCTCTTTGAGTCAGTTCAACTGTTTACTCTAACATAACACTAACCCTAACCCTAACACTAGTTAACACTAACACTACCACTAACACTAGTTAACACTAACACTAGTTAACACTAACACTAACACTAGTTAACACTAACGCTAACACTAGTTAACACTAACACTAGTTAACGCTAACACTAGTTAACACTAACACTAGTTAACACTAACACTAACACTAGTTAACGCTAACACTAGTTAACACTAACACTAGTTAACACTAACACTAGCTAACCCTAACACTAACACTAGTTAACACTAACACTAGCTAACACTATCACTAACACTAACACATGAATGTATGAAAGTCCTTCTTCACGCTACGTTACCTTCTCTTTGAGTCAGTTCAACTGTTTACTCTAACATAACACTAACACTAACACTAACACTAACACTAGTTAACACTAACACTAACACTAGTTAACACTAACACTAACACTAGTTAACGCTAACACTAGTTAACACTAACGCTAACACTAACACTAACACATGAATGTATGAAAGTCCTTCTTCACGCTACGTTACCTTCTCTTTGAGTCAGTTCAACTGTTTACTCTAATATAACACTAACACTAACACTAACACTAACACTAGTTAACACTAACACTAACACTAGTTAACACTAACACTAACACTAGTTAACGCTAACACTAGTTAACACTAACACTAGTTAACACTAACACTAGCTAACCCTAACCCTAACACTAGTTAACACTAACACTAACACTATAGTTAACACTAACACTAACACTAACACTAGTTAACACTAACACTAGCTAACACTATCACTAACACTAACACATGAATGTATGAAAGTCCTTCTTCACGCTACGTTACCTTCTCTTTGAGTCAGTTCAACTGTTTACTCGAATATAACACTAACACTAACACTAACACTAACACTAGTTAACACTAACACTAACACTAGTTAACACTAACACTAACACTAGTTAACACTAACACTAACACTAGTTAACGCTAACACTAGTTAACACTAACACTAGTTAACACTAACACTAGCTAACCCTAACCCTAACACTAGTTAACACTAACACTAACACTATAGTTAACACTAACACTAACACTAACACTAGTTAACACTAACACTAGCTAACACTATCACTAACACTAACACATGAATGTATGAAAGTCCTTCTTCACGCTACGTTACCTTCTCTTTGAGTCAGTTCAACTGTTTACTCTAACATAACACTAACACTACCGCTAACGCTAACACTAACGCTAACACTAACACTACCGCTAACACTAACACTAGTTAACACTAACACTACCACTACCACTAACACTACCACTAACACTAACACTAACACTAGTTAACACTAACACTAGTTAACACTAACACTACCGCTAACACTAACACTAACACTAGTTAACACTAACACTACCACTACCACTAACACTAACACTAACACTACCACTACCACTACCACTACCACTACCACTACCACTAACACTAACACTACCGCTAACACTAACACTAGTTAACACTAACACTAGTTAACACTAACACTACCACTACCACTAACACTACCACTAACACTAACACTAACACTAGTTAACACTAACACTAGTTAACACTAACACTACCGCTAACACTAACACTAACACTAGTTAACACTAACACTACCACTACCACTAACACTACCACTAACACTAACACTAACACTAGTTAACACTAACACTAGTTAACACTAACACTACCGCTAACACTAACGCTAACACTAGTTAACACTAACACTAGTTAACGCTAACACTAGTTAACACTAACACTAGTTAACACTAACACTAACACTAGTTAACGCTAACACTAGTTAACACTAACACTAGTTAACACTAACACTAGCTAACCCTAACACTAACACTAGTTAACACTAACACTAGCTAACACTATCACTAACACTAACACATGAATGTATGAAAGTCCTTCTTCACGCTACGTTACCTTCTCTTTGAGTCAGTTCAACTGTTTACTCTAACATAACACTAACACTAACACTAACACTAACACTAGTTAACACTAACACTAACACTAGTTAACACTAACACTAACACTAGTTAACGCTAACACTAGTTAACACTAACGCTAACACTAACACTAACACATGAATGTATGAAAGTCCTTCTTCACGCTACGTTACCTTCTCTTTGAGTCAGTTCAACTGTTTACTCTAATATAACACTAACACTAACACTAACACTAACACTAGTTAACACTAACACTAACACTAGTTAACACTAACACTAACACTAGTTAACGCTAACACTAGTTAACACTAACACTAGTTAACACTAACACTAGCTAACCCTAACCCTAACACTAGTTAACACTAACACTAACACTATAGTTAACACTAACACTAACACTAACACTAGTTAACACTAACACTAGCTAACACTATCACTAACACTAACACATGAATGTATGAAAGTCCTTCTTCACGCTACGTTACCTTCTCTTTGAGTCAGTTCAACTGTTTACTCGAATATAACACTAACACTAACACTAACACTAACACTAGTTAACACTAACACTAACACTAGTTAACACTAACACTAACACTAGTTAACACTAACACTAACACTAGTTAACGCTAACACTAGTTAACACTAACACTAGTTAACACTAACACTAGCTAACCCTAACCCTAACACTAGTTAACACTAACACTAACACTATAGTTAACACTAACACTAACACTAACACTAGTTAACACTAACACTAGCTAACACTATCACTAACACTAACACATGAATGTATGAAAGTCCTTCTTCACGCTACGTTACCTTCTCTTTGAGTCAGTTCAACTGTTTACTCTAACATAACACTAACACTACCGCTAACGCTAACACTAACGCTAACACTAACACTACCGCTAACACTAACACTAGTTAACACTAACACTACCACTACCACTAACACTACCACTAACACTAACACTAACACTAGTTAACACTAACACTAGTTAACACTAACACTACCGCTAACACTAACACTAACACTAGTTAACACTAACACTACCACTACCACTAACACTAACACTAACACTACCACTACCACTACCACTACCACTACCACTACCACTAACACTAACACTACCGCTAACACTAACACTAGTTAACACTAACACTAGTTAACACTAACACTACCACTACCACTAACACTACCACTAACACTAACACTAACACTAGTTAACACTAACACTAGTTAACACTAACACTACCGCTAACACTAACACTAACACTAGTTAACACTAACACTACCACTACCACTAACACTAACACTAACACTACCGCTAACACTAACACTAGTTAACACTAACACTAGTTAACACTAACACTACCACTACCACTAACACTACCACTAACACTAACACTAGTTAACACTAACACTAGTTAACACTAACACTACCGCTAACACTAACACTAACACTAGTTAACACTAACACTACCACTACCGCTAACACTAACACTAACACTAGTTAACACTAACACTAACACTACCACTACCACTAACACTAACACTAACACTACCACTACCACTACCACTACCACTAACACTAACACTAACACTAACACTAACACTACCGCTAACACTAACACTAGTTAACACTAACACTAGTTAACACTAACACTACCGCTAACACTAACACTAACACTAGTTAACACTAACACTAACACATGAATGTATGAAAGTCCTTCTTCACGCTACGTTACCTTCTCTTTGAGGCTTGTTACTTCATCCATTCAGTCACACTTGTGCTATGGAGTTTGCGTGTCTCCATGGAAACAATTGGTTGCCTGGGCAACCCTGGAAAGAGATTGGTCTCGTGTCACCGCGAGACTCTGAACGTGCTCGCGGTAGTTGATGTTCGTGTGTTTACGTTTGGGATGATCCACGTGGATGTACGAACGAGAACGAGACACACACGAGGAAGGATAGATACCCGTTAGTTGTAGCATCAGAATCAGGATCTCTCATCATTCAACACACATACATGTTCATGAATGTGCTGAGTCATTGTATCTTCTGCTGACAATATGTTATGTTCACAATATATTCATCTGTCGCACAGGATGAGTGTAAAGTCAAAATAAGAAAGAAATCATCTTTCAGGACGTGCAGCACCTGCTGCGTCCATACTGAGCATGAACACGTGATGTTATGAAGAGCCAACTCAGAGTAAATCATGTTAACACAGTGATTACACAATAACCAACAGAAATGTAATGGTAGAACACAGTGAGCTCTTATGCAGTTTGAAGTTCAGACAATCTGCTGCCCTTCATCAGTTGTTCATATAGAGGCAGATATTTTTCTGATTGGGGATATTTTGTATCTGTTTTATGGTGTTTATTTTGTTATATAATAGTATATTAAAGCATCAGTTTACATTCAGAAAGGACATTGTAACACCTCGTCAAGTTATGTTTTCATTGTTTTCACATTTATAACTTTTTTGGGTTTTATTTTGTCAGCTCTCCCTCTCATTTCAGATAACGTCACTTCCTTATCTTATGTGTTTCCAGCCAGTGTGATCACCTTTCCCCACCCTGATCAGCTTCATCTGTTCCCAATCCTCCTCCTCCTCCTCCTCCTCCTCCTCCTCCCTTGATTATTTAGTCTGTGTGCTCCCCTTCGTCTGTGCCAGTTTGTTGTTGCTGTTCTGAACCTGACCTCTATGGTTGCATGCAGTTATTCATATCTATAAGATAAATCTTCCTTTATTCTCATTCTTTTTTTTTCTTTATTTATTCCTCAGTTAGCAGATTATTTGACAGTGTTACTGATACATTCTTGCTCTGTTTGCTGTGATTGTTGTACCTGTTCTTCTGTAGTTTCTGATAAACATCCTGAAATAATGGAGGAACAAATTTGAGGAAAAGAAAAAGTTAAATCCTGATAGTTCCTGAAAAAAAACCCTGAAGTGTAAAAACAGTCCATGTGAGGGTGGATGTTTCCTCTAATACCAGTAAATGTAGTCAGACTGTGGTCAACGTAGAAGAGACAGATTGTGGTTGTAGGAGCTATTCATTTGATAGTCATTTTATTCATGATTTGTATTGTTTAATAATTATAGATGTTTGCTTATTTAGATTCGATTTTTTGATAGATTTAGATTGCTTTTACTTTTGTTAGTTATTTGTATTTGTTAATTATTGATGTTGTTTAGTACTCATAGTTTTTTAATTTGTTCGTATGTAACACTGTGGGCACCTGCGGTTATATGTATGAGTAGGCAGGTTCAGGACCAGCATGCACCGGGGTCGGAGAGGCAGCGATAGATATGATTTCTTTGTTTGAACGCCGCCAGAAAACAGAAACATTAAAATGACTTCTAAACGCTTCTTCTTTTACACGGAAATGTGCCAGCAATAAAGGAGTACAACATCTAAACAAGCCAAAAGGTGGATGAGAAGCGCACGTGTGTTAATGGCATCAAATGAAAAAATCAATTCAGTGAATCCTGAGCTTTCTAAGTTCATTAAGTGTAATTCATCACAGTGTGGCTCAACATCTTCGGACGGCCATTAAATCCCCAATAAATCCCCATGCCCACACCTGTGTTCCAGACAACATGGATAAAAAAGATCCTGTCATTTCTGTGCCTGATCCCAAACCTCAACCACAAGCTGTGCGGCCTGAACAAAGGCCAGAAACACAAAGTGATAAGATGCTATTAAAGACTGATGCTCCAGTAACACAGACTGTGAATGGAAATCAAGCAGGACTTGTTCAACCTCAAACCCAAGCTCTGACTGAGAGCTATCAGAATGACATGTGAACGTTATGCAGAGACAAAATGACATCGCTGCTCTGCTGGTCCAGCAAAATCTGTGCTCTGTCCTTCCTGTAAGAAATATTCCTGTGTTTGATGGAGACCCTCTTCAATACAGGTCTTTCATCAGAGCTTTTGAAAATGGAGTGGAGGAGAAGACAACTGGTTACACTTTCTCAAACAATACACCAGGGGGCAGCCAAGAGCCTTGGTGTGCAGTGGTCAACATCTACCTTCAGATCAGGGATACCACAGAGCCAAAAAGCTTCTAGCAGAGCACTTTGAAAACGAATACAAAATTGCATCTGTTTATATGGAAAAGTCTCAGCTGGACACCTGTTAAAAGTGAGGATATTAAAGCATTACAGTCATTCTCCCTGTTCTTTCGAGAATGCTCAGAATTAACAGAGCAAATGATGCATATGAACTGGACTTACCATCAAATATGAGGAGCATCATCTTGAAACCTCCTAATAAATTAAGGAAAAGGTGGAGGAATGTTGCTTGTGATCTATACGAGCAATTTGTTGAGATCTTGTTAACTTAATCAAAAAAGCAAGTCAAAATTGCCTCAGATCAACTTTTTTGCAACATTCAGGACTCACAAGCCAGCAGATGGAGGCAGTTTTGCCACCAATGTTACTGCAGTAAAATAAATAGTCATAACTCAGCATCCAGGAAACAAGACTAAGTCTTCCTCTATTCACAACTGTCCGTTTTGGTCACAAAGTAGTGCCTTGGTGGATAAATGCTCACAGTCTAAAGTGAGAGTACATCATGATGAGATTATTTTTAATTGAGGAAAATAGAATTTCTTTTGATTGCCTGGAAGTAGGCCACACAAGTAAAGACTACAGGAGTCTCTTGGATCGCAATGTGTGTCACCACAAGCAGCTCTAGAAGTGTTGAGGAGAGACTGTTGTCTGACAAAGCTTTTCACCTGCCTCACCAGTCGTGCTGTGCACTTGGAAGGCACATACACTGGATACAGACTCCTGTAGACTCCTCTTTGATTCATTCTCATCTGTTTTGCTCAGGGAATAATCACTCTGTCTCAGTCCTCATTGACTCTGGTGCAGATGCTAACCTTATGGACATGACTCTGGCCTCCCAGCTGGGGATCGGGCAGGTGGCCCTGGAAAAACCCATCCACGCCACAGCTTTAGACGGTCGTCTCCTCTGCAGGGTTACCCATCAATCCACTCCTCTGTCAATGACAATATCAGGTAATCACAATGAAATACTCACCTACCATCTCATCCATGCACCACAGCAACTGGTCATTTTGGGCTATCCGTGGCTTAGGAGACATAATCCACTTCAGGAACTGTATTACAGTGGAGTGTTCAGTGCCATGCTGTATGTCTAAGATCTGTCTCTATAGATTGAGGTAAATTACAAACATAAACAACACAATGTGACCATATAAGGGCCAATCATTTACATACACACAGAAAGTAGCAGGACATGAGTTTTCTAGCCAGTCTAACGAGGTGAGTCTTGAGCTGATTTCTGAATGCGTTCACAGAATCTGCAAATCGTAGGGGTGGAGGCAGAGCATTCCACAACCTCGGTGCTACTGCCTCAACAGCTCGGTCACCACGGGTCTTAAGGCGAGTGCGTGGGACAGACAGAAGACCTAAACGTCTGACCTGAGAGAGCGGACGGGTGAATAAGGGTGAAGTAGATCAGCTACATATGTAGGAGCCTGACCGTGTAGTGCTCTGTAACTGAGAGTTTTAAAGTGTATCCTAAAAGCTACAGGGAGCCAGTGAAGAGATCCGAGTACGGGGGTGATGTGAGACCGTCGATTTGTCCTGGTGAGTAATCTGGCGGCAGCGTTTTGGATGACCTGCAAACGGTTAAGAGTAGATACACTGAGTGAGGAGAAAGGTCTGTTGCAGTAGTCGATGCGTGAAGATGTAAAGGCGTGTATGATCATCTCTAGTTCAGCTGTTGATACCACAGATCTCAGTTTACTGATAGAAACAGGATCTGGACAGCTGCTTAACATGGGGGTCAACCGACATGGATCGATCAAAGATAACCCCTAGATTACACAGGTTACAATGGGAGGAGAGGAGAGTGGACCAATACTCTGCTTGATCGTAGCGACAAACTCATCAATAACTCATCATCAATAACTAGAACCTCCGTCTTGGTGTCGTTAAGTTGGAAGCAGCTTTCTGCCGTCCAGTCTCTGATAGCATTGACACAGTCCAGCAATCTAGTTAATGTGAAAGCCTCACTGGGTTTGAATGACAGATGGAGTTGGATGTCATCAGCATATAAATGATAGGCAACATTATGACTTTTTATAATCGGTCCCAAAGGTAACAAGTAAAGGGAAAATAACAGAGGCCCCAGAACCGAGCCCTGCGGTACACCACAAGACAATGGAGAGGTGACAGACACGAAATCACCCACAGAGACATTAAAACTTCTGTCAGCGAGGTAAGATGTAAACCAGTCTAACGCTATGCCAGATATGACAACCCAATCACGTAGCCTCTTAATCAAGATGTTATGGTCTACACCAGGGGTCTTCAACGTTTTTCAGGCCAAGGACCCCCAAACTGATAGAGAGATGGAGCAGGGACTCCCTACTAGATATATTGTATAAAATTGTGTTTTATATTAAACTGGGCCTAGTGCCATGTATAAACATACCTCTTCATTGTGCATTCAATACTAAGCTATTCAAATAATACACAGGTTCATATATTCATGTTTTTATTTTAAACATGAAGGTCCAGTGAGTAGGGTGGCCGTGACACTGACATTCATGAACACACCTTGTCAGCTGATACCAATGCCAATATCAACATTGTCTGTTAATTGCATGATAATCATGCATACCAGCTATTCAAATAGACGTTTTCATTTTAAACATAAATGTGGAAACGAAAATGAGTGATGGCCTATTAGTGCCACTGCCATGCATAAACAAACCTGTTATCTTACAATACTGAACTATTAAAATAATGGACACATTCATGTTTGGGAAAAAAAAAAATATTAAAATTGTTTTTTGTTTTTAAATTGTCTAATCAACCAAAAATGTTGTGGACCCCCTGCAGTACCTCCGCGGACCCCCTAGGGGTCACGGACCCCCTGTTGAAGACCTCTGGTCTACAGTGTCGAATGCAGAACTGAGGTCCAGAAGTACGAACACAGAGCAGTCACCTGCATCAGAGGACATGAGAAAGTCATTTGAAACCCTCAGGAGAGCGGTTTCACTTGTGTTTTTTACGGAACCCAGACTGGAATTTGTCGTACATGTTGTGCCTCTCCAGTGCAGCAGTAAGTTGGTTGGCCACCACTTTCTCTAAGATTTTTGAAAGGAAAGGTAGTTTTGATATGGGCCTGTAGTTCATAGGCAATGCCGGATCTAAGTTGGGTTTCTTTAATATAGGCAGGATAGTGGCATGCTGGAAGTAAAAGTCCTTCATTCAAAGTAACAGCATCAAGGCCCTTTATGCAAAATGGCCCATTTCAGAATAATATATTTTATATTGTGAAGTTATTGATGCATTCATGTGTACTTAAATGATGCAGCTGGTAAAGAAGATGGGTCTACTTTTAATGACTTCATATACGGCGGGGAAGCTTCATATTTAATCATTTATTAGTTAAATTATATTTTGTATTAATAATCTAAATCTCAATAGTAACTAAAGCTGCAAGACAAATGTAGCGGAGTAAAAAGTACAATATTTGTAGTGGAGAAGTAGAAAGTAGTCAAAAGTAAATGTTACATTCCCCCACTGCTCTATATCTTATATATTATAAAGGAAGTGGTAGCCACCAGTTGTTTTTAGAATAAAGAACTTAAATATACATACATATATATATTTTAAATGAATTATCAATCATTATTAAGCACACTTTTGTCTGTTTGAAGAATTGTCCACACCCCTCAGTTTTCTTTATAGGAACGTTTATTTCGTACATTTACAGTGACAGCATAAATTACATTTGAATAATAGGCTGCTGTGATAATGCAGACAGTGAATGTTAGAGAGACCGACAGTGAGCCACAACACGGAGGAAGAGTGTTTGTAAGACCACAGAAGAAAAGAATATTGCATAATGATCTAATGCAGCACATTTCTTTCAGGAACTTTCTTTTAGAATTTTATTTGTAAAAACTACAAGAAGGAGCTTCTCCAGTTTCCCTGCGATCAAAAGAAGGACACTGAAATGTTGGTGCTGCTGTTCTCATACGTGAAGACCATTTGACATAACTTACATCTTCATGTTTTACAGAAGGAGAGGACTTCTTCACATCTCATCTGGCATTGAAGCGTTACAGTAAACCAGTGAAGATATTAATGTTCAAGCAGCTGAGACGGATTCGGACAGAATATGGCCTTCAGCGTGAAACTCTTCACGTTTGCAGTTCAGCTAAGCGTGACTGAACATCTCAAGTTGTGGGACGTTATTTATCAGTAGCTCTGGTTTCCACGCTGCTCTTTTTGTTGGCAGTTGCTGGTTTCTCCCGGGGTCTCGACACATTTATGTCCGACTCATTTGGCGTTTTGTTAACCATTAACGAGCGGAAAACCCTCAGAATCAATCAGATTAAGAAGACAACACAGTGCTGGTTGTGGCAGGTTGTTTAGTCCAAAGAAAAGGGTTGATGCGTTGTGTGATAACGGGGGTGAGTTTGTTAGCTTGCAGTTTTAAGTGTTCACGACGTTCAGTTTTGATAAATGGCTCTTAAGGACCAGCCTCTGGCCTCGGCTGTTGTCATGTCGGGCAGCGACGTCCCGACACTTAACAACAGTGTCCACCTGTTTCTCACCTTTCTGAAATCCTTCAATGACCTTTAAGCTCAGCGTCTTCTCCACTCCTCCATTCCTTCTGTCCTCCTTTACCATCTTAACAAAGTCTTTAGGGATTTATTCATCCGTATAAAAAAATATCTGTACATCACATTAACATTTCTTCACAGCTCGCAGCGGTCGTCCTCGGTCTTGTAGCGGTCCATGATGCTCAGGACATCCTCCATGATAGATGGGCCCAGATCCAGGTCTAACCCCGCCAAAGAGTCTGACCTCGAGACCCCGGATGACACCGTGAGACCTGCCGGATGGAAGGCGGAGCAGGGCGACTCGCTGCGGTCGCTCCTCAGATCCTCGTTGCTCAAGCCGGCGTCCGAGTCCAGACTGAGGCCCCGGCGGACGTCCAGGGGCCCGCAGGTTTCCGACATGGAGTCCTCAGAGGAGACCTCTGAGAAGGAGCCGGAGGAGGGGACGAGCCTGCGGATGGCGGGGGGGAGGGAGATGTCGCGGCAGGGCTCTGACGCCAGGCGGCCCACCACGCCGTTCTCAAAGAGCTGGCTGTGGTTGTCCGTGTGGCCGTTGGCCTGTTTGCGGCCCGTGTCTGCCGGCTGCTGATGGTGGTGGAAGTGGTTCTGCTGGGACGCCAGAGAGGGAGGGGAGGGGTCGTCCAGGTGGAGGCGCGGGGGTTTGGGCGGAGCCTGCTCGTGGGCGATGAACACGGGCATGGAGATGGTGGTCTTCAGCAGGCCGGTGGAGGAGTGCTGATAGTGGTAACCGTTGTAGGCGTAGCTGTGCGAGTCCTGCCTCGCCGCCAGGCCGTCGTCCAGCCGCCTCTCCACGCTGTGCGAGCGGCCATCCTGCATCCGACTCAGAGCCGGCAGCATGTCCATCTTGCCCTGCAGGAAGCCCACGTCGCCGAACATGTCGCCCTGCCCATCGGGCCCCACGTGGGCGCTGTGGCGCACGTCGCCCAGCGGCGGGCTGATCATATCGCCCGAGAGGACGTCACGAAGCCTCAGCCTCTTCCCCTTCTTGGGGGTCGTCGTTTTTAAGTACATTGGCGTCTTTGCCGGCATTTTTGCGTCCGACGTCTGCTTCACGCGAGGTGATTTGGAGAAAACTCTTAATCTGAGAGGAGAGGTACGTGTCCTCCGTTCAACTCACTGGGAGGCACCTCTTTATGTCTGGGTAGTAGTCAGTTTCTTAGGAAATTAAGTTGAATGTAGACGAACAGTTCGCAAAGCAAAACTCCCCTGATAAGAAGCTCTTTTCCCCTCCCAACCGAGGGGATGCTTTTGCTCCTCCAAGTGAGAATACAAATATTTAGCTCGGTCAGCGTAGCGATAGCAACCCAAGGGGTTGTGCCTCACGCTGTCTTGTGACTCCGGGGCGAGGAGGGGGAGGAGGAGGACGACCTTGACCTCAGATCAGCTCTGTGTGTCTTTCTCTCATACACAGAAAAGCCATATCCAAGCAAACAGCGGCTCCTCTTCCCCCTTCAGAACGCAAACCCGCTCTCGTCTTTATCCCTCCTCAGACAGAGGGGATGAAGGGATGAAGGGTGGGATCTCCGGCGGGCCCCGCCGTCTGCTGTCGGTGGGTTCTGTCAGAAACTTCGGGAACGTGACATCAGAACGCTGGAGATCTGTGCGGAAAAACGAGAGAGAGAGAAAAAGGCGTCAGGAAGTGGTGAAGAGAGAGCGAGGAAATTGGGGAGATGGATGGGGCAAAAAGGGGGAAGGGAGGAGGCAGGAGCCGGGGGGGATGAAGAGAGGAATGAAGGCGGAGGAGGAGATTTACAACTCTTCTTTTCAGTGAGGACATATGAAGGAAAACACTCCTGAGTGTTTGCCAAGAAAGGGGTCTGACTGCCCCAAAATTGTGTTACTCTTACAGCGAGTCAGTCCACGAATCAGAGCAGAAAATTGGTCACGCATTCCCGAGGAACCCTTCAGCTTCGTTGGTGGAAACACAAATGACTGTATTGGAAACAGTGAGGTTTTAAAAGCCTCTGGCCTCCACAGAAACTCCCCTGTTATCAGTGGAACATCTTAAAAGTCTCTTTCCTGAGACAAACACTGTGAATTATGGAACAACAGTTCAGGTCTCGCCTGAGGGCTCTGTCATCTTGTGATCCCATCATCTGAAATATTCCTCTGGTATTTAACTCTTAAAACATTAAAAAGAGTGCTTTGTTTCATGTTCAGGGTTCAGAGGTTGTGACACAAAATTCGAAGAATGCGATGCATGCCTTTACAAAAAGATAGCTAGACTTCTTTAGATGACGAGGAAATAGAGACATTTAAGAAGTGCAATCCCTTTCCTTATTGAAGCCCGAGGAAGCATTTTGTCTTGAAAAATGTTTATAATAAACTTCAGAAATTAAGTACTTGAAGTTTTTACAGAGCGACTTGGACAGTCGTTTTACTCTAATACGACTTTCAGATCTTATCTTATAATTATGTCTGAATGCAGATCACAGTGTTCTCGATGAACGCTTGAGCATTGTTTGAAAATGAGAGAAACAGAGCTTTAAAACCAGCGTGTAATGATGTTTATCTTGTGACCGCCTGACTCTTAGTGTTCACTGGGGGGGGGGGGGGGGGGGATCAGTAAAACTAGGACTTCTATTTGTCCCGTTTGTCTCCGAGAGTCTGTTTCATCTAAAAGAAGAAAAGTCACGTTTTGATAGCTAAACAGCTTCTGGTCTCCACCCAACATCTGAAAGGGTTCACATTCTGTTACTGTGAACTTAGAAATACTAAAGAACAGTTCTGCTGTACAAGTATAAAAGTATTATTATCAAAATAGACAAAGTATCAAAAGTAAAATGACTGATTATTCAAATTAAAACGTATGGATTATAATTACTGAAGCATTAATGTGTTCATCGCTTTAATGTTGCAGATGGTAAACATTCATTTGAATCACTTTATATTGCTGCTAGTCTGTGAATTTCCCCCTTATCTTATCTTATAATAATACATCATCATGTATTTGTTGATTAGATTTTTGTTAATCTGAATCTGCTAAGTAAGTTATCACATATATGTAGTGGAGTAAAAAGTATAAAGTAGCATAAGAATGGAAATACTCAAGGCAGGGCCGGGTGTTGACAATAATAAATATTTAAAAAGGAAATATTGATGTCATGTTAATAATACACATACGATGATATTGTGTAAATAATACACTACAGTCCAGTTACGGTTACAGACTCTCTCTCCACCGCCCTACACTGATATTTTACTTACTATATTAATTTTTAAAAAGGAGACAAAAAGCACAACAAATATGTTAAAAGGAATTTAACTGACAGCATTATTGTTTTTTATTTTTCAAATCCTCAATAGATATATCAATAAAATCATTATGGTGAATCATCTGGCCATGCAAATGTAATATTGCGACAGCCCATACCTCAAGTTAACTTTCCTTTACATAATCACGTCTAATAAAGGGAAGACGTTCACTGTCGGCTCCATTAAAACAACCAGACGACAATAGAACGACCACAACAATTCAAACACATAAAAGTAAAACCAGTGAAGAAGTGAACCAGTCCGAACCGGTTCAGACGGGTTCAGACTGTCGAAGAGACCGTTCCTAATGTGTTGACTCGGTGAGGGGATGATGGGATGTGGGCGACCTGCCCTTCAAAAGGAATAGCTCATCCAAATGAGGGGAATTGAGACATAAATCTGTCTGTAGACAAAACCACATACTTTCATCACCCTTCTTCCTGCTTTGAAATGATTTAGCACACATATGCAAACGGTATTACAACAATCGTTTGGCCCTGAAACAAATACTACATCTCAACTTATTGAGAAGCCAAAAGATCTTAAAATGTTGTTTTTTTCCTGCAGCCATTGATGTTGGCAGATTCAAAAGTATTCAGGAGGAAAACAGATGACCTGTGTGCTTTAGGAGTGGAGGGAGTCCCATTTTGATCGACAGAAAAACAATCAACCGTTTTGACGACTGAGCGTTTCATTTCAAGTAAAAACAGTGAAAAGAATCTTAACATTTTCTCTTAGCTTCTCAAATGTCTCAGTTTCTTTGTTTTACATTGTCTTAAATTGAATATCTATGGACTGTTGAAAACATTTGAAGGCGTCCCCTTGAATTCTGGGAAGTTTCGGTAGCAAAATGATTTATCGACTAATTGAAAAAAACAAATAACCGGGTGGCTAAACAATAATGACAATGGTTGTTAGTCGCAGCCCTACTACAAACTATGAGGAAAAGTTGGAACTCATTTTTTATTTGAATGCGTTTTATTCTGCGTAGCCTGGAAAATGCGACACATTTCTCTATTTCATTTGTATTTATTCTGATTTCTTCAGTATTGTTAACAATTTTCACAGTGATTTATAAGTTGTGTTGTAGACAGTGAATGTTCTAAAGATTGTATTATGTCAAAATGTAAACGCAGCACACTGAATCTGGCTATTATTATTCATGGTGTCTTAGTAAACAGATGAACCATGTCCTCACAGCTCTAATCACCAGTTTACTCTACTACATGCTACACTATTCTCCACCGTTGGTTTCTCCTGGTTCCACTCAAGAGTATTTGTACTGGCGATAATGCAGCAAATATTTCTCTTAATAGTTTCAAAACATAAACACAATTACGTATTTATTTGTGTACTATTTGGCAGAAGGCTGAAACGGAGCTAAAGAGATACATTCAGCTGCCTGTGAGTGAGAAGGCTTTTCAATCAATGGTCAGGTAGGAAGTTAGTTACTGGATGAAAAGATTGTAATTAGTAACACTTTCCAAAAGTTATTCATCTAATCTTTTTCATTACTTTTGGTGTTACTTATTTTTTCTTTTTAGAAAAATTAAAGGGAAACTATGCCCATTTTCAAAATGCATACATAACTTTATTAAGTCTTCTTAAGTCTTCTTAAGTCTTAATAACTCTTATTAAGTCTTCTTAAGTCTTAATAACTCTTATTAACTCTTCTTAAGTCTTATTAACTCTTCTTAAGTCTTAATAACTCTTATTAAGTCTTCTTAAGTCTTAATAACTCTTATTAAGTCTTCTTAACTCTTCTTAACTCTTCTTAAGTCTTCTTAACTCTTCTTAAGTCTTCTTAAGTCTTCTTAAGTCTTAATAACTCGTATGAAGTCTTCTTAAGTCTTATTAAGTCTTCTTAAGTCTTCTTAACTCGTATTAAGTCTTCTTAAGTCTTCTTAACTCTTCTTAAGTCTTCTTAAGTCTTCTTAAGTCTTAATAACTCGTATGAAGTCTTCTTAACTCTTATTAAGTCTTCTTAACTCTTCTTAAGTCTTAATAACTCTTATTAAGTCTTCTTAACTCTTATTAAGTCTTCTTAAGTCTTAATAACTCTTATTAAGTCTTCTTAAGTCTTATTAACTCTTCTTAAGTCTTAATAACTCTTATTAAGTCTTCTTAAGTCTTAATAACTCTTATTAAGTCTTCTTAACTCTTCTTAACTCTTCTTAAGTCTTCTTAACTCTTCTTAAGTCTTCTTAAGTCTTCTTAAGTCTTAATAACTCGTATTAAGTCTTCTTAAGTCTTAATAACTCTTATTAACTCTTCTTAAGTCTTATTAACTCTTCTTAAGTCTTAATAACTCTTATTAAGTCTTCTTAAGTCTTAATAACTCTTATTAAGTCTTCTTAACTCTTCTTAACTCTTCTTAAGTCTTCTTAACTCTTCTTAAGTCTTCTTAAGTCTTCTTAAGTCTTAATAACTCGTATGAAGTCTTCTTAAGTCTTATTAAGTCTTCTTAAGTCTTCTTAACTCGTATTAAGTCTTCTTAAGTCTTCTTAACTCTTCTTAAGTCTTCTTAAGTCTTCTTAAGTCTTAATAACTCGTATGAAGTCTTCTTAACTCTTCTTAAGTCTTCTTAAGTCTTATTAACTCTTCTTAAGTCTTAATAACTCTTATTAAGTCTTCTTAACTCTTATTAAGTCTTCTTAAGTCTTAATAACTCTTATTAAGTCTTCTTAAGTCTTCTTAACTCTTCTTAAGTCTTCTTAAGTCTTCTTAACTCTTATTAAGTCTTCTTAAGTCTTAATAACTCTTATTAACTCTTCTTAAGTCTTCTTAACTCTTCTTAAGTCTTCTTAAGTCTTCTTAACTCTTATTAAGTCTTCTTAAGTCTTAATAACTCTTATTAACTCTTCTTAAGTCTTAATAACTCTTATTAACTCTTCTTAAGTCTTCTTAAGTCTTATTAACTCTTCTTAAGTCTTCTTAAGTCTTAATAACTCTTATTAAGTCTTCTTAACTCCCTCCCAAATCAGAAAACTGGAGTGCCTAAACTCAAGACCTGTGATGTCATTAAGTATAAAGAGCGGAACGGCTCCATAATGAAATAAAGATGTTATAGATTACACTGAGAGCACCCAGGAGAATGTTCTGAGTGTATGGGAACATTTTCTGTTTCACAATTAGGAACACTACAATAGAATTAAAGCCAAAATCAGTCTCCCATTCATTGTCTATGGAGCAGCTCCATGACAGTTTGAGACTTCCTTCTCTGGTTTCTGGCTTTGAGGCTATAGCTCATGTTCACGGATATTGATTGCACTTTTCCTAGGCCATGTAAATAACATATTGGAATCTTAATTTCGGTGGTGTTCCCTTTAAGACACCAATAAGTCAAAACCATACCAAAGAAATGTCTTCAGTGGCACCAACAAATGTTCAAAGAAAAAGTACTACAAAGACATTCCAACTTACATACTTATCACATTCTTTTTTTTTTTTTAACATGTATTCAGATACGAACACAAACAAACACACATTATGAGTACACATGCTTCACTGGAAGCTTTCCAGCGTCAATGAAGCATGAGTTAAATGTTTGTTTGTCCTAAAGTTCAGACACACACGCGGTAGCAGCCAGTGTGGACTCGAGTCACATGACTTGGACTCAATTTAGACTAGTCACAAAGTTGGTGACTTAAGACTCGACTTGACAAAATAAAAACATACTTGCAACTGGACTTGAACACCGATGACTCGTGACTTCACTTGTACTTGGAGCCTTTTGAGTTGAAAAATACTTAATCACTTCCCCCAAAGCACAAATATTAAGAGTTATTTGATTTAAAAAGTGTGCCACGAATCAATCCATTTCCTGAATCAACCAACAATAACGCTATTCATTCACGGCAAGTCGACGCTGTAATTCCCCGGATCCTTTTTAGTTTATCGCCGAGTTCGTTTTAACAAACTTGTTTTCACAAATAAATATACATTTTAAAAACCACAACATATATATTTAATCTGTCATTGAAATGGTATTACATTTGGTGTGGAGCAGATTGTGACTTGTTTAGGACTCAAAAGTCAAAATGTAGGACTTGCCCGTCATGACTTGGGACTTGAGTTCAAAGACTTGAGACGTACTCGCGACTTGCTAAACATTAACTTGGTCCCACGTCTGAAAAATCGCTCAAACAGCTAGTTGCCATTTCTTTCCTCCATGTTTCAGCCCCCCTTTTATTCTGGGACGCTGCTGATGATGCAATCAGCCGCGGAGGAGGCTGATCTGACATCTGTTTCTGCTCTCAGGCCCCATTTGCTGCCTACAGTGTGTCTACAGCAGGACACGAGACTCAGTGAGCCACCAGTGAGCCCTGTGATCTTCTAGGACAAACACATCGCCGCTCCTATTATTGTTGTTATCCTCCGCTGTCTGTCGCGTCACGCTTAATTGCGCACAGCAGGAGATTGTTGACAAAAAAGCCCTTTGCTTGTCTGCTAATCCGTTTGTTTTTACCATAAAAGATAAAGCTGATTTCATCTAGTTGATATACAGTAGCTGTTTTCCACAGTGAGGTTTCACTTTTTCTAGGGCCCAAGCACGAAAGTGCCAGATCCTAACAGTCCTGCGAGGTACCTATTGTTTTTGTAGAGAATATTATTCTACTGCGCAATCCCGTTTTTGAGGGGCTTGGGATGCTCGAGAACTCACGAAAATTGGCACACGCTTCAGACCTGGTGAAAATAGCAATAAGTTCTGCAGTGATTGGTCTCAAAAGGTGGACAGGACTTCCAATCTTAAAACCTGCATTCTCTCTCCTGACCATCAGGGGGCGACTCCTCTGATTGTATAGAAGTCTATGAGAAAATGACTCTACTTCTCTCTTGATTTATTACCTCAGTAAACATTGTAAACATGAGTTTATGGTCTCAATCTCTAGTTTCAAGTCTTCTTCAATACAGCATGATGTTCATTTAGTACATTATGGTCCATTTAGAGCAGGGGTGTCAAACATACGGCCCGCGGGCCGGATGCGGCCCGCCACGTCGTTTTATGTGGCCCGCGAATCCGCCAGCAAAAAAAAAAAAAAAAAAAACTTTTTTTTACATTTTTTTTTTACAAAAATTTAAAGTTAGACTTGAAAATAAAAATATCCCCATGGTCGAAATTATGAGATAGAAAGTCGAAATTATGAGATAGCATGTTGTCTGTGTAACATTAAAACTATCACAACAGGTGGACAGGAGAGGCAACAGCCCATAAAGAGGTTTTCCAACAAGAGATTGGGTCTTTCTCAACATGCGTACTTCTCTGTACTTGTAAACTCGTGGACTTGTGAAACGTCATCAGTCTCAGCCTAAGTACTGTTCCAATTCAAAGTTCACATCAAGCCAAGCACGGTCCAAATGCCCGGATGTGGCTCGCTACAGCCCAGTCATGCTTAAAGGTGTGTGAGCAGCTGTGCTCTGACCAGATACAGACTTTTAAAAGTTCAGTTTGTGAAGAAACACCATCGCAGACCGAGTTCAGGAACTAGCAGCTAATCTAACAACACAGCTAGCTAAGAGACGAGCAGGTACTCGTCTTCTTCATTAGCTGTTGATGAAAGCACAGACAACACGGACACATCATCTATCCGTGTTCATAAGACCTGACTCTCAGGAGCTCTTGGATGTAGCTGCCATGCACGGGACGATGACGGGGAGACATTAGTGATGCAGAGGTGACAACAATAGCTTTGAACAAAGTTAATGTAATAACTTGTTCTTGATGATATTAGTCTTTGTTATTTTCTTTAATAGTTTGATCTTTGATAGAGTAATGTGGGTTTCTTAACCCTAAATTAAAATGATTTATGTTATAATAACAGAAATGTGCTTAAATATAATTTTACATTCATATAACTGCATGTACAATCTTTTTACACTTGAATAAACAATAATCAAATGTAGAGACAGTTGTTTAACAATATGTTAGGAGTAGTTACATTTATACAGTCTTACATTTACAACCGGCCCTTTGAGGGCAACCATGATGCTGATGTGGCCCCAGAGGGAACATGAGTTTGACACCCCTGATTTAGAGTCAAACAGACCATAAAGCAGGGGATGCTTTAGGGCGGGGCTACTGTGATTGACAGGTCGCTACCGCTACCAGAGATGTTGACGGCATCTCTACATCACTCCTCCGCATTCCAAATATGGTCACTTCTGTTCAATGATTGTGAAAAAAACAACATGGCGACGACCGTAATTCAAGATGGCGATGGCAAAATCGCCAAACTCGAGGCTTGAAAACAGCAGTCCACAAACCAATGAGTGACGTCACGATGACGATGTGCAGATCTTATATGTAGTCTATGTGCATTACAAGAGTAATGGGATTTAAGAGAGCCACCTCAAAGTCGGTCAGAATCGCAACACTTTATGATGCTAAACTGTGAAGCTTTTCTGTTGTCTTGGTACGGCGTCGCCATGTCGAGTTGGGCAATATGCACGTTTTCGCCACGACACGGGAGGCTTTTGTAACTAGACTTTACATTGTCCGATCTCTCCGAAATTTCACATGCTGGATAAGAGTCCAGTCCTAAAGGCATCTACACTCCCATATTGAGTCATAGTCGTAGCGCCACCTGCTGATTGTAGGAGGTTAAGCCTTGTGTGACAAAGATCATCCGATTTACATTGAACTTTCGCGGTGTGGTCTACACGTGAAGTACAGCAACATGGCGTATAATTAGTGTGTGTTTTCCAGCACCACATTGTGGACACAGATGGTGGTAAGAATTTGCAATACATAATTTCCAGCGTCACAAACTCCATTGCAGGAAAGAACGTCTAAGTTGCGCGCGGCGGTCACGGCGATACGCAGCTGCATCAACCGACGACATGTTCCCCTTTGAGGTGCGCGAGGGCCCGTTCGAGCTGCCAGCAGCTTTAATATATCTTGTGTCTGCGAGTGGAGATACGTGTATTCTTATACACAGTAAAACTATGATTAAGTACAAAACCCCGGTGAAAAGTCTCGAAAGTCTCTCTCTCTCTCTCTCTCTCTCACTCTCTCTCTCTCTCTCTCTCTCCTCTCTCTCCTCTCTCTCTCTCTCTCTCTTCTCCTCTCTATCTCTCTCTCTCTCTCTTCCTCTCTCTTCATCCTCTCTCCTCTCCTCTCTCTCTCTCCTCTCCTCTCCTCTCTCTCTCTCTCTCGCTCTCTCTCTCTCTCTCTCTCTCTCTCTCTCTCCTCTCTCTCCTCTCTCTCTCTCTCTCTCTCTCTCTCTCTCTCTCTCTCTCTCTCTCTCTCTCTCCTCTCTCTCTCTCTCTCTCTCACTCTCTCTCTCTCTCTCTCTCTCTCTCTCTCTCTAATATAAATGAATGCTCCCGATTGGCCGGGATGAGACGCTCATTAGTGACCCCTCACCCTCCCGGTCACCATTGCACCATTATCATCAGTTAGCAGCACTGTCGTCATGTTAATGAACCACTGAAAGAGTTTTAATACCACGGTACACCGGTACAACCATACAGCATACATCTGAGACCTCCCGTCTCAGGCAGTGAGAGTTTATTCCCGGAGCACCCACAGGTACTCTGAGTCACTGGAAGCCTGGCACAGTTTTGAAATTGTGTAACATTCCCCTCATTGCTGATTTATTTTTGGCGAAGGTCCCACAGGAACAGCCTGTCCTGCTTCTGTAACACCTAATCTTAGAAATGAGGTAATCGCAATTTGTGTGAGCCTTTGAAAGCCTCACTTCAGATAAGGACAAACTTAACAAGAAAGACACTTTAACGGGTAAACAAATAAAGAAGGACTCGTGAAGAGCAAATGGGAGGAATCCGTGTCTTCCTGGACAGACATAACATAATAAGAAAAACATAACGTTCAGGTTACGATGATAATATTTGAAACCTTGTATTGTTATCGCGTCTGTCTAAAACGCCTAAATGTGCATATTTATGTTTTTCTCCCCGCATGGCAACGACGCAAACCAAAGGGAGTGTCACGCGCGCCGAAGCCGAGGCTATTATGTTAACAAATATAATGTTCCAGTGGTCAGTTCTTTCCTCTTTTTGTTGTTCACATAATAGGAGACAGTGGGTCTATTCAATAGGTAGGCAGCGGCCACCGACCGACCGCTGACCAGTTTAAAAAACCCATAAACGAACCTCCACAAATCCCCTAAGACGCTGATATTTACCTCCAGCGTGAGGCGTCGCTCCGTCTTCCTTGTGGGAATAAAATCACAGGAGTTTAGTCGTACAATCCACTGACACGGTCCTCGGCGTCAGCGCAGGTAAACCTCTTACTGGCGGGGTATTAAGCCTCTGTCTCTGGAGCGCTCTGGACGGAGAAAGTCAAAAAGGGGATCCGCTCTCACACAAGGAGCGCCGTCAATCGGCTGGAATGAGCACAAACAACGTCCGGTTAGGATTTTCAGATTAAGATATTCGTCTGTGAACATGTGCTGTGACATTTTATTGTCATATCTATTTATTTGAGGGATTTTTTTTTTTTATTAAACAGAAAGAGAAAAACAAACAAGTGAACGATACAATTGCCCTGTACATTTTTTTCCCGCCACTTCTTCTATGAAATATGCTTAAGTGAGAGCATTAGGCCTACATTATGACAAAAGGGGACAATAGCCTTTAGGTCACATCTGATAATTACATCAAACAAATACATTGTTCTTAGCCTAGCTAAAAGTACCAAATACAACAGTGTCAGAAATACTCCTTTACAAGTAGAAAGCATACATTCAAATTGTACTTAAAAGTAGAAAGTAATAGCATCAAGCTTTACTTAAAGTACCAAAAGTAAAAGTACTTATAGTTCAGAAGGGCTGTTTTCAGTGTTATATTTTTATGGATATTATAATATTCTGTTCTATCAAATACATGTAAAAGCATTTCATTGTTGTAGTTCCTCAATGTGGAGCCACTTTTAAATACTGCATAGGCCTACTGCTGAATAGCTTAGTAGAACAGCACAACGGTATCATATTATATATTATATAAAGTTTTGTATCTAAAAAGTAACTCTTAACGAAAGCTGTCAGATAAATGGAGTGCAGTACAATATTTTCCTCTGAGATGTAGTGTAGAATACAAGTATAAAGTAGCAGATAATGAAAATACTCAAATAAAGATCAAGTATGTCAAACGTGTACAGTATTGTATACATGTACTACATTCCACCAGTGTATGTGTATGCACATGTATGACTTTACGAAGGTAAACGAGACGTGCGTTGTCTTATTTTGAAAGTAGACATCTCAGCTTCCGGTGTCATCGTGGGCGGCAATCACTGATTTCACACAGCAGAGCTCAGATAAACAACCAGTTCATACCATTCAACTGGTCTTTAAACCAGTGTGTGATAATTAAATCATCAGTACTGCTCCGATAAAGACGCTGAGAGGGATGAGGCTGTGTTATTGATTACGTCTTTGATCAACAGGTGGGAAGCCACAAAAGGTCAAAGGTGAAAGGGTGAGAAATACATCAGGAAGCAGCCTGTAGGCAAGGTTTGACCTCAGCTGATGATGAGATTTTTTCTAAATTAGCCTGTGAGTTACACTCACAGATTCACCCTGTTTATATTTTTAAACAGATTATTTGTTTGTTTTTAAAAGTCATTGTTAAAGTTGCATTGTGCCCAATCTGCTGCTGTATGACACCACTTCTCTGCTTTGCAAGTGAATCTGATACGTCACGTTTTCTGTGCACCTGTGCACCTCAGAGAGCCGTCTTACTGTCGACCTCTCGCTGTGACAGACGGCGTGGAGACTCTGTTCTTTAATTGGATTAGCAGCAGAAACCACAGTCCAACAGCCAACAAGTTTAGACCAATTAAAAACAAACAGGAGCAGCCACAGGCCCCTCAGCAGGCTTTGTTTATTATCCATGCAGACAACAGCGAACAAGTGAATTTAGTGGACTTTTAGTCAGTTGAATAATTGTCAGACTGCATGACTGAATAAAAGTCATCTTTGCAGTCTGCAGCTTGCAGCTTTGCAGCAAGTTTAATGCATTTTAAAAGCTGCACTAGTTTGCGGGGCTAAAGCAGAGCATCACCAACATAATATTTTCAGTGTCTGGAAATATTTCAGGTTCTTAGTGAACGATGAATTACAATGTGAAACTTTGACCAATTTGAATATGTTTACCATTCTCGTCCCATTGGCTTTGTTTCATTGTTTCTGAATATTGACAATTGCAACTTAAAATATCTGATGTTTGACTAAAATCAATAATCCAATTAAATCCAATTCATTTATTAAGTCAACCATATCATACCATACAACTACCTTTTGCACTACCCCATTCTCTCTAGGTATGTATGGATTTGTATATAAGTACCGTATATATTTTTTATTTCATTTTATTCAATTCTTTAAATATCAGAATCAGAATGATTTTTTCGAGTCATTATGCTAAAGGAATTTAGCAGGCTTTTCTTGGTGTAGTTCAAATGAAATATATATAGTAAAACATTTGTATATATTCTTTACGTGTTTGTAGCGTAAAGGAGCTTCAGCTTACAACCCTGTATGTCCCCTTGTTTCTGTCTGCCAGCTACAGTATCTGTCTGAATGGAAGCTGTTGGCTTGTTTTCTCCACAGAGTTGTAAAGTCTCTGCATTACGAGGAACAATTACACGTTGAATGGGCCTTCACATTTTTGTACTGCTGGCTCAGTGGAGACCTGCCGGAGCATAAACCCTGCAGCTTCATTACAGCGAGGTAACGAGGATTTAACAAATGGAGAACGCAGACGTTTGCTGTTAGCAGGTCGGACTGCAGACACATCTTGTTTACAGCTCCCGCCCGCAAAGCAAATTAAATCCATTCCCTTGTTACTCATACGCTGGTGTTTGCGCTTCGT
The DNA here is from genome assembly GCA_032191485.1 of Leptoclinus maculatus. NCBI lineage: Eukaryota > Metazoa > Chordata > Actinopteri > Perciformes > Stichaeidae > Leptoclinus > Leptoclinus maculatus. Next base: position 2,086,238 of record JAVDOI010000033.1, read on the forward strand.
CTGCAAAGAAGGACGGGCGTCTTTTTTGCTAAAGTCAGCATCACACCATAAAACTGCAACATGGGAGACAACATGAAATGTTTCTTTTAGTGGTTTCAGAGTTCTGGCACAATGTCACCTTCTTCCGAAGTGCATTGAGAAGGTTTGAAGAGGTCAACACGTGCACTTTAAAGAACAACTTTATTGTGGGACAGATGCATTTTATTGTGGGACAGATGCATTTTGGCTATTTATGTATGTTGTGTTGCATTTTGGCTATTTATGTATGTTGTGATGCATTTTGGCTATTTATGTATGTTGTGTTGCAGAGGTGAAATGTAACTAAGTGCATTTACTCAAGGACTGTACTTCAATTTGAGGTACTTGTAATCTACTCGAGTAGTTCCATTTCACAATGCTTTCTACTTCTACTCCACAACATCTCAGACCTAAATATTGAACTGTTACTACATTTAACTGACAGCTTTAGTTACTCTTCAGATGACAGTTTTTCCTCCGTAGTGAAACCTCGTATCTCCAGATGTTGATGTAGAGTGTTTGTGTTAAACTGAAGGATGAAGTGTTTCTTTATGTGTTGATAAATCCTCCTTCTTCATCTTAATAAACTCTTTAAAGCCTCTTGGATCAGATGTTAAACACATCGTCACTAAGCTGAAAACAGGACTGTTTATCTTTTAGAGATACGAGGTTCTCACAGGACAGAGACGCTACAAACATGATGATCTAATAGAATATGATGCATTGATGTAGATTAAACTAACATACACATGAATGCAGTGATATGAATCCAGAAACATCAGATATGACAGTAAAACACTGACACTTTAACTTAAAGTCCTTTATGTACATTTTGCTGATACATCATTTCATACTTGAGTCAGGTTTCAAGGTTTAGGTTTCTTATGCAGTCTCAGACGTCCATACAACGAGACAAACATAAATAGAACATCCTGTCTGTCCCTCTCACTCACAGTATCACTCTCACCCTCCGCGAGTGTTTGAAGCCGATTGGATGTGTACACCAGATAAGCACAGAGCTGCACCGAGTCTCTGAAAGACACGCTTATATCACACAGCAGGGGACCCACACACACACACACACACACACACACACACACACACACACACACACACACACACACACACACACACACACACACACACACACACACACACACACACACACACAGATATGACGCCACCTAAGCAAATGAAGATGTAATCAGGTGCAGTATGGGGTGGGTCCACATGGATCCAGGAGACCACATGAGCTCTCACTCTCCAGGCCCCCGTGGCAGAGCTCCAGCCCCCCCAGGTGTCGCCCCATGCTAAGACCCCCGGAGAGGTCGGCGTTAGTCCAGCTCTGAGAGACAACGTGGGGGCTGGAGGTTTGTGTCTGCGTAACCCCCCCAAGAAAGTCGTGTAAGAACAAAGAAGGAAATGAAAGGTGGAGGTCTAGTTTGATTAGATTGATTTAGATCGTGGAGGGGGGAGTAGAAGCAACAGGAAGGAGGAGCGAGATCGTATTGTAACGCTCTTTGTAACGCAGCACCGCGTCGGTCCTGCAGACCGCAGAGCCAATCATTACGCAACAGGCTCACTCAGCCAGGTGGAATTAATTCATCCCCTTGAGACCAAAGTCTCATAGATTTCACAAGAAGACTCCCACTGTGAATGACATCTCCACTATACAATCATTTTAATGTCAGATTAGAACAATCATGTGACTATTACTCCAGACTTTAGATGGAGGTTTTTGATCTATGCCTGTCGCCGTTTCTCTGGGAGTTTTGTTATTTATCACCTTTGTATTCAACTATTTTCGGGACTCGAAACAGCGGTAACAGTGCAAACCACAGTATGGAACCTGCCTCCAGTATGGTTAGGGTTCCCCTAGCCCTCCACCTGGAGAGCGTGCCGATGTGTGACGTCATCTGCAAAGAGCCAGCCAGCGGTGGTTCCTGGTGGGCGTGGGGTTTGTATTTCCATTTCCGAGCAGTGAAAGTCATAAGTGACGAACAACTGAGACACTATAAGTGACCTCATAGGCAGGAATTCTGGGAATCTGTGAGTAAATGAGCCTTCATGTGTTTCCATTTAGGTTGCTTTGATTGAAGCAAACTGCAGAGCCTCATGAGTGATAGGCTGAAGGAAGAGGGGGGGGGGGGGGTGACGAAGGGAAATCAGGGAAAGTCAAGAGGAAGAAGAAGATAGAAAAAAGTTAAGACGTAACAGAGAGAGAGAGAGAGATGAGAGAGAGAGAGAGAGAGACAGAGAGAGAGAGAGAGAGGAGAGAGAGAGAGAGAGAGAGAGAGAGAGAGAGAGAAAAGAGAGAGAGAGAGAGAGAGAGAAAAGAGAGAGAAAAGAGAGAGAGAGAGAGAGAGAGAGAGGAGAGAGAGAAAAGAGAGAGACAGAGACAGAGACAGAGAGAGAGAGAGAGAAAAGAGAGAGAAAAGAGAGAGAAAAGAGAGAGACAGAGAGAGAAAAGAGAGAGACAGAGACAGAGACAGAGAGAGAGACAGAGAGAGAGAGAGAGAAAAGAGAGAGAAAGAGAGAGACAGAGAGAGAAAAGAGAGAGACAGAGACAGAGACAGTGAGAGAGAGAGAGAAAGAGAGAGAAAAGAGAGAGAGAGAGAGAGAGACAGAGAGACAGAGAGAGAGAGAGAGAGAAAAGAGGCCTCTGACCAGAGAGATGACCTCAGAGAGGAAGTGGTTTCCAGCTGTTTCCTGCATCAGAGCAACACTGTTACGTGACTCATTCAGAAACAGAGAAGCATCTGTTGACAGTAATACTTCTTTCTGAGAGATTCGTTTTGTGAAGAATGACGAGTTCTATGTCACAGCTGCTCTAAATCAATGCTAATGCTGCTGGACGAGTGTAAACCCAACTGCTTGCTCACAACTTTGCCATAACTCAAAAAGCTTTAATGATCTTTTTTACGGCTTTTTTTCCCCAAATGGATTTGTTCGTCAAGAAGTGATATTGGTTTAAACGG
>JAVDOI010000033.1:2089433-2111933 GCA_032191485.1 Leptoclinus maculatus
AAGCATTCAAAATGTTGGTGTCTTTTTATTGTTATTGTTCCATCCTCTCTGTGCATTCCTTGCTGGTTGAGCGATCGCTGTGGCGGATGAGCAAGCACAAGGGAGAAAGTAGAGCAGTGGATGTGTTTTGTTTTTCTACGTGCAGGTAGGTCTGAGTGTTTGGAGAGAGTCCAGAGGAGCAGCAACAACCAGATCTGCAGAGAAAACACAGCAAATATTGACTCCGCCTCTTATCAGGGAGAAAACACTTTTAGTGTGGATGAACGTTCTCTTTGTTCTGTGCTTTGTGTTTGGTTATTGTGGGGGTTAGTTCCTTGTACCCATTAGCTCATCAAGCCATACATATTAAGTCATTTCTGTCTGCAGAAACAAGAGAAGTCGATGGGAAACCCTAAAACTGTGTGGAAAAGGGTCCAGAGAGTGAGGATGAAGCTAGGCTGACTGGTAACGGATTAAAGAAGCCCTGGTGGGTCATATCAGAGCCCTGCTTTTTGATTCTTCCCTGTAACGGGGAGGATAGGCCCGGCTTATTGCCCCAGAGGAAAGCAAATCCTCTCTGGAATGACTGCAGCAGCCAACATCAACACAGCCCTCTAGGTGCTCAGTAACAGAGGCAAGAACACCGTATGAATAACAGAAATATTCACAACAATAACCCACTTCTGAGACTTGAGTTTCAACCCCCCGGTCTGGGTTTCAGACCACCGCTGTGTCCAGCAGATAAGGAGTTAATAAATATTGTGAAAAATAACTTCTTGCTCAACATTTCTTTAGTTTCTGTCTCATCATACTTTTGATTCTGACCACGCTCACCAATTCTGTTGATATTCAGCTGTGTTCAATCTAGGGCTGCAACTAACGACTATTTTAATAATCGATTAATCTGTCGATTATTTTTTCGATTAATCGATGAATCGGATAAAAAAAGGCGAGTGAATAAAAACGTGTCTTTAGTCTTGTAAACTATACCACCCCTGCTTTACTACTGTTATTAACGAGCTAACGCTAACTTGTCATCGCTGCGGACACCGGGCGGATCCGCACATCGAACGCGCCTAGTTCCTCACTTCAAAACGGAACAGAAGTAGGATTCTGTAGTGACTTACCCTGCTGTTGAACTCCCTTCCTCCTCATCAAGGGCTCCAACATGTTTACGTTTTAGGTGCTGAATCATCACCGTGGTGCTCCCGTGCCATGTCGCTTTTGCATACCTTACAATTAACACACTTTTTAGATTTATTTAGTGTGAAATGCTCCGCACCTTTGATGACTTAGGTCGTACTGATTTCTCTTCCTCCGCCATGTGTTTCAGAACAACGTTACGGTCTCTCCGGTGGTCTTTCCTCTACCTCCGATCCGCTCTTTTTTTATTTTTTATACTCAAACATCTCCGCGACTTATTGAGTGGCGTAATAGTCGCGCGACACAACGAATCGATAATGAAATTCGTTGCCAACTCTTTTAATAATCGAATTTGATCGATTTTATCGATTCGTTGTTGCAGCCCTAGTTCAATCCCCCATCAGACTTTCCCTTATACAGCGAACTGTCAATGATAAGATTCTGTATTTATCTCAGAGCCAAGATGTGAACGAGTTAAACTAAGTATTCAATGGAGACATATTTAGTGTTCATCTTCTGTTCTGACAGAGATTGTGTGGTTAACTGAGTCAATCAACAGATATTTATTGGTAACTATTTTGAAAATCATTTAATTTGTTACGCAAACATGCTGTGATGACTTTCCTCTTGTTTGTATTATTGTAAAGTGAAATATCGTTTTGTTTTTGGACTGTTGGTTGGACAAAGCAAGGCGTCACTTTGGGCTTTACCGAGTTCTGATATCTGGCGCTATTTTCTGAAATTCTGGAGATTAATTGACGAATGAAGAAAATAATGGTCAGATACAAGGTCTGAATTAAATGTCCTACCTCACCTGCCACTGTGGTCGGTCACTGAAAGCCACTCAATGTTATTCTAAAATCTGTAGAGCACTTTAATAAACAACGAGTTAGTGGTAGCAGGCAATAGAAATATCATGTAATCTTAATCCCTGATGGCAGGTGACCTGGAATTCGTCTCCCTGTCACAGCCAACATATACCCTGTATTTCACGACCTCGTCGGGTTAATCGATAATGAATATCGTTGCTTCCACAGCTGGTAATGCTTTTCTTTTTTACTTTGCACACAGCAACAGAGTGAGGAGTTTCGTTCTTGTGTTTTAATCTCGCCCAATGAAACAAGTTCAGGCCTGCACAAGCATGGAGGTTTCACAAACACACAATACAAAGAGCGTTCTGGATGCTGTCACCTCCGTTGTACTGGTGGTGTTGCAATGCTCATCAATGCATGTTACAGTGGGAGGGGCACTCTCCTAACTCTGGAATAATGATGGTGCTGCACTGAATCATGTGTTTTACAGTATGTTTGATGTTCAACGAGACACTTAACGTTGTGTTTATGGAGCACCAACAAGTTATGACGAGAGTCGTCGAGTACAAGTGGTGGAATGGAAGTACATTTACATGTTCAAGTACTGTACTTAAGTACAAACTTGAGGTACTTGAACTTAACTTGAGTATTTCCACTTTATCTCAGAGGCCATCATTGTACTTTTTGCTTTTTCCGTCCCCTTCCTTTCCAGTGAAAACCACGTATCTCCACATTTTGACAGTGATCTTATTGTCAGACTGTGTGTTTTTGGATGCTGGTCTTGGCTGTGGATAAAAGAAACAACTGGTGGTGTTGGGATTTCTTTTCATCTTGCACCCGCAAGATAGTACATAGTGTTGCAGCTGTGCTCAAACTCGCAGAGCATAACAACTTTGCATAAGCATTGTTCTGTATCCCTGATCTCTCCCTCTCTCTCTGTGTGTGTGTGTGTGTGTGTGTGTGTGTGTGTGTGTGTGTGTGTGTGTGTGTGTGTGTGTGTGTGTGTGTGTGTGTGTGTGTGTGTGTGTGTGTGTGTGTGTGTGTGTGTGTGTGTGTGTGTGTGTGTGTGTGTGTGTGTGTGTGTGTGTGTGTGTGTGTGTGTGTGTGTGTGTGTGTGTGTGTGTGTGTGATCATGATATTTCTGTCAGTAAGTGAAGCAGAAGTCTGTCTGAGTATGTGTGCGGTGAACTATGTGTGCTCTGGCTCGTGTGATCTACGAAGCGCTCTCTTTATCGTTGACCTTTCCACATTCCACAACCTGCTCCTGGAAGTCAGCCGTCATTGGCTGCAACACTGCATGCTTTGTTTGAACTGGGCCTCGGGATTGGCCGGTTTGTGTGTTGTCTGGCTCTGATACGTGGAGTGGACCTGTTCCTGCTGTATTTGTACTCTCAAAGGAGTGTCAGCAGGCCTTTTGCTCATTGAAGCTGACACCTTGGAGTCTGTTGGATGCTAGATAAAAAGACAACGGCTGGCCTCTTATTATTAACTGTGTTTTAATGTACGTTTTGATGTTAAATTGCTACCTTCTGATGGAGGAAAGAGAGTACGGAGGGTTGTGATTACATTTTACAACAGCTCGCATATTCGTTCAGTCATTCATTCACATTAGGCTGAAATATCTTCTGTTTGTAATGTTACATATTACAAGACATTCATAACGTTTCCACTTTGTTATCATATGCACAACAACCATCGCAGTGAAGCACTCCTTCTTAGTGACATTTTTACTTCTCAGGCTCCTTCCAACAGTGCTCATACAAAACATGAGGATAGACAAAATGTTCAAATATAATAGTTATATATACAAAATGAAATGTATTTCCTACATTTAGTTTTATTTAGGAAGGCACTGACATTATAAAAGTAGAAGAACAGGTCTGTGATCTTGTGTTTCTCTTTGAAGTATCCCTCTGGAATAAGCTTTTATTCAAATTGAACGTGTGTTAATACGTTGCCACTATTTCAGCTGTTAGAGCAACACAACGACACAGAGTCAGTTTGTTGTGTCACGTCTCTGTGTCCCGTGTCACGTCTTTGGTGATGGATCTGTTTGTATTAGCAGGCAGACATGACATTTCACAGCAGCCTGCCTTATAGCGCTATAAATAGTAATCATTTGAGCCATAGTGTCACAACCTGCTGTGATACAAAGTGACTCATTTTAACATGTCATGGAAAAGCTTTTGTGTAAAACTCTCCTTTCCTCACGAACCTAAATGATTTACTGGAGATGCAACAAAGAAGAATCTTTCACCACCCCTCCCCTTTATTGTCCTCTCCTGATGTTTATAATCGCTCAATCATTCAATGCAAGTATTGACTTCATATTTTCTATTTGGGGCATTCATGTGCTGTTTACTATCGAAGCAGTAATAGTCAGTCTTCAGTTTGACTCCACTTATACGTTTAAAATCAACTAGAGATGAAACAATTAGTTGATCAACGAAAAGTTAATCTGTTACTTTTTTGATAATCATTTTCTAGCCAAAATGAATGAGTTATTTCCTTAATGTTTGCTTTATTTATCAATTCAAGCTGAAGATCCTTTGGTTTAGGACTATATTAAGTTCTTCAAGGTACTTGTACTGTGTAGTAGAAGTATTTCATGCTACTTTATACTTCTACTACATCTCGGAGGTAAATATTGTACTTTTTACTCCACCTCATTTGTCCGACAGTTTTAGTTACTTTACAGTGTCTCCAGATGTGTTGATTTTGAAGCCTCTTGGATCAGCTGGAAAATACATCACAAATCTGAAAACAGCTGTTTTTCTTCATAGAGATACGTGCTTCTCACAAACGTATGAGGATCTTATCAAATATGATGTGTTGTTCTAGATTAAATATAAAGGATTCAAAAACATCTACAGCAGTAAAATACATATATGTAATTAGTGGAGGAAGAAGTATTAAGACCATGTACTAAACTAAAAGTATCACTTGGTTCATTAGTATTGATGCATTCATATGTACATCACTCACATGTTGGAACTGGTCAAAGTAGCTTGTGAATTTCTAATCAAGTCAATAAAGTTTTTTCTTTATCGATCACATATTGCATCATCGTTTCTGTTGGTTTGGATTTTGTATTATTATTCTGAATCAGCAAAGTAACTGTAGCTGTCAGATAAATGTAGTTTACATGTCTTCACTGTATATTACAGTAAAACACTAACATTTCACCTCAGAATGAGTTCTTGTACTGTTAGTACTGTACGTTTCACTTAAATACGGTGCTGAATCCAGGACTTTTACTTGTAGTGGAGTATTTTCACATTGTGGTATTGGTACTTTTACTTCTTCCACCACTGCGGCCCAGCTAACAGTACACCTGTGAGAGCCAGGTGTGTTACGTGAGACAGGAAGGAAGAGCGTAGAGAAAGGTCCGGTGTCTGTTACGTTCAGCCTTATCTGACAGCACATGACGTCGCTCATAGTCTCGCGCTAATGGTTCCCGCCCTCCCTCCGGTGACGTCACGATACTGGGCCAAATCTCGCTGAAACCGAAGGAATGCGACACACTTTTTGTGTATTTGCTGCCCAAAGCTACGGTGCGTTTCTGAGTTAAAATATACTCACGTTTATGTTGTACACGCCGACCGTCGTTATCCGTCACCGGGTTAGTTTTCTTCTACGAAGACGTGACGACGAGTGAGTTTAACTTCTTCACGGAAACAACTTTGTTGCTCCAGAGTCTGTTTTCTCCTCCGAGTTCTTCCTCAGCGCCGACATGAGATCAGGTGGACTGAACGTGAGTTATCCCCACAGGACATGGTGACTCTTCACACACTCTACCGCCGAGTTATATACTTTAACTCCAGAGTTTTCTTCAGGTAACGTTAATCTGAGCCACAACAACAAGACTGTTGTTAAAATCTCACCGCGTGGATTAGCTGTGAGTGAGGGGGGGGGGGGGGGGACTTGTAACGTTATTGTTTTCCTTGTGTGAAGGGAGCGAAGAACGATCCGTGTTTCACATCGACAGCTGGGAACGGTTCGCTCTCCTCTGACCGACTCTCACCATTCAGACCTGGTACTGACTCTATTGGTGACGGTAGAGGCAGCTGTTGGACTCCCGGGCTTCCGTCTCTCTTTGCACAGGTGTTGGTGACACTTGTGTGTGTGTGTGTGTGATCGCAGATGTATCTTGCGATTCACTGTGTTCAAACTCTGTAGGAAGTTGTGTATTTGTGCTCTCTTCTGCAGGAAGTTTGTTATTTAACAAAGTAGTTTGAGACAAGGAACCTATAAAGGATGACCTATGATTCATTATTTGGTCTGAGATGTATATATGTATGGAGAATGGAGCTGCCTGTGGTCGGTAGTTTCTCTGCTTCTTCATTCTCGAGTGTTGGGAGAATAGGAATCAGGTTTACGGACTTAGGGAGGAGGTCTGTTTGATATGTAGGATGTAGATTCATTCCTTTAGTAATGTGCAAAGCAAATATCTCATTTTGTCTTGATGTTTTGTTTAAATCTCTGAGTTGTGAGAATTGTTGAACCCTTACTTAATTTAATGAGGAACAGATGTGATTCAATAAAAATGATCTAATCCAAAGTCTTCTAAATCGCAGGTCTGGATGTTACACTAAAGAACAATATTTACAGATTACACTACGGGCTCACGTATGCAGAGATTAAATGATAACGGCTCCTTCAAATTGTAAACATTCAACATACTTCGGGTTTTGTTTCTTCCGCCATGAGTCCCCTGATATGAAGTCCTACCTTTACGTGAAATGCCTCCTGTCCTGTGTAGACTAACTGTTTGGACTCCGGATGATCAGGAGTATAATCCATAAATGTATGATATTCTGTTTTGACCAGATCTTCTTCAGCATGTATGTGCTCTGATGAAATGACTGAGATCTGTTGTTAACCTGTTGTTACATCTGAGATCTCATAATATTAAGATTAGCTGGGTGTTGCAGTTTCATGTCATGTGAACTTAAATAAGTGCAACCACCAGCTCTGCGTCTGAGCCACCTAATTTACTATAATATCAGATGTCAGCAGGCACACCAAGTCTCATATTTTAAAGCTGACACTGTAACACATGCACAGGTTTGTTAAGAATTCAGATCTTACCAATACAACAATGTAAAAATGCTCCATTATTAGTAAAAGTCCTCAAAGTATCAAACAATTAAAATGACTCATTGTGCTGTAAAAGGTTCCTTATGACTGATTTAGTACATGATATGACTACATTATTACAGTACTGATGCATCGGTGCAGGGGAAGCATTTTACAGTTGTAGTCGCTTGAGGTGGAGCTAGTTTCAACTCCGTTTTAAGCTCATTTAGTCCACTCCAGTAGAGTAGAAGTATAAAGTAGCATGAAATGGAAATGCTAAGGACTAAATACTAGTACAAGCACCCTAAAATTGTATTTAAGTGCACGACCTGTGTACTTCCCACCTCTGTTGTGAGCAGACTGATGGTTGTCAGAGCAGTCAGTACCAAGGTCACAAAGTGTTCACTATGTTTGCACAGCACTGTAAATCTGTGAGAGTTATGTGTGTGTGAGGTTGTGTGTGTTTGCTGTAGTGAGAGAACAGGCTATTAATTATCACCCCTGATTCAGCACTAGCAAGCTAATGTAAGAGCAGCACAATGGTAACCTGAACAGCCCTATTGTCTGCTTTTGGGCATCTCACTTTTTGAATCGGTGTCTCAGTGAAGAGCTAATACCCGTGCGTTCATGTTGTAGCTTTGGTGAAGGGACCAAAAACAAGTCTATATTAAATCTAGCGTGATAAATGACCACCTGGTAATGTTAAATGTGTTTTTGCCTTGGCTGGGGACTGTTGTTGGCAGGTTACGAGCCGTCATTGAGAGGCCATATACTGCCGTAACTCTGTAAATGTGGTGAGCTGTAAAATGTAAGGATGTATCACTCGTTGTGGCCTCTGTGAACAAGAGGGTCTATGCATTCATTCAAGTTTTTTTCATTCGACAAAGGACACTTATTACATCTTCCAACTTGTAGTAATTGAAAAAAAGTGTTCAGAATACTGAAGTTAAGCATCGGTATTCAGTCCATGAGCTTTGTAGGTATTTTGTGAATATTAGTTTTTATACGGAAGAATGATTTGCTTCACAAGAGCAGGACTGATGGTCTTCTTCCCTGATTTCGCTTTCATGAACGATGGTTTGTTACATGGTGGGATGAGAAAGTAGAATCCTCAAATCCATCTCTGAAGTGAATCACCCGGTGCCATGACGATGGCTCATTGAAGTGTGTTTGTATTGGCCGAGTGTTGTCAGTGTTTTCTTAGGGTTGTGCACGGTGTGGCTCGATGGAGCCGCAGACAGAACATCATTAGAGCGGAGGGAGGAGCTGTGTGACGCTCTGAGGTGTTTTCACAGTGTGGCTTTTCCCACAATGACCGGGTGGACCTGATGTGATCAGAGGGTTATTACTGGTAACTCACTTAATGTGAGGTCACCACTGGGTCATTAATAGGATAACGTTTGTAATCAGCAGGTGCTGTAAAAAAAAATAAAAAAAAGATGACAGAACATGTTCAGTTTTGTCTGCCGTGCTCTGAGAAGCTCTAATTATATTGTATATGTGGTCATCTTTAATGCTTCAATAAAACATTGGAGAGAACAAACGTTTTGCTTGTGTTAAGTTCTCCAAATATCCAAATATGTAACTGCACTGTAAGTCCGATCCTTTTCTTCATTCATAGTAGTTCAGAATTTGAATACAGTAATTACGAGTGTTGGGAAATTATTCTCATTGTTGTCTTGATTTCAACCACATCACTCAAATTCAGTGTTTTTTTTTTTTTACAATTATGTTGAAAGAAAACCATTTTTTTTGTGTTCACCGTTTGTCATAAATGACTTTGTCATTGCTTTTGATCCTTCGTTCCTTGCATGAATTAGTTTGTGCAGTGACAACAATGTGTTCGACGTACTCAAACATACTTGATGTCTACTGTATTTCTAACTCTACATTGTGCTATGGTAGGTTTACAAATGCTCTCTGGAATCAATAAGTAGAATCAAAAAGCATGTTTCCTCACAAATTCACCGCCCTTATAAATCCAATTCAGACCCGTTTCATTCCCGACTGTATCATTACAGCTAAATAGTGTTGGTGTGTTTTTCTGAGCGTGGACCACCCATGTGGACTTGAATCAGACCGGAGGACAGCAGCTTCATCCAGGGCTCATCAGCCTGGCTCTGGACCCGCAGACCGGACAGGCTTTCTCACTGTTCAGCCAGGCATACAGGGAGAGAGGAGAAGTGGGAGGAAGGGGGAAGGAGAGCAGAAAGAGAGGTCGAGGGGAGTGGTGGGATAGTGATGGATATTGAGTGGGAGGGTAAAACACAGAGGAAGCTATGACTACAGTGACTGCTGTGTTCAGGGAGGAGTTGCTTGTTGTGCTCTGAGAGAGGAGCGGCCCTTTTATAGCTTCTGGTTGACTCTGCATGTATGTGAGCATTAACTCTGTTTGAGTGGGCGGCACGGTGCAGCAGTGAAGCTGTGCTTCTGTTTCTATCCTCAGTTTAAAAGAGTGTGTCCGTCCAAAGCCACGCCCCATTTGATGGGCATGATTTATAGTCCGTGGAGGCACTTTTATCTTTGAGCTTTCTGTGTGCGCTTTTATTGCCACAGATGTTACGGTAATATTTAAAAATCACAATGTATTATTTTAGCATTTATGCTTTGTTGTTTTGCTTCAAAGTTGTTGGAACAAGGTGTCTGCATGTCTTGATAGATCTGATAGTTTTAAATCAATTTCAATTCTTGGTGTAAAAAGGTTGCAAATATGGTTTAATGTGGTCAGGGAGAGCAGACGCATGTTCGCTCATCCTCCCTTCTGACACTGTGGCGCTTCCTGTTTCATGGTGACAGGAGTATGGAGGAGGCTGTGTGGGTCGGTGGTGGAGTGACCACACCCTTACTGCAGCTCCGAATCACTGTCCTGGGCTCTGTGCCTGGAGCTCACCTGTTCCTCTAACACCTGTCCGACTGTCTGTCAGTACAAATATATACCATTTTGTGCATTTTGATAAACGTATTTTATAGAAGCAAAAGTAGTGACAATCTCCAGACACAAATCATCTTCAGTAGTGTGCATGGCTGAATGGGTTGTGTAACTGGCACATTTTTATTACATCTGTGTAATTTTTTGAGGTTTTACAAAACCAGAAATGTGCTACAGACTTTAAATTACATTTTTCATTGGAGACTACGTCGGATATAATTTTTTCTCCACACCATAAAAACTGCTGAAACATTTGGCCATTGTAAATAAGAAGAACATATTCCAAAGCAGATAATCCATCAAATCACACTTCAGGATGTTCTTTTACTAATGATTGAATTCAGAGTGACAAAAAACGGGTTGATTAACAACAGTGTACTTGCAAAAGTAGCCGACAGAAGTAAAGTAGCCGACAGAAGTAAAGTAGCCTACAGAAGTCAAGTAGCCTGCAGAAGTAAAGTAGCCTGCAGAAGTAAAGTAGCCTACAGAAGTAAAGTAGGCTACAGAAGTAAAGTAGCCTACAGAAGTAAAGTAGCCTACAGAAGTAAAGTAGCCTGCAGAAGTCAAGTAGCCTGCAGAAGTAAAGTAGCCTGCAGAAGTAAAGTAGCCTACAGAAGTAAAGTAGCCTACAGAAGTAAAGTAGCCTACAGAAGTAAAGTAGCCTGCAGAAGTAAAGTAGCCTGCAGAAGTAAAGTAGCCTGCAGAAGTAAAGTAGCCTACAGAAGTAAAGTAGCCTGCAGAAATAAAGTAGCCTACAGAAGTAAGGTAGCCTGCAGAAGTAAGGTAGCCTACAGAAGTAAAGTAGCCTGCAGAAGTAAAGTAGCCTGCAGAAGTAAAGTAGCCTACAGAAGTAAAGTAGCCTACAGAAGTAAAGTAGCCTACAGAAGTAAAGTAGCCTACAGAAGTAAAGTAGCCTACAGAAGTAAAGTAGCCTACAGAAGTAAAGTAGCCTACAGAAGTAAAGTAGCCTGCAGAAGTAAAGTAGCCTGCAGAAGTAAAGTAGCCTACAGAAGTAAAGTAGCCTACAGAAGTAAAGTAGCCTACAGAAGTAAAGTAGCCTGCAGAAGTAAAGTAGCCTGCAGAAGTAAAGTAGCCTACAGAAGTAAAGTAGCCTGCAGAAGTAAAGTAGCCTACAGAAGTAAAGTAGCCTGCAGAAGTAAAGTAGCCTACAGAAGTAAAGTAGCCTGCAGAAGTAAGGTAGCCTACAGAAGTAAAGTAGCCTGCAGAAGTAAAGTAGCCTACAGAAGTAAAGTAGCCTACAGAAGTAAAATAGCCTACAGAAGTAAAGTAGCCTACAGAAGTAAAGTAGCCTGCAGAAGTAAAGTAGCCTGCAGAAGTAAAGTAGCCTACAGAAGTAAAGTAGCCTACAGAAGTAAAGTAGCCTACAGAAGTAAAGTAGCCTGCAGAAGTAAAGTAGCCTGCAGAAGTAAAGTAGCCTACAGAAGTAAAGTAGCCTGCAGAAGTAAAGTAGCCTGCAGAAGTAAAGTAGCCTACAGAAGTAAAGTAGTCTGCAGAAGTAAAGTAGCCTACAGAAGTAAAGTAGCCTACAGAAGTAAAGTAGCCTGCAGAAGTAAAGTAGCCTGCAGAAGTAAAGTAGTCTGCAGAAGTAAAGTAGTCTGCAGAAGTAAAGTAGCCTACAGAAGTAAAGTAGCCTACAGAAGTAAAGTAGCCTACAGAAGTAAAGTAGCCTACAGAAGTAAGGTAGTCTGCAGAAGTAAAGTAGTCTGCAGAAGTAAAGTAAGATAAGATAATCCTTTATTAGTCCCGCAGTGGGGAAATTTACAGGATCACAGCAGCAAGTGGACAGTGCACACAAGATAGAGTGTCAAGTAATATAAATACTAAACAGTAAAGAATATCAACTATACAAAAAGTACAAAAAGCACAAAAAAAAAAAATCAACAATAAACTCAAAAATTTAAAAAACAATTAAATAAAATTAAAATAAAAAAAAGAATAGAATATTATAGGCTAGACTGCAGAAGTAAAGTAGACTGCAGAAGTAAAGCCCTTCATAAACGCAGACTTCACTTCTCTCTTTCAAAAAATATAAATCATCTCGCCTAGATTTTTTTTATGGTTGGTTTGATGTTGTGTTCCAGATTAATTTAATTTAGGTATTATTACTTTCACTCAGTTGGTCAGTTCAACAGTTTGTAATACAGTTTGCTGGAAACTGTCGTTATTTTATTGGCGTTTAAAAATCCACTGTGGGTCGACCTCCAGTTATTACATCCTGACCCTTCATGTGCATTTATCGGTCACAGAATTGCACACCCAAACTCACATTGTGATGTAAAGCCCTCCCACACAGTTCTGTTTATTCATACTACAAACAAGTCATCTACGTGCCACCAAGCAAATGAAGTTGCTTCTCTGTGAGGTCAGAGCTCTGTAATCTGTTTACCACACAGCCTTAGTTACAGTTCAACTTTGTATCACGTCTTGCCTCTTGACACCAGCAGTAAAATCTTGCAACCACTCGAGCTAAGAGTCCCCGATATCTCCAGATGCAGCCTAAAAGCCCTAGATTTAACGGCCACAATCCTCCGCGGTTCACAGCCAGACTGCTGTCTCTATGAGACGCTCAGCGTCTCAATCCCCTCGTGGCCATTTCTCATGCTGATCTACGGTTTGCTGAAGGTCCTTATGCTTTCAATAAGACATCACCACCAACAGCCCTAACGGTTCCTTTCTTGCTAATAGAAGACCTAATCATTGGGTGCATGACATATTGGTTTGTTATTGTGCTCTTTAGGTCATATGATTTCTTCAGCCACCGTTCATTTTGTACTCTCATGAGCCAGTAGTTACTATCTGTGTCCCAGAGTTTAGATGCATTGATTTGTGGGCCTCTTCTCTGTTGTCACCACACTCATTATGAATAGAAAGAGGCATTTATCACCAGTGTGTAACCTCGCTGTTATGAGATCTAAAATCCAGTGTTGGTAGTTTGATGGAGTAACTGTACTTTGAAGATACTGGCACTACGTCAATAGTGAAATATCTGATATGATTTATTAAAGGTCTAGATGTGATGAAAAACAAGCTCAAATATTTGAGGATTAATGTGACCGCAAAATGATAGAATGACCGGGTTGCTGCTCTGTCACTTTTAAAAAGTCCCTGGAACACATTGTGATTTATCTTCTCATTAAAAAGCTATGACATTTGATAGTAATTCATAAGCAAAGCTATTAATGTAGCTGTGCCATAGAAACCTCATGCTGAGGATAAGTGTTGCTTCACTGACCTGTTGCAACGTGCAATATGTCTCTGCAGATAAATCTCCACATTAGCAAAGTACCCACATGTCTCTGGCCTGTTTCTAGTTCAACAGTTGGAGCTCCGTGTCGGTGCTGTCATTGTTGGCCGTGAACCTCACTTCTCTCAGCGTGGTGCCGGGCGGGTCCGGCTCCACTTCAAACACTCGTGCTGTGAAAGGCTTCACTAACACTGCAGACTGTGAACCATGACTCATGACTTCTAACTCATGACCCGCCCAGATCGCCCTCTCACTCTGGGTTGTTTTTGTGTTCTTGGTGAAGTATTTTGTATAAAAACCAAGAAGAGAACATTGTGTTAGTCCCACCACTCCTGTTGCCCCCTCTGGTCTGCTTGTACCACACCAGAGGGCCTCTGTTTGAGTACTGGGAGTGTCTCTTTTGATGCCCAACGACAAAGCAGCATGGTTGAGAGGGAGGCTATTTACACCCAAGCCAAGAAATGGTGAGCAGTGCTTCACAGGATACTGTGTAAACTCATCTGAGGGAGTTTTATTCCAGCCACAATAGCAGCAGATTTTAATATTTATACTGATTTAGATGACTTTGATGATGCACTTGTTCCTGTTATGGACTCACTGTAGAACAATATGAGGCAGTGACTCATCTGTTGAGCGTTTGATGGTTGTTTATTTGTGCTTTAGAACGTACCCACCGTGACAGCACCACCACGCTGCCTCTCTTCTATCGCCCACGCCATCGCTCTCTCTCTCTTTTCTGTCTTTTCTTAAATGAGTCAAGAAGCCGACGGCAAAGCCTAACTTTACTTATGTTTTTAAACAAAGAAAAAAGCTCCCCCGTTCCAAATCGATACGAGAGTACGTCCTCGTTTTATGAATAAAGCAGTACGCGAGTTAAATGCCTGCAAACCCCGACCAGAAAGATCCTGTTCGACCAGGGCGGGGGGGCAGTACTTTGTCTTCTGTGCAAAAAGACCTACAATCTGAGGCTCTGTGGTGACACTGTACTGTGCTGTAGTCATTGTAGCATGTCTAGTATTTGTCCCCCTAGTTGACGTTCAGTTTATACAGGAGTAAAGATATTATTCATACTTTTAGTCTCTTTTGTTCAGTGATTGGAGGAAAATAAGTTATAACTGAAAATAACTTTTTGCCCACCTTACGGAAGTTGGCACACTTGAATGCATTCACATGTTTAAAGGGTATACTTTCTACGTTTTTACTCACACTTGTCTCTGTCTGTCTTTTTTTGAAAAGACAGACAGATCTATCCAGCGTTTGACCTACTGTATCTATCTATCGTCCTTTCTTTGGGATTCATAGCACCCCATCATGGATGCCAGTCCTTTTGCAGCCATAAAATTGAAAGTTGTTCTCAAAGGGAGACGTCACCAGGCAGTGTGTTTAGAGACAAGGGCTGGGGAAAGAGTCAGAGGCATCCTCTCGCTTTCACACTCTTATTCAGAATCATGTCCAAAATAAACGTGTACTGAACGTGACGAGCACAGAGTGACAGTCACAGTTAGTGGTGTAACAGAATTGGGGTATCTCTAAAAGTCATATTTGCAACCTTTTTTTTTTTTCTGTGACTCTAAATAGCAAGACCATCGTAACCATGAGTTGTGTGACCTTTGACCCCCTAGTCACAGTGAGGCTGAGGCGGCGAGAAAAGCAGCCAGTGATGACGAGTAAGCGGCTCTTTGAGGGCGCTGCTCTGATGTCTGGGCTTGTTGTGTTGTCATTAGGAAATGCTGGAGCAAAGCTTAAATACTGATTCATATTTTCAAATACTATTTGTTTTCAGGTATAATGTGTTTTCTGAAGTTGTCTCTGCCCGTCTGCATGCATGTGTTACATGTACCACTTGTCCTGCTAACCCTCCCTCTCTTTCCTCCCTCCCTTGCAGGTCTGATGCTAGGCTGCAGCTGCCACGGCCGCCATCATGTTCACCAAAAAGAAGAAGTCTCGCATCCAGATATCCGCTCCGTCCAACTTTGAGCATCGGGTGCACACGGACTTTGACGAGCAGGAGCAGAAGTTTGTCGGGCTGCCGCGGCAATGGCAGTCGCTCATCGAAGACACGGCCAAACGGCCCAAACCCTTCATCGACGCGACCGTCATCACTACTGTAGAGCCGCGCAAGGTGGGAGGAGCCAACAAATAAATAATCAAAGCAACAATCAAGTTGTTAAGCAAAGGAAAATAATGTCTCGAATTATGTTTATTAGTTTGTGGATTTTGACCAAGCTGTATTTGACTGATTATAACCGAAGATACTGATGTGTAGCCACCCACATTTTAACAACATGGTCACTGCAGTGCTTCGGTCTTCAAAAGCCTCATTTTTAACAACGGTCAAACAGCTGCGTTGGTGCTGAAAACCTGTGTAGACCGACTTTCCTTCACACAGAAAATCGATCAGGAATCATTGAGGGAATTGATAAAGAATGGGGCTGATTTGATGATTTGATGATGGCATTGGTTTCAATAATATCCTCAGGCCTTTCCTCTGGTTCACTCTTCACTGTTTTCCCTCCAGACAATTGTACGTGGCAGCAAGCTCGGAGTGGACGGCTCTCTGACCTGGCTGCTGGACGAGTTCGACACCATGTCCGTGACTCGCTCCAACTCCCTGCGACGGGGCAGCCCCCCCATCCAGCCCCGCAAGGACTCTAGGTCTTCAGGAGGAGGCGGGCAGGAGAACGGAGACCCTCAACACAGACACCACTCACACCCAGACAGGTGAGTAGTTCAACCGCAGCGCGTCATCATCATCATCATCATCATCATCATCATCATCATCAGAGAAAAGAGATTCTGTCAATACAAGCCAAGTATGTGCACTGACCTTCGCTCTGCTTCTAGAGACCAACCCAGACCGGAGCACCACCAGAGCGGAGGTGACCACCGCCAGGGTCCACGCGCGCTCCGTCCTCAGTGGGATGAGGGAGACCAGGGCCGGCCCCAGCAGCAGCCCCGGGGCCAAGAGCCCAGCCGGGCCCCCAGGGACAGGCCTGGCTCCGGCCCTCCTCCTCCACCTCATAGAGACAGAGAGCATCGGGACCGGGGTCAGGTGAGGACTCAAGAAGAACCCAACAAGATGTATTATTGCTGTTCAAAGGACTCATCTGGCTCTCTTTCTTGCAGTCATGATCTTCCAGACCAATACAGTCTTAAACGTGTTGTTATTTCCCACATTAACGAGAGATTTGAGTTTGTTTAATTTGACACTGCAGCAGGATTCCACCCTGTAGTTGTTTGTGTGCTTGTTTTCTTCATTTTTACTCCACGTTTCCTGTATCAGTTTTTTCTTTCTCACATCCTGATAAACTGTCCATCTCTCACCCAAACCCTGCCTCTTCAGGAGCAGGTGGCTCACAGGGATCAGCCCGGTGACCTCAGGCCAAAGTCCAGCTACACAGTGCGGGACGGCAGCCCTCAGTCTCCCAGAGACAAGAGGCCTCTCTCCGGGCCCAACATCCGCACCCCAAACCTGCCAGTGACGGAGGGCGTGATGAAGACTGCCCAGCAGACAACGCGGCCGTTTAACACCTACCCGAGGACGGACAGCGAGGGCGGACGCAGCCCCACAGGACAGGTGGGGGCGGCAGCATGAACAGAGAGACAGACAGGTTGTCAGGATAGACGGGAGGAGAAAACTGCAGCGCTGAGGGAAGCTATTGACCGAGAGAAAAAGGCAGACGGGTGCTAATTGAGCCGCAGGCTGCTGGATGGTAGATCTTATCACTTTGCTCTGTGTTCTCCAGGTTAGAATTAACCAATTATCTCCACTGAAGGCTGGTGGTGGTGCTTTTGTGATAATATCAAGCAGGTTAAGTTCAGGACGTTCTTTACAACAGAACAACTTTGTGCCATTGTGCTTCACAGAGTGATGTATTTAAAAGATCATTTAAACTGTTCAGGCAAGTAAAATACACTTTCATGGTCCAGGCTTTGATTTCTGTTTGTATTTTTCATGTAGAAAAAAATCAAAGATTTTCCCAAACCATTAATTTTTCAAATCGGTGAGCGGCGATGTTTGATTTTTGTATGATTTTTACATGAATGTGATGAAGTACTTTGATTGTCCATGTCCTAATGGATTGTTACATAGAATGAGGTATTCTGTGATAGAGGATTAAATCAAAAATATCATCAATATTTTCAATGATGCAAGTTATCAATATTTAACTTGTTGCAGCTTTAACCCTGAAGAGTGAGTTTCCTCTATATTATATTAATTATACATTCTGTTTGTGATGACGCTCCCTTTCTTCCAGCCGGTTCGACACCAGGACTCTTCCCCTAAAAACGGCCCCTCTGGCGGCTCCAGCCGAGGCTCCTCCAGCTCCAAGCCCCCCATAAGCCACCCGCACCCTCATCACACCTCCCACCCCAGCCTGACCCCCGAGGCCACCCAGCACCCTCACACCCAGCACCCCAACGTTCCGGCCCCGCGGCCCCCCGTGCCCTCTGGGCCCCCGGCGTCGGGTGCTCCGTCTCAGGGCCGCTCGCCGCAGAGGGAGCCGCAGAGGGTTTCCCACGAGCAGTTCAGAGCGGCACTACAGATGGTGGTGGACCCGGGCGATCCGCGGACCTACCTGGACCACTACATTAAGATCGGGGAGGGGTCGACGGGCATCGTGTGCATCGCCACAGTGAAGACCACCGGGAAACTGGTGGCCGTGAAGAAGATGGACCTGAGGAAGCAACAACGCAGAGAACTCCTCTTCAACGAGGTAAGAGTTCATCATCTAGTCCGTGCTGTGACTCGGTTTTGGTACTTGATACCTTTAAGGTAAATAAGTAGCAAATCTTCTCCAGTCCAACGATATCAATGTTTAAATTCAAATATATACTTATTGCTGAGGTCATAGTTGTTCTGGACTACATTATATTGAGGCCTGTTGTTTCTTCCCTATTTACATAAATGAGTGAGCCTTTCAAGATAAGTACTATTTGTTGGACAATATGTTGCCACAGAGGTAATTGCAATGAATATTAAAGTAATTTTGAGACTGATGTAATGATGATATAACAGCATAATAATGCAAGTACACCCTCCCTTTATATCTCCATGAAATGGACTCTCGGGCTCTGTTGGGTATAGAGTCATTCATTCATTAACAGACAACAGTCATTCCAGTCGACATACAGGCGTCTTCATGTAGAGGGGCTCTTCTCTCTCATTGGGTTTAAACCACAAAATGTTTTTCTCTGCTTATTTGGCTTTAGTGCTAAACTGTTGACAAACACGCATGTAAACACAACGGGCAATATTGAATATTAGAAACAACTCTCAATACAATGCAGTTCAGTACAGCACCATCCTTACTTATGACCACGATGTTAAAACATGTAATCCACATGTAATCAACGTGTAATCAACGTGTAATCAACGTGTAATCCACGTGTAATCCACGTGTAATCCACGTGTAATCCACGTGTAATCCACGTGTAATCAACGTGTAATCCACGTGTAATCCACGTGTAATCCACGTGTAATCCACGTGTAATCAACGTGTAATCCACGTGTAATCCACGTGTAATCCACGTGTAATCCACGTGTAATCCACGTGTAATCCACGTGTAATCCACGTGTAATCCACGTGTAATCCACGTGTAATCCACGTGTAATCCACGTGTAATCCACGTGTAATCCACGTGTAATCCACGTGTAATCCACGTGTAATCCACGTGTAATCCACGTGTAATCCACGTGTAATCCACGTGTAATCCACGTGTAATCCACGTGTAATCCACGTGTAATCCACGTGTAATCCACGTGTAATCCACGTGTAATCCACGTGTAATCCACGTGTAATCCACGTGTAATCCACGTGTAATCCACGTGTAATCCACGTGTAATCCACGTGTAATCCACGTGTAATCCACGTGTAATCCACGTGTAATCTACGTGTAATCTACGTGTAATCTACGTGTAATCCACATGTAATCAACGTGTAATCCACGTGTAATCTACGTGTAATCTACGTGTAATCCACATGTAATCCACGTGTAATCCACGTGTAATCCACGTGTAATCTACGTGTAATCTACGTGTAATCCACATGTAATCAACATGTAATCCACGTGTAATCCACGTGTAGTTGTAGTAATAGTAGTAATAGTAGTAGTAGTGGTAGTAATAGTAGTGGTAGTAGTGGTGGTGGTAGTAATAGTAGTGGTAGTAGTGGTGGTGGTGGTAGTAGTGGTGGTGGTAGTAATAGTGGTAGTAATAGTAGTGGTGGTAGTAATACATGTAGACACTTGAATCCGCTGAGTCATCAGTCGTTTCTGACGGTTGTTGATGGATCGCAGCATCGACCCGACAGACACACGACAGTCTCTCTACCTGCATGGCCAACATAAACATACCTGTTTGCATGGTAACTGTAGGTGGTGATCATGCGGGACTATCACCATGAGAACGTGGTGGAGATGTACAACAGCTACCTGGTGGGAGACGAGCTCTGGGTCGTCATGGAGTTCCTGGAGGGCGGAGCGCTCACCGACATCGTGACACACACCAGGTGGGAATCACTTATGTAGGGCCTCGTATATGACCTTTTATTCCATGTAATCCATATATCATATATTACTCTGCATCCTGCTTTAAATGTGCCTCATTAAATCCCTAAACCACAAACACCCTGTTCCTCCACAAGGGGGCAGTGTTGCCTAGTAGAGATATATCACCATCGTTTGTATGAGAAGTATTCACTTATTGTACTAAATACAAGTACCAATACCAGAGTGTAGAAATACTCTTTAACAAGTAGAAGTCCTGAATTTGAAGTCTTACTTAAGTAAAAGTACATAAGTGTGTGTGTGTGTGTGTGTGTATATATATATATATATATATATATATATATATATATATATATATATATATAGTTAGTAGTGCATAAATGTGTTGATCACTTTAATGTTGCAGCTGGTAACGTGTGAGCTCATCTTAATTCCTTTATATACTGCTGGTTACTTTAATCTGTAATAGTACATCACCATGTATTAGCTGATTTATAATTTCTATTGATAATCTGAATCAGCAAAGTAACTCGTTGCTTAAGTTGTCAAATAAATGTAATGGAGTAAAAAATGAAGTAGAAGTATAAAGTACCATGAAAAGAAAATACTCAAGTAAAGTAAAAGTGCCTAAGAATTGTGCAGTACTTGAGTAAATGTACTTTCCCACCACTGACCACAATGACCTGTGTGTTTTTACATCTTTTCACAACACGCGTTACAAAATGATTATTATGACAGTTTTCCAGATTCATGCAACATGACTGCGTCTTCATGGAACATTGACACAATGTCCAACGGGTCTTCTGGTCTGGGTGCTACAGCTCATCAATATGGTGTCAGACCTCACTGTAGAGTTAGTTACACGTGTACTAACAGATGTGGTGAAGAGTCTGAATCTCTCTGGTGTCTGCAGGATGAACGAGGAGCAGATCTCCACGGTGTGTCTGTCTGTGCTGAAGGCTCTGTCCGTCCTCCACACACAGGGCGTGATCCACAGAGACATCAAGAGCGACTCCATCCTGCTCACTCACGATGGACGCGTACGTACCACACGTGACTTCATTCATGTCTGCACCATTTTTAACATCACTTAATAGTTCTTAGCTAATTATGCCAATTTCACACACATTACTAATAGGATCAAATGGTGAAGAGATGACCTTTTGGACTGACCTGGATTTAAACTGGTTGGCGGAGGTTTATTACTGCGAGGTGGTAGTTTAGAAAACAGCGACATCTTTAGTTCTTTTTAGGCAGGAAGAGCCCTTTATGAAAGGCATATAGACTCAATAAAGCTGTCAAAAAGCTTCCTTTTTAAAAGGAGACACTAATCACGCATCTGCTTTTACATGCTGATTCAGCACTTTACCAGAATATAAGCATTTTCTCTCTGCAGACATCTTGACTAGTCATAGCAGTGTGTTTCTCAGAGGATGCACAAGCTAAACACAGAACGTCACCCAGTGCTGCAAGAATAAAGGCTTGTAAAAAGGAACTAAATGCCCGTCTGTTAACCGCTACTGTAGAACTAAGGCGGGTGCCCAATCACTTCCTGCCTGTTGACAAGCAAGTTTCTGCTTTCTACATAAAAATGAAACCAACTCGATTGCACAGCGAGACGAGGGCAAAAAGGAACTGTGCTTTATGTGTTTGTCAGTCGGCACACACACACAAGCGGTCGGTTTGCACTGTGGTGTGTCAGCCGTGGACACAGAAGACAGCGACTCTCTGTGTCAGAAGTTGCTGAATCCGCACAGATGTGTGGTTCTGCTGAGGCGAAGTTTCAACCACATCTTTACCATTTCAACAAGGCCGGTTCAGCGGAGTGTCTGGAGCGTAGCTCGTGACTTTGTCCACATTGGTCACTTCCTATTGTGTAAACGATTCAGTGAATTTAAGGGAACAAATTAGTCATTTTCTCCACAGCGTACCACATCCTACTGACCGCCGTCAGTCAATTGAGATCACAGATGTGACGGTAATCCAAGGCTTTCACATCTGTTGTTGTTACAGCTGTGAGGTCGCTCTGTGCGTGTTCATTGATCAGACACCAATGTAAGCTGTCTTCTTATATTAACCAGTTCATCTTATGTACCTTATGTGCAAGTCACACATGTGATGCTAAGCTGAGCTAAGGTGTCAACCACAGCGTCTTTGATGATAGCTGAGTGTTTGTGGTTTGTTATCTTTATGAGCGGTGGCCTGCAGCAGCATGTTACTGAGAAGTGCTGCTTGTGCATTGTTGTGCTGTCTGAGGCTTCTTCATGTTGCTCATACTCCTGCTAATGAGTTTCTCAGAGGACACCCAGTGTTTCAGAGACTCTGCTCTATGTCAAAGTGATCTCAGGAAAGGCCTTCACACACGGGGGTGTGACTCGCCTGCATATATGATACGTCCAGTAACTGTGTGTGTGTGTGTGTGTGTGTGTGTGTGTGTGTGTGTGTGTGTGTGTGTGTGTGTGTGTGTGTGTGTGTGTGTGTGTGGCTCTTTAAATGAACGGCCACCTTACCCTGGTGGAGGTGTCTGTGCCCCTGGGAGCTGTGTTGTCCGCGGCAGTAGCTCCCGGTAGCGTCTCCCAGGACTGTGTGCCGGGCGGCAGGTAAAGGTGAGGCCCGAGGCATCGCATGACTGGCTCTAAGGACCTGGAATGTCACCTCTCTGGTGGGGAAGGAACCGGAGCTGGTGCTGGAGCGGTACCGACTAGATGTAGTTAAGCTCACCTCCACGCAGAGCGTTCCTCAGGTTCTACGAGCCATACGGTCCTTATACAAACACAACGGGA
>JAVDOI010000033.1:2119433-2161933 GCA_032191485.1 Leptoclinus maculatus
TTTCATTTTGAAACGATAACTCGGCACAACACGCACAGGAAGGAGTGACGGATGAAGACGAGCTTTGTTTAGATGTATACCTCCCATGAATAGAGGTGGTCATGTGTGTGAATGAAGATGTATGCTATTATTTTAGGGTTCACGTTTTAGTCTGCGTGAAAATCTATTCTGAACACTAGTGAGCAGCTTCTGATAATGCACACACACACACACACATTCATGAGCTAAAAGTCATTCCTGTCACTGAAAGTTAAAGTTCATTTACCCACCAAAATACCAAAATAAATAGATTTGCATCAGGCCTGGGTTGATTTCATGACGATACAACAGTAGTGTGCTGCAGGGTGACGTGTTGTAGTTCCATCACAAAAAGCAAACGAATGTTTATGAGACTTCCACCTTTTGTTCATTAACATCATCTTCACACGTGAGCACCACTCTTATGATGTTTGAAGCGTGAGGTGAAAAGATAACGTTGGTCTCATTGAGCTTCAACATTCACCAGAACGCTCTCTACTGATGTATTTTATGTAATCTTGTGTTAACCACAGACCTTATTTCAGGCATCTAACCAAAAACACATCGACTTCAAGCCGAGGGAACCAGAGGTGAGAAACGCTGACTCATCTCTGGCTTCCTGCAGCTCTATAATAGGATTCTGTTTGTTGTCCAACACAAGAACTCCAAATGTGCTGAAACCAGCTTTCAAGTTGCTGTTGTTTTTAAGATCAGGACATTCCGATCAGTCACTGCTTTCAAATACCCAAAAGAAAGCGTCGAGTTGATCCGTTCAGGTCGGGCTGTCGTACACCCACTAGTGCCCTGCAGGAGGCGTCTGTAGGCTCACACAGGTCCACAGGAGATGAGGCTCTGTTGTACATTCTCCAGGTGATGCGACATGAACACGGCCTGCAGTCTGTTTCCATTCCTTCTATGTCTTCCAGCTCAGCTGCTGCAGAGCGCTCTCATCAGTCAGGTTTGTTTCACGATGACTTCTCCACCCTGAATGCTTCCTGTGATGTAGCGCTGCTCCACAAGGATCACTCGCACATGTTTAGATGATATATATGCCTCAGAAAAGGTTGTATGTTGTATGTTTTATCCATGATAATTCAGACACCAAATCTATTATTCACAATTCAGTTTGGGCCCAAAAAGAAGATTTAGAAGATTCAACCTTCTTTTCCCCCAAATATACTTTAGATTTTGAATTTGTTTTCCGCCTGCATATATGATACGTCCAGTAACAGCGCTTTGTCAAGGTCCAAAGGAGGAATAACGTTTGCCACCCTGGTTTGGAACACGGTGTGTGTGTGTGTGTGTGTGTGTGTGTGTGTGTGTGTGTGTGTGTGTGTGTGTGTGTGTGTGTGTGTGTGTGTGTGTGTGTGTGTGTGTGTGTGTGTGTGTGTGTGTGTGTGTGTGTGTGTGTGTGTGTGTGTGTGTGTGTGTGTGTGTGTGTGTGTGTGTGTGTGTGTGTGTGTGTGTGTGTGTGTGTGTGTGTGTGTGTGTGTGTGTGTGTGTGTGTGTGGACTCATTGAGGTTCTTCAGATTGACGATGTTTCATTGGTTGTCTCACTTCCAGAAGCTGCCTGTTGATTGGTTGACTCCCTGATGAGCAGCTCCAGTGCTCTTCAGGGTTCAGTGCCTTGCTCTGCAGCATGTAGACCGTTTAGCAGACTAGCAGGACGTTCCTCTGTTTCACAGCGATCATGTGGATCCTGAGGCTCGCTTTCAAATATGTGACAGAAATACGTTTAGATTCTCGCTGACTCGCCTTTTTAAAAGCTGATTTTGTTGCAGTTTTGATATGTTTTTGTCAAACATGG
The DNA here is from genome assembly GCA_032191485.1 of Leptoclinus maculatus. NCBI lineage: Eukaryota > Metazoa > Chordata > Actinopteri > Perciformes > Stichaeidae > Leptoclinus > Leptoclinus maculatus. The sequence goes on from JAVDOI010000033.1 coordinate 2,121,260, forward strand.
GATTGCAACAACTGTTCCTCCGCCATCTTGTTTTTGTATATTTCACTGGTGTTGTAAAAAAACAGACTTCACTTTGCAAATTTTACTCTTTTTTTTTTTTTTCTTTGCAAATACAGATTTTGTCAAAGTGATCCTCCGAGTGTGTTTTGTGTTCTACTTGTGAGCTCTCAACAGACGGACGAGGTGTTCTTCACACACTAACTGAGGACGTCGGCTCTAAACACAAAGCAGCTCTTTATTGGGGAAGATTAACGCCTCAAATCTGCTGATGTTTCAGATCACAAATCAGATCTCAAACTATTTATTGACAGTTGAAGTTATTCTTGTTATTCTTTCAGACGAGACTTTATCATGTTTCACCACCGTGACATTAGTTGTCAGTAACGCTCCTTTGAACAGCTTTCTGCAGCGTCGGCGTCGGCTTCCTCTGTAATGATTTATAATCACAATTCATAAGCAAGTAGACATTTAGCTAAATGAATTCATGGGTTTAAAAATATGATTTACATGCGATAATCCAACTTTGTGATGTTAGTCATTGCATGATATAGAAATAATCAGATCAGCCTCAACCAATCCGTTAGTTGAACCATTAAATGAATCTGCAACTATATTGATAATCAGTTTTGAGTCAAAAGTCTCTGATTCCAGCTACATGTGATGAATATTGTCTGGTTTCTGTCCTGTGAAAACTGAATATCTCAAAATACTTCTGAGGAAGTAAAGACATTGTATAGATCATTTACAGATCAGTCGACAATGAATGAATTCATCCCGAGTCAACCGTGGCACAAAGAACATTAAAACAGGCCAAGAGGTGCAAATGACACCATGAGTTTTTGTGATTGATGTGCATTATTGATCGTGGACACCAGAGTTTAGCACACAGCAGATGTACTGCATACGATGTGGACATGCAGCGCTCGACGTCCTGAGACAGACTCTACTGCACCGCGCTGTGTTTTCTCTTTCTGCAGCGCGTTGAGCTCTCTGTGCTTCTTTCCTTTGAGTCATTAAAGGAAGCGATGCACCACCAACTTTGATGTCCGTATGAATCTGTCTCCACGGTGTCAGATGTTGAGTCATCCCTCACCTTCCTGACTGATTACAGGTCTGAACGAGTCCCCGTGAGCTGCAGATGAAGCTTTCTCTCTACTGTATCACAGCAGCAGGCGGCACACTTGTATTTTTAGCACTTCCGTCGAGGCGGTGGAAGCATCTGAGCTGCAGCTCTGCAGCTTTTACTGTAAACAGTCGGCCTGAAGGGTGGGCCCTCTCCAAACAACGAGGGGAGCACAGACCACAGACCAGCTGTGTTTGGATCTCACAAGGTTAGAAGAAGAGCTGCAACTAACTAAACACGGAGGACAAAGTACATCTGCTTTACATGTACAACTGTAATAAATACACCAGCAACGTTTTGATTCTTAGTACTTTAAAATATCTGTGATATCGTGAGTAACCACCACTGAAACATCTCCACCACTATCAAAGGGTTGATATGAAATGGTCAAACGTTCATGTTCCCTGTTGACTGTTCCTCTGTAGCGCCTCCAGCTGGTCAGAGCTTCACGTATTCTGTCTCCATCTCCAGACGATGAGTCCTGGTGATCATTCATGTGTGTTATAATCCAAACATGGCACTAATATTCAAGTTCAATTGGTAAAGTCTGGCGCCATCATCATGTGGGTTTATTTGATGGTGCAGCTCTTTGCAGCTCTTTGGTCATAAATGAAATATGATGACCTTCCCATCAGCCTCAGCTTCACTTTGTTTACTGCTCATAAGTCACTGGAAGTATTCTGATCTTTTACTTCAGTAAAAGTAGCAATACCAGTGTGTAAAAGTACTGCAAAACCTTAATTTAAAGCATCAAAATATATGTATGTGTATGAATAGTAAAAGAATAATATATATGTTATATTACTGGATTATAATGGTGCATTAATGTGTTCATCACTTTAATTTTGCAGCAGGTAAAGATTGAGCTAATTGGGCAGCTTGAACTAGAATAACATCATTTATTAGTTTATATTAAGAGTTTTAAATCTCCAAAGTAACTAAAGCTTTCAGACAAATGTAGTACAAAGTGAAGCGCTCACATGTAGTGGAATAGAAGTATGAAGTCGCAGAATGTGCAAATACTCAAGCAAGCTACCTCAAAAGTGTTAAGTCAGTGCATATTAATACTTCTATTGTAATGACTGTATATGTTGGAGCTGTTTCCTCTTTCTGAATAATGTGAGAGAGAGAGGAAGTATTGGGTAAACTTGGGTGTGTGTGTCTCTGTGGTGTGAGATAAAGAGAGCGTTTCCAGAACATGACGGCGCCGCGCAGGTGGGCGGTGTTTGGCGGCTCGCGGAGGCCAATCGGAGGCCCCGGGGCGGTCGGTGTCGAGCACAGCTGATCGATGAGTCAGGGGCGACAGCAGCCGAAGAAGGTCCCACTTGTTGCTGCGCAGTAGCGGAGCGGACGAGAGTTCCTCATCGATCCAGCTTCTCTTCGCGTTCCTCGGATCTGAACCCGTAAACGAGCCGCCGATCCACCGCCTCAGAGCTCCATCTCCCGCTGCCTCGTCCGCGGCTCTCAGGTGACACGTTTGTAAATATAGATATTTAGTCCATTCACAGAGAGGAGGCGTCGGTGTTTTAACTTTATATCGATTTAAAGATATGGATTATTGCTCCATCTGATCGTCTTCGTGCGCAGTGTTTTATGTCTGATAAAGAGATTTGCATTATGGGTCTTATTGGCTTCATAGGTGGATTTGACAGCCGGCTATTTACAGTATGCTCATATTTATATGTGACAGCGAAGATATGTACATGTTAAACAGCCTGCTTTCAAACTATATCCACACATATATACACAGTGGTTTAGGTGTATTATGATATCTCATAATCACATGTAATGTTGTGGTGAACTCATGAAGCTTCCACTGAGGAACAAAGCAGCTCTCCACATAATGACCTGTGTGACTGGATGCAGTGCAGACCACTGAGGGGGTTCAGGTCTCTGGAGGCTTTGTGTATTCCAGGTGTTTGAGGGGTCATTGGAGGTGGTGTCGGGGGTTCACATGTCTGAAGGAGCCTGCAGGAGTCACTGCGTCTCCTTCTTAAAGCACTTTATCTTCACTGTAATGAAACCTAGAGCTGAAGCAGTTAGTCGGTCAATCCATTAGTCGACCCAGAGAACGATAATCTGCAACTCTATTAATAATGTTCCAGAAATCCCAAAGTGATCCTGTTTATGCTTCTTCCATTCATCTTCATTGGACTTAATGATTTCATTATCTTCTAGTTGAAGGTAAAGCGTTCTGACAGAAGCTGTGGCGCTCAGCAGCTCTTCCACTGTGTACATTGTGTACGAAGGCTGTTCAAAGCGTTAACTAACCAGGTGGAGGTAATATGAAATATCATATATCATATATAATTATATCAAATCAAACATAAGAGGACATTTTGAAGGCGCGGCCTGTAAAACCTTATTAATCTCTTATATGTTTAAAAGTGGAACTCCGACATCCAACATATTTGGGAAATAATTCTTCATAAAGTTGTGAAGTATCAAGAGGGTCTCAGAGATTAAGTACAAGGTTTGTACTTGAGTAATATCCCAGCATGCTACTATTATACTATGATATATTAGTATAAATGAAGTGAGCTGCACCTTTACCAGCTCCAACCTTAAAGTAATGAACATATTAATCTATCAATATTTATAACTGCATATCCAAGACTTCTGGTACTTTAAGTATATTTTGATGCTTTTATACTTTGACTGGAGTAAGGAAGGGTTAGGCTACTTATAACGAGTATCTTTACGATGTAGTATTGCTACTTTTACTGGTTCCACCACTGGAGACGTTCCGTTCTTCCTGAAAGAGTCAAATAAAACCATGACGCTGAACTTGAACCACTCGACAGGGTTTGTAGCCGTCGGTTTCATGAATACTGTGAAGCAGCAGAGCAGAAAGAGCAAAGTTCAACATGGCAGAGCTACTGATCAACCAGCCCGTCGGATGTGGTTCAGTGGGTGAAGACGCTCGGCCCGATGTGAACTTTGGTGTTCGGTGTTTCATCTTCACTGCGTCTTGCAGCGGCTGGTTTTTCCCCAGTGGAAGTTTGTGTCTGTGGACGCTCCAGCTCCTCTGTTTTCATGAAACAAGTCGCTGTTGTGGCTGGAAACAGAAAATGCATCACTTCCTGTGTGCCCGAAAATAATTCCAAGAAAGAGCCACCTGAGTGTTTACAGCTGAGTAATGTTACTTTACCTCATTTCACACGACTTCATGTGTGACAGAACCAGGGTGGCTTCTGTTAAATGCAGCTCAAGTTCTTTATCGTCATGTTTACAGTGGTGGAATGTGACTAAGAACATGTGCTCAAGTACTGAAGTTAAATACAAATACGAGGTACATGTACTTTACTTGAGTATTGTCCTTTTATGCTCCTTTCTACTTCTACTCCACAACATCTCAGACCTAAATATTGAACTGTTACTACATTTAACTGACAGCTTTAGTTACTCTTCAGATGACAGTTTTTCCTCCTTCCTCTCCAGTGAAACCTCGTATCTCCAGATGTTGATGTTGAGTGTTATAAACTGAAGGATGAAGTGTTCCTTTATGTGTTGATAAAATCCTCCTTCTTCATCTTAATAAACTCTTTAAAGCCTCTTGGATCAGATGTTAAACACATCGTCACTAAGCTGAAAACAGGACTGTTTATCTGTTTAGAGATACGAGGTTCTCACAGGACAGAGACGCTACAAACATGATGATCTAATAGAATATGATGCATTGATGTAGATTAAACTAACCAGCCAATGCATTAAAAACTCTGCTGTTGTAACTTCAGTCCTTCAGTCATGAAGGGAAGCTGTCGATGAGAACATTCAGCTTCACCATTAAAGAGACCAATATTTATAATCCACTTATACAATATCTATTATTCTGCATGAGTACTTTTTACTTTTGGTACTTTAAGGTTATTGTGATGCTGATACATATGTACTTTTACTTCAGTAACACTTTGAATGCAGGACTTTTACAGACAGAGTATTACTATACTGTGGTAATGATACTTTTACTGACAGAGTATTACTATACTGTGGTAATGATACTTTTACTGACAGAGTATTACTATACTGTGGTAATGATACTTTTACAGACAGAGTATTACTATACTGTGGTAATGATACTTTTACTGACAGAGTATTACTATACTGTGGTAATGATACTTTTACTGACAGAGTATTACTATACTGTGGTAATGATACTTTTACTGACAGAGTATTACTATACTGTGGTAATGATACTTTTACTGACTTTCACAAAACAGATGATTCCTGTTTTTGTTTAGTTTTTTTCGAGAGGAAAAAAAAGAGCCATTTTAATTTCCTCCGGTCACAATAATTCCAACTTTGCGAACGTTACAGCAGAAGTTATAATATCACAGAGAGCCGCGGTGACTAAGATGCAGACCTCCCACGCAGATCGTGGTCACATAAGATGGAGAATATTAATGTGTGTGTGTGTGTGTGTGTGTGTGTGTGTGTGTGTGTGTGTGTGTGTGTGGGAAGAGGTAGGGGGGGGGGATCTCCCTTCCCTCACTGCTCCAGAGATGACTGGCATCTCTCTTGACATGAAAGCACAAACACACACACACACACACACACACACACACACACACACACACACACACACACACACACACACACACACACACACACACACACACACACACTAAAGACAGGAAAAGCTACACCTACACACGTACACATTTTCGCAGACCGAAAAACACACTGTGGCATTTAGGCCGACACCTCAGCAGAGGTCTGGCTCCGTTGGCACTAGGAAGCACAGGAAGTTGCGTGCTTGGGGAGGTGCTCGCTGCAAGTCATCTGGAGAAAGAGTCTGGGTCGCTGTGGTGGTGATCGGGTTGTGTTTGTGTTGAGACAGTAAACAGTCTCACTGTGGGTCGACTGAGAGGTTGAGGACAGGTTCACAGTCGTGGTTTGATGGGAAGATAAGAGTGTTAGGTCATTTATGTACACCCTGATGAGGAACAGAAAGCAACATTAAATGTGGCCTTTCTCTCTCAAACAGCAACCAAACAGTCTAATACATTTTACAGGTTAACAGGGTAAAAGTGTAAACTAATACATGTGACTGTGAAACTTCCCCAGTTCATTACTTACATTAAGGCAGTTATTTGTTGTATTACAACTTTTCTGAAATGTTATGTTATAATATGCAAATGACACATTTTCTTAATAAAGATGTGATGTTTGCACACATTTCCAGAACAGAAATGTGAACATTGGATAAAGCCAGGTTGGAAGTCAAAGGTTTTTACTGAGGAGGTTTTGGAAATATCTTTGTATCACTCCATAAATTAAGAAAAGAGCCATAAAAATCCATTTTGGCCATGTTTTTTGGGATAAAATGTTGTATAAATCGGGCTACGAATGATACTGTATATGAACAAACCGCTCCGTATAAACCTCAAGAATACAGCTGGGAATGAAAGTGGAAGGTTTGGTGTATGTAAGAGCTCCTGAAGTGGAGATTTATCATCAGTCTAAAGAAAAACTTATTTTGAGAAAACAGCCTTTAAAGTTATGAATTGTAAAATTGGGGGTTAGGGTTAGGCACTTCAGGGTTAGGCACTTCAGGGTTAGGGTTAGGCACTTCAGGGTTAGGCACTTCAGGGTTAGGCACTTCAGGGTTAGGCACTTCAGGGTTAGGGTTAGGCACTTCAGGGTTAGGCACTTCAGGGTTAGGGTTAGGCACTTCAGGGTTAGGGGTTAGGGTTAGGCACTTTAGGGTTAGGGTTAGGCACTTCAGGGTTAGGGTTAGGCACTTTAGGGTTAGGCACTTCAGGGTTAAGCACTTCAGGGTTAGGCACTTCAGGGTTAAGCACTTCAGGGTTAGGGTTAGGCACTTCAGGGTTAGGGTTAGGCACTTCAGGGTTAGGGTTAGGCACTTCAGGGTTAGGGTTAGGCCCTTCAGGGTTAGGGTTAGGCACTTTAGGGTTAGGCACTTTAGGGTTAGGGTTAGGCACTTCAGGGTTAGGGTTAGGCACTTCAGGGTTAGGGTTAGGCACTTTAGGGTTAGGGTTAGGCACTTTAGGGTTAGGCACTTCAGGGTTAGGCACTTTAGGGTTAGGGACTTTAGGGTTAGGGTTAGGCACTTCAGGGTTAGGGTTAGGCACTTCAGGGTTAGGGTTAGGCACTTTAGGGTTAGGGACTTTAGGGTTAGGGTTAGGCACTTCAGGGTTAGGCACTTCAGGGTTAGGCACTTCAGGGTTAGGGTTAGGCACTTTAGGGTTAGGGTTAGGCACTTTAGGGTTAGGGTTAGGCACTTTAGGGTTAGGGTTAGGCACTTTAGGGTTAGGGTTAGGCACTTCAGGGTTAGGGTTAGGCACTTTAGGGTTAGGGTTAGGCACTTTAGGGTTAGGGTTAGGCACTTTAGGGTTAGGGTTAGGGACTTTAGGGTTAGGGACTTTAGGGTTAGGGTTAGGCACTTCAGGGTTAGGGTTAGGCACTTTAGGTGACACGGTTAACACATTTTTAGGGGAAAGGACCCCCGGACAGGTCAGAGCATTATTGATAATATTAATATACATATAATATTAATATATTATTTTTGATAAAGCTCAGGAACCTGAAGATGAACACTGTGTAATGATCCATGTCACTCACCCAGTCCCGTCAGGCCGGTGTGTGCTCAGACGTAACCGGTACGTGTTGGTGCACCAGGACACAGATTACCGAACACCTTCCACTTTGTTTGGCTGAGCAAAGCTCATGACTTTAAATTTACCTTACAAATAGTCAGAACCTCTTTTTCTTTATCCAACAACATCCGGGCTAATTGTCTTATTACATCACCTCATGCTGTAATCTATTTGATTCAGATGAGTTATTATGAGTTGATTGAGAAGAATATCACTGCTAATGTTAGGTTCTGCAAATTGGGAAACTGACAACTATATTAAAGCACGTAGCTTATTCATTTATGTTTTAGCGTATTATAAGTGTAATATTAATGCATTAAATCAAATGATGCTCGTTATGCACGCACATTAACATCCCTGGTGGTCACCCGAGTTAAACATTTAGAACCGCCGCAGGCTGCCGATGAGTTCAGCCTGAGACGAGAAGTCACTGGTTCAGTTTGTTTTAAAATGGAACTGAAGACTTTGATCAGTGCAGCTGCTCGGTGGCCAACAGGTGAAGCCAGCTGAGGTGTGGTGGTGCTCGACCACAACACAGTGGTGTGGATGCAGCCTCAGCAGCTGACAGCTGTGAACACGACAGATGAAAACACATTCAGACTTTTATTTTCCTTTAATACTTTAAACCAGAGCTGCTTTCTAGTGAGATGTGACTTCTGCTTTCTGTTGAACACTTTGGTATCAGTGTGTGTGTTCTGCTTCTGACTCGTCATCCCTGTGGTGTCTTCAGGAAGTCTGGTTTGATGTCTGCGTCGGTCCCGTATCCATCGCCCTGTGGACGCGTCAGTCTGGTGTGTGGACTCCTCCTCCTGGCCTCCTCACCGCTCCTCACAGCGGGTAAGACCTCTAAGACCAAACCCCAACATTCATTCATGCATTCATTCCTTAAGTCTCTACGGTGGTTCCTCCTTCATTCATTGTAGCAGACAGGCTACAGGCTATATACGTGCTGAAGATACTGAAATGTTTTTTTAAATGCAGAAACGGGCTGCGAGAAGCACACATCAGACATCATCTTGAAGGAGGAAAGGAAATCCTTTATATTTACTATAACCTCTGGGATTTAGTGGCGCCTTTATGCTGACTGCAGCATATTAGTAATACATTGTGGAACTGAATAATGTAGGGAATCCTTTGGAAACAGTGTAATCACTTTGATTGAGATGTTCCACAGCAGTGAGATACTGAAACGAGCTTTAATCATAAACGCGACCGAGAGAAACGTTAATTTTGTGTCACGCAGTGTTATCGTCCCACTTTGATGATGACTGATTGTGAAACACAAGATGAACTTTAGGCAGCGCGTTGGAGGATGTAGACACTTTCATGTTTGAGAGGTTCCAAACTGAGCCGCCTTCCTCTTCTCATCACAACGTTACAGTTGATATTGGGATCACCTCTTCCTGGAGCCACAGTCAGACTTGTGTTTGGACTGCTGTCCATCAAAACGTTTGCTGTGACTTCCTGTTTCTAACACAAGCCTTTCAATCATCATTTCTTCTTTTCTCTGATATTGTATGAAAGCATTGAGCGTCATTCCCAGTGATTTTCCACTCCCAGCCTCACACTTGACCTACTCTTCTCGTGTTGATGTTTGGGGTTCGGCAGTGGAAACCATGATTCTTGCAGACGCAGACTTTTATGATGGAGAGTGAAGATAAAGAGGAAGTGGTAACATTGTCGGCAGAGGTTGTTGTGGCCAACGTTTTGATTCTTGCAAAGAGCTCCCAGTACGCAGAAGGCATTTACGTGTACACACTCATCCAAACTATCCAAACCAAATCCTGCGCCTCTCTAGAGCCGTTGGCTCACTGTGTTTACAGTATCATCACCTTGCTCTCCTGTCACACTGTACCAGTGTCCTCCCACTCTCCCGTCATCGGTCATTGGAACCAAGATCATTTACTCAAGTGCTGTACTTAGTACAAAATCAAGGTACTTTCCTTGATTATTGCCATTTCATACTTTTAACTCCACTACATTTAACTGACAGCTTTAGTTACTCTTCAGATGACAGTTTTTCCTCCTTCCTGTCCAGTGAAACCTCGTATCTCCAGATGTTGATGTTGAGTGTTTGTGATGAACTGAAGGATGAAATGTTCCTTTATGTGTTGATAAAATCCTCCTTCTTCATCTTAATAAACTCTTTAAAGCCTCTTGGATCAGATGTTAAACACATCGTCACTAAGCTGAAAACAGGACTGTTTATCTTTTTAGAGATACGAGGTTCTCACAGGACAGAGACGCTACAAACATGATGATCTAATAGAATATGATGCATTGATGTAGATTAAACTAACCAACAGGACATAAAGGAGTTAAAACATCCACCAGCTTGTGGAGCAGAGATGTGTACCCTGTTCTCTAAAGCAGGGGTCTCAAACTCGCGGCCCGCGGGCCAATTGAGGCCCGCTGGACGATATTTTGTGGCCCCCTACTTGACATCAAAGTTTAGTGTTAGTGCGGCCCGCGCATTTTTCTCACACGCACCTTTTTGCCGAGTCCAGTGTTTCCCCTACCATTGTATTAGCGGGGCGCCCCGCCCCCCCAACGGCACCCTCCGCCCCCCCTAGAAGGTCGACTTAATTTAGTTTAATTCAGAATTATCCTCTGCTCTCTGTATCAAGTCCGCCGTGCGCGCACACACACACTCCCACTAGCGGACGGAGCGCTCGCAACGTAAATTAAAAGTTTGTGTCCGTGCACCCCCCCCCCCTCGTCTCGTCAGCCACCTGAAAAGTTCGTGTGCACCCCTCCACCCCAAAAGTGTAAACCTAGGGGAAACACTGGAGTCGTTGTCCGAGATTGAGAAGATTGGATCAGTTGTACTTTTTTTTGGAATACTTGATGCGGCTCAGCCTCACCCAGACTCTACCTCCAGCGGCCCCCAGGTAAATTGAGTTTGAGACCCCTGCTCTAAAGCCTAAAGAGAACTCGTGCATGTGGAGCAGAGATGTGTACCCTGTTCTCTGAAGCCTAAAGAGAACTCGTGCATGTGGAGCAGAGATGTGTACCCTGTTCTCTGAAGCCTAAAGAGAACTCGTGCATGTGGAGCAGAGATGTGTACCCTGTTCTCTAAAGCCTAAAGAGAACTCATGCATGTGGAGCAGAGATGTGTATCCTGTTCTCTGAAGCCTAAAGAGAACTCGTGCATGTGGAGCAGAGATGTGTACCCTGTTCTCTGAAGCCTAAAGAGAACTCGTGCATGTGGAGCAGAGATGTGTACCCTGTTCTCTGAAGCCTAAAGAGAACTCGTGCATGTGGAGCAGAGATGTGTACCCTGTTCTCTAAAGCCTAAAGAGAACTCGTGCATGTGGAGCAGAGATGTGTACCCTGTTCTCTAAAGCCTAAAGAGAACTCATGCATGTGGAGCAGAGATGTGTATCCTGTTCTCTGAAGCCTAAAGAGAACTCGTGCATGTGGAGCAGAGATGTGTATCCTGTTCTCTGAAGCCTAAAGAGAACTCGTGCATGTGGAGCAGAGATGTGTACCCTGTTCTCTGAAGCCTAAAGAGAACTCGTGCATGTGGAGCAGAGATGTGTACCCTGTTCTCTAAAGCCTAAAGAGAACTCATGCATGTGGAGCAGAGATGTGTATCCTGTTCTCTGAAGCCTAAAGAGAACTCGTGCATGTGGAGCAGAGATGTGTACCCTGTTCTCTGAAGCCTAAAGAGAACTCGTGCATGTGGAGCAGAGATGTGTACCCTGTTCTCTAAAGCCTAAACCAGGGGTCTTCAATTAAAATTCCAAAAGGTCCAGATTGAGAAAATCTCCTCGGGCAAAGGTCCGGAACATTACAATAATATCTAACTCGCGCCACTTAGTGCCATATATATATATATATATATATATATATATATTCAAGAAGTCTAGTAGTAGTAACGTCTCTGTGTCGTCAACAACTGTCAAATCAAATAAAGAAAGTACACATCAATTATATTTTAACAATTATTATTCTCAGTTTTCAAAATGTAACTGGATGGATTATAAATAATACATAGAAATACATAAATAAATGTTCTTCTCTCATTTCAAGTAAAATAATGGCTCCATCTAAAAATAAAATACACAAAAAAGAACTTTTGAAAAACTTACATCTTAAAGAAAGTGCTTGATTTTAGAAAGATGAGCCTTGTGGCTGAGGCTGCTGACAGGTATTTGCTTGATTTTTTCACATAACTCTTCTTTTTGTTTCCCCTCAAGTAAAGTTCCAGCTACTGCACTCATGCCCTCCTCGACAACCTCTCCATCAGTGAATGGCTTTATGTTGACCCAAAATCAAAGCAACTTTCAGGGAACATTCGTGAGCACGTCGTTGGGCAGTGAATGAATGTGTTAATATTCTGGTGGAACGTTCATATTGGGCTCTTAAATGGTTTATTTTCTGTGCCCTCAGTTCGGATTGGAGTGGGTATGTTTGGTCTCGTTTCACATCGTCTCTTTGAATAATGTCCACGGTATCTGAGCATATGAGACAGAGTGGTTTAGTAGCGCCAGCAGGAAGAATGAACAAATACGAGTCCGTCCATTCTTTGTTAAAGCTGTTTTCGAGGTCCACCTTTCTCTTTTTAGAGCACGCCATGTTAACTTGCTTCTCCGACTTACTCACTTCTCTCACTGCTTCTCTCTCACTGCTCTCGCTCCGTCTCCCGCCTGTCTGCGTAATCTCTCTCGACTCACGATGCATTTTGGAATACACATTCGATTGGCTGAGTAGCGTCACGTGAGATTATTTACAATGTATGTAATTGGTCGGTGTGTTTCCTGAACTGCTGAATGAGTGCCGTAAAGGCCAGAAAAGCTGCGCAGGTTAAAACAGAAGCGCTCCGCCAAAATGTATAATTCTCAATTATCCATCAATTATACGTCCGGGTCCAGATAGGACAGCGTCTGGGTCCGGATCCGGACCGCGGTCCGCCTATTGGCGACCCCTGGCCTAAAGAGAACTCGTGCATGTGGAGCAGAGATGGATGAATATTTATGGTTTTAATTCTGAGAAATGAACTCTAGCAATGGTGTGAGGTAGAGGCCACCAATGACCACTGTGTTTTGTGTCTCTACAGGCCGACTGAGTAATTGCACTCACCCTCTGGTGCTAGAACATGGAGGGTTCCGCTGTGATCCGTCGCCGTGTCGAGGTTTCCCCCACAAGAGCTCCATTCACTTCTTCTGCGAGCCCGGATACCACGTCAACAACAAGGTCCGGTTCTCCAGGTGTCGCCACGGGAGGTGGCAGCCCTCGATTCCTGCCTGCATCCCCATCAGAGGTAAGAGTTCAGAAGACTAACCACTAGCACAGGATCTATGTTTGCTTTGTTATGTTGAGCTCGTTCTGCGCAGGGTATGAAGGGAGTTCTCTTCACCCATCAATGAAATTCCCTGCAAGGAGCAATTTGAAGTTACTTGTTTTCTGTACTTAACGTACGTTTTACTTCCATCACGTACTTATTTTAAGCCCAACCATGATGTGAGTGACGAGTTGGGTTGAGAACGTGTTGCAAAAACACAATTCTTAGTTTCTGTCACTAAGTGAGATCTGGAATGCAGGTTGTGTACTTGTAATGGAGTCGTTCTTCCACCACTGGACACAATTAAAACCTAGTTCTGTGTGATTCTGTTTTGTGGGTGTCTCTTCCTACAAACAGGAAATCAGATTTAAAGAGTGTTTCTTACTAAATGCTTTGTGTTCATTCCCTCTGTGGCCTCTACTGTTTCTACTGCCCCCCCCCCCCCCTCCTCAGTGATTAGCTCAGTTTCTAATGTAGTCGTGACTCAGAGCAGCGCTGACTCTTTGTAGGCTGATTAGTCATTTTATGACAGTTACTTGATGTTTTTGTTCAGGAAGCAGACGGTTTGGTGACGGTGTTTAAATGCCAGCGGGGTTACCTTTACCTGAAACATGTGTGCTGATGATAGCACACATGAGATGTAGTCTCTCTGTGGCCTCTGGGAGTTTTAACCTTTACCTGAAACATGTGTGCTGATGATAGCACACATGAGATGTAGTCTCTCTGTGGCCTCTGGGAGTTTTAACACAACTAAGTCAATTAACACAAAAGTACTGTACTTAAGTACACATTTTACTTCAGTCTTTTCTTGTCATGCTACTTTATACTTCTACATGTCAGAAGCAAATATTGTACTTTTTACTTCACTACATTTATTTGACCGCTTTAGTTTATTGTTACACTCAAAACATTCATAGAATTTCTAAAGTATCGTGTTTACTGAGACTGAGATTCATTAATTAATTGATGAAACTTTTGATGGTTTGACTTCTGGTGTAAAAACATTTGATGGTTCCAGGTCTTAATGTATAATTGTATGTAACATCATGTTGTATTGAAGAAGACTTGGAACCAGAGGAGTCGCCCCCTGATGGCCAGTAGAAAGAATGCACGTTTAAGGAACTTCTGCAATGGCTTCACTTTTCAGAACTGGTTTGGAACAAAACAAACTTTGGGTTTTAGGACATTCTGACGGCATTTCTCACTAATTTTACAAATCAAACAATCGACCGATGGAGGAAATCTACCTCAACCTACTACTACAGTAAACTCCTGCTTTGACATGAATACTGATCTAATGACACAATACATCGTAGTAGAACAGTCACAGGGGACATTTTTATACTTTTAAGTAGTACTTAGATACTTTTACCGTTCTACGTGTACTTGTAGGGTAGTATTAGTACCTTTACCTCCGTCTCTGAGTGTAGCACTGTAAGTCCACAAAGATTGGTGTCTGAAATGTATTTTTGGTTTTGTTCGTATTGTTTTTGCATCTGGAACTCGACTTTCCCTCTGCAGTCGATGGAGATCGAGCTTTGTCTCGATGAATCGGACCCGATTCTAAAAGTTAATCAGCACTAAAACTAAAACTAAAACTTTAAACCTGTGAAACACAGCAGCAGCTGTTGTTCATCTCTTGACCTACTTAACAGAGAAACTCAGACTCTCTGCAGCAGAACTAGAAGCTCTACTTCACTCAGACCAGTTCCCACTTCCTCTGTCGCCATTCACTCAAACTCGCTGCGACGGTAAGAAAGAGGAAGCGGGCGAAGCCACCGTCCTCCCCACTGAACGTTTCCTCTGTCAGAGCCTCACGGAAAGCTTCTGTCGTATTGTCAAGAGCTCGGAGAAACCACATAACTAGATACAAACTCCCTCTCATGGGTTTTGTGTTTGATAATCTATTTCTAGGGGATTGTTTTCTGTCACAGCTTCAGCTCAGAGTCTTAAACCTTTTACATGTTTTATATAAATACCAAATCTCTGTTTTAACACTTAACACGAGCTACATGCAAACACTTTAATTCCACGTCTTCTTTTCCTCTTCTGTAATTGCATCATGAGATTTTTGATGCAATTTCATGCAGTTACTGATTTTCACAACTGTTTCTAAGTTTATTGATCCATTTAAGGATTCAGGGTGTTGTTGTTGTCATTATACAATGCAATGTGCAATCATAGTGCAAATGGAAACGCTTTGTTCTCGTGTGAATACGGGTGCAAAAGGTGGTTTGGTAATGTGCAAAACTAGCACAACATAAAGTTTCAATGCTATTCATTTATGGAGGAGTCAGGAGATTTAAGATTCAATCTTTTAATCGATTGTTGGTTTTGTTGGAGCAACAGGCCAAAATCACAAAATGATCTAACGTACATTTGTGCTGTTCCTCCTCAGAGGGTCCGATGCCCTCTGACGACAGAGTGAACGACTCGATGCCCAGCATGGCCACGACGGCGGTGGGCGTGTCCATCTTCCTGCTCACCACCACTGCCTGCCTGGTCGTCAAGTCCCGCCTCTACCCCTGTCAATCACACAGGTGAGAAGAAGATTTCTAGAACATCTAGTTTGTTATGGATTCAAATGAACACGTTTGGGATCGTGACATGTGTCGATGAAGGGGCTCATTTGATTGGATTGTGTGTGAGATACCTACATTTCATATTTAAAGTAGATGACTGAGGTCCATGAGGTAACTCTCTCTGTGTGTCCCAGCAGCCGTCGCTCCTCAGACCAGCTGGACCTGATGGTGGACGGACTTCCCGTCTCCCTCCCCTCCTACGAGGAGGCGGTGTACGGCAGCTGGGGGCAGCGCCTCCCCGCCTTCTCGGCCCCGGGACCCACCCAGCTCCTGTTGGCTCAGGAGGCTCCCAGCTGTCACCCGACGTCTCTCAACAACCAATCGGACGGCAGCAACCGCCCGCTCCTGCCCAGCCCCGACAACCCCCCGCCCCCCTACGAGGAGGTCCAGCCGTCCCACCCCAGAGACAGGATGAGCGACGGGGACGTCCGGCAGCTACGTGTTGCGTTTTCGGACGACAAGGACGCTTGATTGACAGACTGCGGGGTTCACATGTGACCACGTGTTGTTGAGCAATGAAGGATGTTGATTGACAGCTGCAGATGATACAAATAACACCAGACGGCACTTTTCCTGATCAGCTGCAGCTCACCAGCATCACACGCTAATTTAGACGAAGCTGATAAGCTCTGATTGGCCGGTTGTTGGGTCACAAAGACCTGAACCATTAGTACATGAGATATTGATTGTATGGTGAGTGACAGAGGAGGGAGCTCGTGTGCTGTATGGTGAAAACCTTTAGATCCTAAATGCCTTATTTTTAGTGTGATGACAGTATATTTATTGTTGAAACAATATTTTAGATGAGAATCCGTCAGTTTAGATAAAGAAATCACCACAAACTGAGTCCTGAGGTTTTCACAGTGTTTCTGATCTCCGTCGGTGACGCTGCAGATCGTGTGTTTCCACGGCAACAGACTCCATTCCATCTCTCTGGTTCTGTGTTCAGACCCAATACTTCAGTAAAGGTACTAATACCAATTGATTGTGACAACAAGCAGCATGTCGTGATATTTATTTTGTGTATTGCAGATATTTAGAGACGTGAACATATTTTGATTAATTTAAATGTACAGTAAGTGTGGGGGGGGGGGGGGGTGTGTGGGTGTGTGTGTGTGGGGGGGGGTTGTGTGTGTGTGGGGGGGGGGGGGGGGGGGGGTGTATGTATGTGTGTGTGTGTGTGTGTGTGTGTGTGTGTGTGTGTGGGGG
Organism: Leptoclinus maculatus; assembly: GCA_032191485.1. Classification (NCBI taxonomy): domain Eukaryota; kingdom Metazoa; phylum Chordata; class Actinopteri; order Perciformes; family Stichaeidae; genus Leptoclinus; species Leptoclinus maculatus. The sequence goes on from JAVDOI010000033.1 coordinate 2,138,081, forward strand.
GGGGGTGTGTGTGTGTGTGTGTGTGTGTGTGGGGGGGGGGTGTGTGGGTGTGTGTGTGTGTGTGTGTGGGGGGGGGTTGTGTGTGTGTGTGTGTGTGTGTGTGTGGGGGGGGGGGGGGGTGTATGTATGTGTGTGTGGGGGGGGGTGTGTGTGTGTGTGTGTGTGTGTGTGTGTGTGTGTGTGTGTGTGTGTGTGTGTGTGTGTGTGTGTGTGTGTGTGTGTGTGTGTGTGTGGGGGGGTGTGTGTGTGGGGGGGTGTGTGTGTGGGTGGGGGTGGGGGTGTGTGTGGTTCCCTCTAACCTCTGCAGAGCGACTGACGCCTTCACAGACCGTGAATGTATTTTATGTTTCATATTGTGGCAACAATATATATATATCTTAACTATGGATTGTAATATTTACTGAAAGATTATTTGTACATTGTATTATTGCACAGAATTATATGATGAATAAATGTTGAGATGTTTGACATCTTGTCTGTGACTTCAGGATTGAAGTTCATTTGGTTTCATTTGTAGAGCAGCTTCAGATTCAACGACAGTCCTCAAACAACTCAATCATCTCATCTGAAAAACAGTAAGAAATTACTTAAACCCATATTAATTAAAACAGCAAATTAACAGCAATTAAAAATGTATTTTAAAATGAAATATATTGTGGTTTTATGAAAGTATACAGTGAGTTTTTGTGACTTTCTTAATGACGTACTATACTATGACTTCAATGAATTGTTCATGAGATATTTGTGACATTTTTTACAACATACTAAACTATCACTCTTATGAAATGTTCATATGCTTTAAATCTTTAGGACAATAGTATACAATGACATGTTCATGACATGACATACTGTGACTTTTATGATTATACATAAATGAGTTATTTAAATTAACTAATAAATAAAATTAACATTGTATTTATTAGTTAATTTATTCTTTTTTGGAAATGCTTTACAATGACATTCTTTACATACTATATCGTGACTTTTTCAGGGTTTTGTATGGCATTAGTAGCAGCTAGTATGGTTTAGCTTGAGACCAATCCTGTATAGCATTTTCCATCTTCATCCAAAGTCTTCATGCAGAGTCTTCATCCAAAGTCTTCATCCAAAGTCTTCATGCAGAGTCTTCATCCAGGCCACAGCAGCTACTGCATTCTCTGAAGCGTCTGAGAAGACACAGAGTTCTGTTAGCTTGGCTGCAGATGGTGACAAGCAATGTAAGGCCTCGAGACACTGAGGTTCCATGGAGCATCCCAGTCAGAAGAGTCTGAAGTTTTCAGCTTATGTAGCCGAAGGATAGAGGAAGCCAACATGTCTTGAGTCCGTTTGAGTAAAGTGATTTCTGCCTCTGCTGTGGGAAGGGACTTGAACCCCATCGTACTCATAAAAGTGGCGGGCAACAAGCTGTCTCGTGTATAGTCGTGTTTTCTCCAAAAAATCTCTGGCCTTCCTGTGCTGCTCGCCTGAGGCAGTAAATAGCTGTTGGAAAAATTCACGCGAGACCGATGGAAAATCATTAATCACTGGACATTTATTCTTTGCAAGAAGGAGACAGAGTTGATTCACATCAGGATATGCATCAAGGCCGCTCGGAGTTCTGACTCTGAGCTTCTGATATTTATACTGAGTAAACAACATGCAATGGCTGGCACAGGATTGGTTTACAATGAGGTCTTCGTCACAAAAGGTGACACACACACAAAATGGCGTCCACGCCATGTAGTCTGGGAAGAGAACTTCACTTGCGCATCTGTTCTGGCACAAAGGTTACTTCCTCAAAACAAAGCTCTGTGTCTATCTTCCTTATTATCACTTACAGGCTGAGAAAGCTTTCTTTCTCAGCAGCTGTAGAACCTAATGTCAGAGTAAGTTCACACACACACTCAACAGGACGCAGGCCATAAAGTTCACGTGAGGACACCAGACTTTGTGAGCACACATATTATAATTAGTCATTTAGATTTTTTACTCTAACAATAGCCAAATACGACGATCTGTTCTTTCATTCAGGTTTCCTCCTAAAGGATCGTTGCAGTGATGTCATATATCTGGTTGAGCGAGAGGGTGATTTGATTCCTGGCTTGTACATACTGTGGTAAGAGGCAACCGTAGGACTATACCCTCCCTGTCCTGGACACTGTGTATTCTGGCCGCCTCCAGAAGAAGGCCAGCAACATCTGCACAGACATCACACACCCGGGTCACTCTCTGTTTGTTCCCATCAGGAAGAAGATACAGGACTATCAAAACCCAGACTAACAGGCTGAGGAACAGCTTTTTCCCCAGAGCGGTGTCCTCCATCACCCCCCCACCCCCATCCCCACCCAGCTCACACCGGACAGTGCTGCGGAAAAAGAAAAATAGGCAATAAAACGACACTTTAACAAAGCACTTTTGTCACTTTAAAGCCATTGATGCCTGTGTTTTATCTTTTATATATTCATTGAATGTCTTGTTTTAAATCAGTAATGTCTTGTCTTAATGTTTTTATATATTTTTTACCTTGTTGCTGCTGAACTGACTGATGAGTCGCCAACTTAATTTCGTTGTATCTTTTTACGGTGACAACAAACATCCTCATCCTCATCAGCCTGTATTTCTAGGTTGCTTGATGTACTCCCTAGTTCAATCGGTGCGAGTTGAGCTTCTTTGCCTGTTTGCCGCCGAGTGGTTCAAATCTTCAGGCCCAAAGCTGCTTTACTCTCCTCGCTGGAGTCGACAGTCAGGTAAACTCCTCCACAAATTATTACGCTGACAAGTGGTTTCAAGTTCACTCTTTTACTGAAGCAGCTTGGACTTGAGAAATAAACATACATTACCATTAGAGACGATTAACATCCTCATTATGATAGAAATGTTACACTATTATACAAACGCTCTATATACTCTTCATTAATAACCAACAATGCCTTCAAAGACCAAGTTAAAGATGAAGAAATAGAAGAAAACACGGTATATAGGGGCCGTGCTTCTTAATCAAAACAATTGCATCAGGGGCCCTCATTGATGACATCATCAAACAAGGACAGATGGGATAGTGCCAGAAGACGACGTTTTCAAAAGAGGAAACATTTAAATGCAATTAAAATACATTAATAGAACATACTGTGCTATGAATTTTTATAAAATGTTCATGAAACATTATACTGTAATATGTTAATGACAATTTTATAACATACAGTACTATGACTCTTTATTAAATACTACACTATGACATCCTCGTGATATATTTCATGGCACACTATACTATGACCTTTGATGACATTGTCACGTTCTGGAGAGCAGGCAGCAGGGGAAGAACCCAAACACAGGCGAGGCAGGATATATAATGAAGTTAAATGATTTCACGTAGAAGGAATTTATAAATCAGTTAAAAGAAAGAAAAGAAAAGAACAATAGGCAGGTTACAAAAACAAAAGTCCATTCAACAAGGAAGGACTAATTAACAACCAACAGGGAAAAAGACAAAAGATAAAGATGCATACACAAGAAACTAATCAGACAAGACACAGGTCACACAGGTCACACAGGTCACACAGGTCACACTACACGAGGGCAGGAAGCTGGTGCTAATTAAACACACATGATAGGAGGGAAAACCACAAAGACAGGACGTCAAAGAAACATTGGACACTTCAAAATAAAACAGGGAACAGAAAAGCTAAACCCAAAACCATGACAGACAGACAGACTATGAATTTGTTTTAATAACATTTGTTGACATACTATACTATGACTAATTATCATGTGTTTATTTCAGTGAAATACCACTAACGGCATATACCAAGTGATATTTTTAATGACATATACTCTTATTAAACTATACTCTCATGTGATGACCCATCCACTCCACTAGGTGTCCCCGTGTCCTTTACTTACGCTCTTCACTGTCGTCCTGGATCTGGGCCGTCAGCTTCAGGAGCCTGAAGTGGGCCGGAGTGGTTCCTGATGTGAAGGCCCAGACTTCACATGGAGTCCCTCTCTGTTACCTTGCTGCTGCTGCATGTTTCCACATCCACACATGCTTGGCTGATTACTGACTTCTATGTTTGTTCCGTTCTATACTGTTGTCTTGGAGATAAATATCATTTTTTTAATACTTTTAAACTCGTCTTTTGACTTGAGAACAATAATATAAACAATTCATTGATCATCAATATAACTCGTTTATTTTCTGTTGATCGACTCAACATCAACCGCACAACCTGAAGAAAAGAAGATGACTCATAATGTCTCCATTAAATCCTAATGATTGAACACGTTCACAGGTGAACAGGTGGTGGAGAGGAGGACTCTGAAGAAACTATTATCCATATTGGATAACCCGGATCACCCTCTCCACCATCTACTGCAGGGACAGAGGAGCACTTTCTCCAACAGACTGATCCAGCTCTGCTGTCACAAGGACAGATACAGGAGGACATTCCTGCCCACTGCTATTACACTTTATAACAAATCACCTCTGGCCAGATCATCATCCTTCAAAGGACTACAACACTTGCTTGCTGTTGGTGATCCTACACTACTGTTCAGTTTGTTTAGTTTACCTAGTTGTTCATTTGATACTATTCTAATTCATTGTATATACTGTGCATTTTTATTTTTATTCTATTTTCTGTTATGTCTTTATAGCAGTCAACTGATATGAATCAAACAATGTTTTATCTCTGCACTATAGCAAAGTGTTTGTGTAAGCGGGATAATGTGAGCGAGTCAGTGATTCCAGACTCCTCAGCCTGCTCACCCTGTTGGGGTTCATGTCGCAGTAATGACCCGCTCACTACATTATTCCTGTAATATATTAGAACAAATTCTTTACATATTAACATAATGCTTAAGAACCTCCTTCAATCAGCAGCTGAAGTAGTCAGCAGTGGTTCTCTCCCCTGAAGACGAGCCGAACGCTCTGCTGCACTCTCAAAGGTTAGACTCGGCTAACTTGAGAAACTAGTAAGAGTTCCCTTGGTTAAAAAAAAATGATCCAACCGGAAAAAAACCAGCCCAGTGTCGCCAACTTTGTTTCCAATGAAAGTAGATAACAGCACTGGCTCCAGACATTGCTAAATCTAGCAAGGAAGGCCTCCCTCCAAAGCTGCTCCTCCTAAATGATCATAACCCTAACCCTTAATGATCGTAACCCTAACCCTTAATGAACGTAACCCTAACCCTTAATGAACGTAACCCTTAATGAACGTAACCCTAACCCTTAATGATCGTAACCCTAACCCTTAATGAACGTAACCCTAACCCTTAATGATCGTAACCCTAACCCTTAATGATCGTAACCCTAACCCTTAATGAACGTAACCCTAACCCTTAATGATCGTAACCCTAACCCTTAATGAACGTAACCCTAACCCTTAATGATCGTAACCCTAACCCTTAATGAACGTAACCCTAACCCTTAATGAACGTAACCCTAACCCTTAATGATCGTAACCCTAACCCTTAATGATCGTAACCCTAACCCTTAATGATCGTAACCCAAACCCTTAACCTTTCTAGCCCGAGAGGCGCCCTACCGGGCGCCTAGTGGTACCGATTGGTACCGACTGGTACCGAAGAAAGCTATTTTCGGTAGCAAATATAATATTTCCACAACCATGGAGCATAGCGTTTGAACGAAGAATTTCTCATGAACCGAAGCATGTGTAACACTTTACACACTCAAAACACAATAAAACACAATCTAAGACAACATTCCTAGCCTCGTGCTAAATATCGTCACTTTTTCGCGTTCATTCGGCCGACATACGCACCCGAAATAGCCTCTCAAAAGACGCAAATCAACCTGAGAGCTTAATGCTATGTAGTTAGCAGCCGTAGCATTCAAGCACGCTTCGAACCTACATCCCCAATTCCCTCTCTGGGAAACCCTTCAAAGTTGACCGGGGGAACAGCAGCCCCCAGCAACAATAACTCAGCCAAATAATTATGGGATGGTACTCACAGTTTTGAAGCAAAATCATCAAACAGTGTCCTTATAGTCCTTTTTGACCGCAGAAACGGCTCCTGCTGTCCATTTCAGTTGTAAAAAACGTTGTGAAACAAAGGAAGGGGGGTCACACACGCGGGGGGACAAGTTTGCAGCAAGGCAGTCTCGGCTGTTTACGCGCCGGCACTTCGGCGTAGATCGGATTTTTTCGGAAAACTAAACACTTCCTGGTAAATCTGTTAACGCCATTCGATTGGCCACATGCAGCCACGTGCACAGAGCGAAAAAAAACGAAAATCGACCAATCAGGGGCTCTACAACGGCCCAATACACACCAGCTATTGCGCAATCCTCCCGTAGCTCGCCGGCTTGGAGAGCTTTGGAGACGGTTCCAGCTCTCCAAAATGATTTCTAACTGCTGTATGTGATAGATTGAGCATGTAGAAGGATAAAGGAAGTTAAATATATAGTTATTTAGCTTCTAAAAGTACAATGGAACAGCTGGAGAGGCTGTTTCTGACATGACGACCTCTCGTGACCTCTCGTACACGTTTATGTCTCTTGCTCGGGCCTACTTCACTCTATTCACTCAAATTCTTTTGTAGGTGACTACTGCCATCATTTGCTATGATGGTGGGTGGGTTTTAGGCTTTACCCTGCCTAATTTAATATTGCATTATGAATAATAGTGCTTTCTCACCATACGAATTTGACATAGGGCTGTGTTCCATCTTCAGCAGCCATTAACCAGTAATGTACTGAACCTATTTACTCAAATCATATGAGCAAACCCTTCTTAGTGTTAATAATTCTTTGCAATGGTTCACATATACCTTGTAGTTGGGCCCTTTGCGTATGTGTACAATATTTTCGAAAATTAGTCCAAAAATCGTCTAGGGCCCAACAGGTTAATGAACGTAACCCTAACCCTTAATGATCGTAACCCTAACCCTTAATGATCGTAACCCTAACCCTTAATGAACGTAACCCTAACCCTTAATGATCGTAACCCTAACCCTTAATGATCGTAACCCTAACCCTTAATGAAGGTAACCCTAACCCTTAATGATCGTAACCCTAACCCTTAATGATCGTAACCCTAACCCTTAATGAACGTAACCCTAACCCTTAATGATCGTAACCCTAACCCTTAATGAACGTAACCCTAACCCTTAATGATCGTAACCCTAACCCTTAATGAACGTAACCCTAACCCTTAATGAACGTAACCCTAACCCTTAATGATCGTAACCCTAACCCTTAATGATCGTAACCCTAACCCTTAATGATCGTAACCCAAACCCTTAATGAACGTAACCCTAACCCTTAATGATCGTAACCCTAACCCTTAATGATCGTAACCCTAACCCTTAATGAACGTAACCCTAACCCTTAATGATCGTAACCCTAACCCTTAATGAACGTAACCCTAACCCTTAATGATCGTAACCCTAACCCTTAATGAAGGTAACCCTAACCCTTAATGATCGTAACCCTAACCCTTAATGATCGTAACCCTAACCCTTAATGAACGTAACCCTAACCCTTAATGATCGTAACCCTAACCCTTAATGAACGTAACCCTAACCCTTAATGATCGTAACCCTAACCCTTAATGAACGTAACCCTAACCCTTAATGAACGTAACCCTAACCCTTAATGAACGTAACCCTAACCCTTAATGATCGTAACCCTAACCCTTAATGATCGTAACCCTAACCCTTAATGATCGTAACCCTAACCCTTAATGAACGTAACCCTAACCCTTAATGATCGTAACCCTAACCCTTAATGATCGTAACCCTAACCCTTAATGAACGTAACCCTAACCCTTAATGATCGTAACCCTAACCCTTAATGATCGTAACCCTAACCCTTAATGAACGTAACCCTAACCCTTAATGATCGTAACCCTAACCCTTAATGATCGTAACCCTAACCCTTAATGATCGTAACCCTAACCCTTAATGAACGTAACCCTAACCCTTAATGATCGTAACCTCTTCCACCGCTGGCTTGGGGTCTTCATTCCACCCTTTAGCCTCGGTCCCTGCTGCGTTCCTCACACCTCGGAGCAACATGAATGCATTTCCCTTCTGCGTTCATAGCGTCTTCTATTTGGGAAGAACATTAAACTCTTTCTCTCACTTGTTTTTTTTTTTAACCATCTTCACAAAAATCACACTTTTATCACATTCAGTATCAGAGCGGTATATTGCAGTGGATTGACTCTTTTGTGAACCGTCCTCTTGCACTAGATGACATCCATCTGATCTGCAGGAGAACAGAGATGCATGAACTCTTCTGAGGACATTAACTCGAAGTGGCTGAATCGACACAAAGCTGATTTCCATTTCAGGCCTCCGACCTGCGACGTGACAGGAATGTGTTTCAGATGCAGAGGAGCTACAGCTCGGTGGTGGTAGAACTACTAAGATCCTCCACTTCAGTAAAAGAACTGCAAACATACTGAAGTAAACGTAAAAGTCCTGCTTTCAAAACTGTACTTAAGAGAAAGTATAAAGTACCAAAATGACTTAAAGTAAAAGTACTCATTGTGAAGTCAAATGTCCCCCATCTGTGTTTAACTATGATGTTTATGGATTAATATTGCTTCTGCATTAATATTTGTTACATTTTACTGCTGTAGATGTCCAAGATTGGGCTCAAGTGAACTCCTTTATGTACTGTTGTTGGGTAGTTGGGTTGTTCTGCTGTGAGAACCTCGTACCTCTAAACAGCCCGTTTGTGACGAGGCTTCTTACAGAGTTTATTTAGCTGAAGGAGGAGCATGTTCTCAACTCATGAAGGAACACTTCATCCTTTAGTTTACCACATTCAAAAAGCAACAACATCTGGAGATACGTGGTTTTCGCTGGATGGGGATCTGAACAGTAACTGAAGCTGACGTCAGCTCGTCTGTCACCACATGGCACAAACATCATCTGGTGACGGCAGTCACAATGAAGACACCCACAGTGGAATAAATGCATAGTTTATCATATCAGAACAATAAATTCTCAAGGCTACATCGTAAATAAAACAGTCTAGCAGATTTAAGGGACCGTAGCCTAAATTATGAACAGGAAGTGAGGTGAACAAACCGTGTCATCGAGAAGAGGTACAAACGTGACGTTGCATTGAATATTGATGCTCATCCTGTGAGGCGCTGCAAGACAAAAGTTGCTCTAAAAAAGGTTAAGTTGCTGCAACTACTGAGAGTATACTGAGTGATCGCTTTGCATTTTTCATACAGCTACGAGCTACCAGAGATCACAATTTAGGCTACTTCTGCTACAGTACAGTATCGCTTTAAATTCCTCTAGATACCTGAATGAAAACAGCATCCTGCTGTGCAAACTAAGCAAAAGTCAATCATTCACATTGGCATATTTAAAAAGAAAAAAAAAAAGTCTCTGTTAGTGCAGAGTGGTGGCTCTCGTGGGTTGGGGTGTGGGTGGGGGTCCTCGAGGGGTCTCGATGGGGGGTTTTGAGCCATTTGGGGTATCAAGAGTTCTTGAGGGGTCTGTAGATTTTGGCTGTAGACTTCCAAAAGAATGTTCTTAAGGGTTCAAAAGTTCTTGAGAGGGTTCCAGGGGAGGTTCCTCAGGGAATTTAAGGGGGGCAATCAGGGTTTCTTGAGGGGTGGGCTTAAGTATATTAAGAGGTTCTTGTGTAGGTTCCAGGAGACACCGACTGGGTTTCTTGAGGAGGCAGAAATCTTATTTTAAAATCACTGCAAAGTGAAAGTGTTAAAGGATGCATGGATGACTTTCCAGAAGAACCAACATTTACACACGCACGCACGCGCAAACACAAACACACACACACAGAGGAGGTTACTGAATGGGAAGCAAACATGTCCTTCAGGTCTCGTGACAAGAACATGCTAAAACATATAGAGCCCCTCAGGACTGCTTGTTTGGGTAAAGCCCCCCCCCCCATGCGGAACACTGATGCATCCCGGCAGCACTTGGCCCGCTCTGTTCTCCCTCAGGTCCTCGGTCAGCACCCCAAACTCTGGATGCAGTCATGTTTCTCCATCCGCTTCCATCCGTCACTGCTGCGGACGCGTGTCAGGTGTGTGTGTGTGTGTGTGTGTGTGTGTGCGCGCGCGCGCAGTCACCCATAACGTGTGCAGATGTTGCGCGCGTGCTGTAAAGTCATCCTAAAATCTACAAGCAGTCGGTGCGGTTCGGTACGGCGGTGCTGGTGATGTTGTGCGGCGGGTCCGGTGTCCAGAAAAACACGTAGTAGATCACCAGGATGAACGCGGCCACGGACACGCAGAGGAAATAGATTATCGCCATCGCCACTTTCACCCAAATCTTAGTTGACATGTTGGCGTGCTTGGCCCGCAGCTCGCCGGGATAGCTCGGCCTCCGCATGTCCCCGTTCAGCTTCTCCGCGGTCGCGGGGACTTGCCTGCCGGCCGCTTTCATCTTGGCATTAACGCTAAAACCTTATCCGACGATTTTCCCTCTGCGGAGTGTTGCGTGTTCATTCGAGTCCCGGCAGCAGAGCCAGATGCGCCACCCCCCCCACTCTACCCTTCACGACTGTCCTCTCCTCCGGCCCGGGTAGCTATAGGAAGCGGTCTAAACCGCAGGGGCAGCAACGCGGGTCTTGCAGTCTCCTCCGGTGCCGAGATCCGCAGGAGCGTAAAGATCTCCGACCCCTCAGTCCTCCGTGCGCACCGGACAAACTGAACTCAAGGAGGCTGTCTCTGGCATCAGCTGGATGGGACTGCTGTCGTACTGGCCATGGTTAGAGAGGTTTGTTTCCGGTAGGGCTTTTCAAAACAATACAAACTGCAACCGCGAGAACGCAAAATATAAACTTTTGTTGATCCCAGCGGGAAAGTTTGGTTGTGGAATAGAGTAACGGACATTAATATCCAGAAGGGCGAATTAACAGCAGCCTACAGGTAGTGTTATGTTTGTTATCAACCACTAGAGAGAGATAACAGGTTTCTGCAGCATACTAGCCCATCTTTAACATGTCAATTTTACTTTGATTTAAGACTTGCTTAACCAGAAAATACACCTGCAGAGTAAACGCAGTGGTGGAAAGCAACAGTACAATACTACTGAAGGACTGTAGGACACTTTAGTACAATATTAAAAAGGTGCTTGTAGTTTAAGTATTTCCAATTACCACTTTTTTATACTTCTACACAGAAGCAAACATTGTACATTTTACTCCACTACATTATTGAAGATTCGGATTAATAATACCCCATATAAAATCAATAACTGATGATCTAATATTTTTAGATTAAAATACAAACGCCAGGAGATTTTACTCTTATTCTGAAGGAAAATTCGTCACGCTTCCGGCGCCGCTCAGCGTGCCTCTGTCTCACTTGACGCAGCTTCGGACGAGGAGGGGCTGAAAGTACGCAACACCTAACGATTGGGTCATAGTTTGAGAGAAACGTCCCGCAGCAGAGGACGGGAGAGATGCGGTCTTCATCCACAAATTATCACCGCCTCTGATTTTCTCCTCCAGCCTGCAAAGATGTGCACGGCAGCGGGTCGCGAGAGCGCATAAAAGCTTTCCCTACAGATGAGTCATCGGCTGCAGCCGGAGCACGTATGGGCTGCGCATTGAGCGACGTTAACGGGATGAAAAGAAGAGCTATGGGCCATTCTTCTTGTCCTGCAAGGTCAATATCGTGCACAACACGAGGTTCAAACTCAAAAACACGGCACTCTGGGTATTCAATATGTGCACGAGGCAGAATGCTTTAAATTGCCTGTTGAGCGGGACGTAAAATCATGAGTCTCTGTGGTGGATGAGTAGATGAGCAGCGAGGTCAGTGGATGTAATCATCTGCCTCCAGCTTTAAGAAACGTCTTCCACCTCACACTGAACATTATTTATATTTCTCACAAACTGGTCCCAAAACAGAAGTGCCTTCTCTTCCCTTCCAGTGAGAACAAGTGATGCAGTGGCCTCTAGGGTGCCCTTCCTGTGGAGAAAATGCAACGAAGTGCACTCTGGGTGCCTTACATGCTACAACACATGCTGGCGTCTCTCCTCCATGCAGCTGGTGCTCTTTGTATCCGTTTAGTCTCACACCTACAGAAGAAATCAGACCCGACTCCAGAAATCAGAGAAATACATTTATTGGCTAAATGAGAGGAACACAAACTGATAAGCAACGTGTGCTTTACATTTCATGTGGGTACAACCATCAGGGCTCTGTCTCTCTCTGATGTACGCGCTGACGAGGGACATTTATTCCATCAACGGCTTTGACAACATTAAAAAGCTTACAGTTTTGGATTCATGCTGGTCCTGATAATCTTTATGAATTTCATGTATCAATCAGGAAGACATTGTAGAAATGGATGTATATAGAAATATACCCTGCCTTAGTTACAATCCGTCATCGACGCTCGGAAAAACAAACCTCGATGTGCAAAAGAACTAATATCTTTTCATAGCTCACAAGCTACATGTTGCACAAACAACCGACGGTGGAATGTTCTTTTCCATTTAAAAACTGTACATATTGCAGTTCCTTTCAATCCAAAAGCATCATTTTTTCCCTCCGATACAGAAAACAAAACAAAAACCATTAAAGCGACCCATTAATCCCAGTGTCCACAGGCATGATTCAAAGCACGAACTAAAGCCCTTAGTGTGCTGAGGTATCAATGAAGGCTTCATTCCAAGATACACTTCATTACTCAAGTAGTAATTCATGATACTACACTTTCATGAAAGTCTTTCCAAATAACAGACGAGTATATCCTCTAAACACGGCTGTTCAAAAATAACTATAACGTAAAGCCAAAAACACACATTTATTATGAGCCCACTTTGTAATGAGACCCTTGATTAAAGACAAGAGGCGGCGAGTCCCGCCTAACCCTAACCCCGCCTAACCCTAACCCCGCCTAACCCTAACCCCGCCTAACCCTAACCCCGCCTAACTCTAACCCTTAAAGAGCTGCAGACTGATGTGAACAAGAGGCAGCGTGTCTTAAAGAGCTAAATATAAGAAAATATCAAATGTTTTCTGATTGTGACGCACAATTACATAATTAAAACCAAACGGACCGCCGCCTCGAAATACATAATTGGTATTTTGATAGATTGGAGACGAGGACGAGGTCACATGGTGTTCTGTCAAAGTGCCCTCAGGCAACACACCCGATCCTTGAAGTTAATCCGAGCGGAAGCTTCGGCCAAAGAAGTGAACGTCTGATCGCTGAAGTCAGTTACTCTACAGCGGGCCTGCACAGCTGGCTCTGATGCAACACATAAAGCACACTTAAAACATCAGCATCTATCTGCAGTGGAGCTCGTGGTAACAGAGGCTGAAGGATTCTTAGTTTGAAGGGTCTTTAGTGCGTCCAGATGTCTTTAGAAAAACATTAAATGGAGCCTGTGGGTCCGATATGAAAAACAAAAGTACTTCTCTGTCCAAGTAATTAAAGTCACATAATAAAGTCAAAGGGCAGGCTGCAGGCTGGGGTCCCATCTCCACATTATGAACACTAATGGAGATCACAGAGATGGTAAACAGTCACAAGATGGCCACCACAATCACTCAGAGATCAGAGATCAGCGATCAGAGATCAGCGATCAGAGATCAGCGATCAGAGATCAGCGATCAGAGATCAGCGATCAGAGATCAGAGATCAGCGATCAGAGATCAGCGATCAGCGATCAGAGATCAGTCCATCTTAGAAGACACTGTGTGCATATAATGTCAGAATAAAATCAGATAGAGTCCATCGTAAGAATGGTTCGTGGGTGGAGAGGGTCTAAGAAACTGGCAAAGCAATTCATAATGAAGGAGAATTGACCCTTTGCTAATTGGCCCGCCCCTCAAACGCAGAATGGCCAATCACAGCGTAGCATCAGTCGCTCCGCTCCAGACTCTTATCAATCCTTTCTGCTCTTCTTCCTCTTCAGGTTTGGTGGATTTGGAGCTCGTCATTGTTAAACGTTGCGTAATAGTGATGCTCGTTACCACATCAACACTTCTATGCTACGCTAGCTACTGAAGGTATACTGAATGTATACACATGCTGCGATTGTATTCAATGATTGGATCTGTGAATTTAAAAAGTGAACTACGGACTAAAAGAGTAAAACAGCAAAAGGACCCATCTCTTTAGGTTCCGCTCCATAATGTTGTTAGACGCTTACAATTATCACGCACTTGTGAGGTAGCGGTTCACACGGGTCTGTACTGTTGGCTTTAGCTTCGATCATTGGATTTAGCTGCTGAGTCAGTTGACAGCCTGGATCCATCCTTCAAACACACTGTAGTCTGTCTGCTGCTCTGCTGCCCAAAGACTAGATCCACGTGGTCAGGGGGGGCAGCTGGTGACCGTGTGGGCTCCACGGTGGCTCTGACAGCTTCATGGAGTAGCAGCGGGGGGGAGGGGGGGGGGGACCTCTGCCCATGTGGGAAATAAACTGTACAAAATCTGATAATCTGCCTCAAGTGAGGCCACTCGTCAGGGAAGATGAATTCATCCGTTAACTCATTAATGAAATAACAGAAATCAGCCTCGTTTGTTCCGTTTGTTCCGTTCCTGAAAAAGCTGAGCGGTACGTTTAAAACAAAAAAAGATATCGACCTCCAAACTGGTCAGCTGAAAGCCTTTTATAAACCGATATGTCCTCGCAAAGCCCGCCTGCACATCACCTAAAACACCCACGGGTCAAACAATTACAGCTTCCAAATTCATGAACTCAAAACCTCAGAGGGAAACTTTGAGTGTGTAAAAGTGATTTAACGTAAATGATCTTGAAGTGAAAACATATCTACACGTGGACAAAATCAGATCAAGCTTCATTTTCCCAGTGCAGAAAACCTCAACACCCCGCAGTGAGAACAAAACATAAAACATAAATCAGCCGATGAGGGAGATCTCACTCTTCATACTGAACACAGTGAGTGAAAACATAAAACATAAAACATAAACAGCCGATGAGGGAGATCTCACTCTTCATACTGAACACAGTGAGTGAAAACATAAAACATAAAACATAAACAGCCGATGAGGGAGATCTCACTCTTCATACTGAACACAGTGAGTGAAAACATAAAACATAAAACATAAATCAGCCGATGAGGGAGATCTCACTCTTCATACTGAACACAGTGAGTGAAAACATAAAACATAAAACATAAATCAGCCGATGAGGGAGATCTCACTCTTCATACTGAACACAGTGAGTGAAAACATAAAACATAAAACATAAATCAGCCGATGAGGGAGATCTCACTCTTCATACTGAACACAGTGAGTGAAAACATAAAACATAAAACATAAATCAGCCGATGAGGGAGATCTCACTCTTCATACTGAACACAGTGAGTGAAAACATGGCGGCGGCCCAGAGGTGATCAGACCCACTGATCCAAAAGAAACAGCTGAGCAAGAGCGCTGAAAAGAGGCCAGCGCTGCCCCGCCTCCTCATTTCACTTCTTTAATGTGTGACGAGTAGTGCGATGCTCTTCATCTCCTCATCTCCTCTCCAGCCGCAGCACACCAGCGTCTTCAGCCTGTAGACACAAACAGGAAGAGATGGTGCATGAGTCACTGCGAGTCACTGTGGAGGCAGAGGTCCAGAGGTCATCACGGGAAACATGAAGTGTGCACACGAGCATTATTAAGCACTCATTCAGCTCCTCTGATGAATACTTTGATAAACTATTTAAAATCATTCATCAATAAACATGGATTTATTGCTTCCTTCTCTCACTTTCACGTCACCACAAAACCAAACGTCCTCTTCTGCGTTTATTAAAAGTTTGACATTTTGGGAGATGCACTGAAACTTGGCTTTCAATATGTTCAATATGTTCAATATGTTCAATATGTTCAATATGTTTTTGTTATCCTCGGTTTAATCAGTTTTGCAGAGATGTGAACGTCTCCCTGTTCCCCTCCATGCTGTGCTAAGCTGCTCGCTGTAGCATCAGATTTAGCAGACAGGACATCCAATACTTCTCTATTGATCAAATCAAAAGACACTAATCTACACTAAGTAATGTCCAGTGGAAGTGGACCTGGAAGGACACATCTGTGGAGGAGTTCTTCTTTACATACGCACATTTGATCCCATCATGCTTTCGTTTTCTCAATTTGAACACTGACTAAAACAATAAAATAAAAATCTACTTGTGCTTGTTATTGGGGTGTTTGCTGGTTCTTGAGCGTCAGATAGTCCACCGTGGAGACTCACGAGCATCACGAGATGTAATTCAATCACACTTCAAACAGTCGCCCTTCTGTCTGCCCTCATCTGTTCAGCAGCTCATTTCCTCTCAAAAGCCTTTTAAAAACATAATTGTGCTTCTAATTTCCCTGGTTTCCTGATCTCCACCCTGACACCAACACACGTGTGTGTGTGTGTGTGTGTGTGTGTGTGTGTGTGCGTTACACAAACACACCATGCCCACATGAGCTCATCTGGCCGCCGCTATGAGTCATAGATGCAATCAGTGGCTTTTGCACCAAAGAACAAAAGACAACAACAGATATCTTTCCGTACCAGTAAAATGCTTCATCAGACACGTTTCTACTGTCTTCTACTGTCTTCTACTGTCGTCTTATGTCTTCTACTGTCTTCTTATGTCTTCTACTGTCGTCTTATGTCTTCTACTGTCGTCTTATGTCTTCTACTGTCTTCTACTGTCTTCTAATGTCTTCTACTGTCTTTTAATGTCTTCTACTGTCTTCTAATGTCTTTTAATGTCTTTTAATGTCTTCTACTGTCTTCTACTGTCTTCTGTCTTCTAATGTCCAACCAAACCGTCCAAAACCAAAATACATTGAGTTTAGTGGGACAAAAAACCCATAAAATCCCAGAAGCCTTCTTGGCCTTGAAGGATGCAGGTGATGATGACTTGCTCTTTAAATGAGCTGACGATTAATGAGCTCATTGTTTCAGCAGCTGTTCTAGACTCTTGGAGGACCTTGAGCACTGAGGGGACGGACCCGTCTCCTCGATGAGAGCTGCTCACTCTGCTCTCTGTAAAGGGAACATTGTGCATGTTTGATGCGTCTGTCCAGTCAGAGTTGATGGTAAATGTAGTTAAAGCCATAAGGTCCTTATTGGACGTCCACATAGAGCAGCAGAGATTGAATGAAGCCATGCAGCTCAAACCATCACTGGGTTCATTCTGCTGTGACTCTAAGCAGCACGGTGATATTCTAACTGTTCACACTCTGGAGAGCTCACATTTGGAACAAGTTGATCTAAATTAATTTGTTTTCTAAAACTTAGCCACGAGCTAAGTGACCCCACCACTAATGAGTGGACTTCCTGGTGGAGTCAGTGGTGTATTCACTTAGCTCACTTCTAAACCGCCGTGTGCAGCCCGAGGAGGGTAGCAGGGCGAGTGGTTCCTATTCCCACCGGTGAACATGTGCTAATGAATCATGAGCTGCACTTCTATCCAAGTGATTCTACGGGATCGACGGAAATAACAAGGAAACAACAACGACTGGGTCTCTGGGTTCTTTAAGTTAATATTATTAAATTCATCTTTAGGAGAAAGCATCGACCCACTTTAAGACAACAGTGCCATTCAAATGGTGTGTGCAGAGGGTTGAGTCGTGACAGGAAGGCTATGAATCATAAGAGCTCAGCAGGGAGCAGAGTGGAGTTCTTCATTCATGGAGACCAGACCCGGTGGTCCTGCTGGTGTGACCGGTGTAGAAAGATCGTAGAAAAGTATGAAAGCATAAAAGTATAGCTAGTATAAACTATAACCAGCACAACCTATAGCGTGTTTACACTTTTTATAACCATCATATTATAACTTGTTTTAACATATAAACTGTTTAGAGTTAGACACTATGTGTAACCTAGTCACTCGAGCCTTATACAGTGCTTCTGGTTTTAACAGGATCAAACCAGTTACATTCTGACCCAGCCCAAGAAGAAGGAGGACTCTGTATGAGTGACTCGTGAGCCTGAAGGAGGTTCCAGCCTGAGAGTAGAATAAAAACAGCAGAACAGAGCAGAAAGTTGAGAGAAGGGGGGGGAAAAGCCAGCAAGTGACTGGAGAGTGCCTCATTACAAACTCAGTGAAGACTGATAAAGAGGAATGATAGAATAGTTCTGGTAGCCACTGTAACTGTTTCATTGAATTGAATTTGTTGTACGTGAATCTTGTGTGAAAACCTGAAATAAAAACACAGCCTTACATTTAGTAAGTGACTGAAACCAAACAAGTATTCGGGTCCTTTAAAACAATTTAACCCTCTTCCCTGTCCACTAACCGTGCGATCCAGACGTGACGACAGAAGCTACCATTTGGATCTTAAGGTAAGTTCATTGGGTGAAGACATTGCAGTGTTAGTCATAAATGGTGAGAATGTTCACAATAGGCAATAGTAAAGTATAGACGATGTACATAACTATTACATACCGGGTGTTAGGGTTACATCCTATTGAGAGATCCTAGGGCATGAGCCGTAAAAGACTTTCAAAAAGACAATTAATTCCGAAATCCTAACTATTTAGCTACGGGGTGAGATAAAAGGCCTACGGTATTGTCCCGACACCTCAAAGAGGATAACATAACCTCGCAGGCGGGACAGCCGACGGAGTGACCACCGGGTTAGGTGTGAAAGACTTCCCCGCCTAGAAACGGGGCAGGAGCCGCTCACGCTACACCGGTCATGCAGACTGAGAAGAGCCTCCAGAGGCTCAACCGCCGCACGCTTTAATAAAAGGTCCTCAAGTAGCAGAAAGGAGCAGGCACATCATAAGACAATGATGAAGTTCAATGTGCAGCTTTTGCTTTCTGGTCAGAAGTAAGAACCAAAAAGAGGCAGTAAGAGAAGTGGAGCCATTGATCCAGGTCTCAGAATCACTTCATTCTGAGACATTCATGAAGCGTTCTACGTTCAGCAACAAGAGGACGACTTCCAACTAGAAATGATCACGTGATGCTTATTACTTACTACGGTAATATATGTAAACATGTTATGTTGAAATGAACTTTAAAACAGCTTCTTGTCATCAGGCCTAAACAGCTGTCCTCTCACCACACAAAGCTGCAGAGTAAATCAGGAGAGGAGACGGTAGAAGTTAAAGTCCCAGTGAAGTGAATCTTGTTTTAAATTCTTCATTGATCTCTTATTGTATGCCAAATATTAGTATTTCTAACATCAAATCTCTGTCTTTGATTCTGTGAAACGGTTTCATGACTCATCTGCACTCCAAGAAACAGAAATCCTCCAATCAAATGAGAGTCTGGGCGACTAGCTTCTGTAGAAACCACACCTCACTGCTTGTGGATTGTAGTCGGTTAAAGAGTAATATGAAGACGTTAGAAGAGGTCCAATTCATTCTCTGTGTCACTGCAGTTTGATTTACATCCCTCATTCAGCTTCACTTCACTGGGACCTCAAGAAGGTTGATAAACCGCTTTCACTCCTCGTCCTAAGAGGGCTGACGATGCATCTGTGGATCCAGTTTGGCTCTGCTAAGATACATGTTGTCATCGATGTCTCTCAATCTGTGCACCATCTCTGTCCAGATCTGTTTGAGACATTCAAAGGCAGCTCTTTCCAGTTAAGTCCTCCAGTCCTAAACACAACAGGTTTACCTCCTGGGATTGTTGTTTGGGGGTTTAGCTTGAGACATGTGGTTCCCATGAAAACATTTCACTGTGATACCGTTTCCCCTCTCCTCAGCAAAGTGATTTACAAACTCACTTTAGCACTGAAGGAGCGAGAATGAGAGGTTTGGTCATAGACGGCCTTACAGTAAGGGTTAGGGTTAAAGTCACCGATAGAGACGCACCTGAGGACGTCGGCTCCGAGGACTCCACTTCCTCTGCTGTCCGAGCAGCGTCGGTCCCAGCGGCCGCGGTGTCGTCATCTTTCCCTTCTTCCGGTTCAGAGGAGCTATCGTCAGCCTCCAGGGCGGCTGGAGAGGGAGGGGAGTCCAGTCTGTCCTCTGTCAGAGACAAAGGGGACAACATGTCAGAGACTGATCCATTTGATCCATCTTTTACCCTCAAATAGCACTTGATCAACCAGAGTGATGTGGAGGGCCGGACCACGTGAGAGACTGGGAGTGTTGTGGAGGACCGGACCACATGAGAGACTGGGAGTGTTGTGGAGGACCGGACCACATGAGACTGGGAGTGTTGTGGAGGGCCGGACCACATGAGACTGGGAGTGTTGTGGAGGACCGGACCACATGAGAGACTGGGAGTGTTGTGGAGGACCGGACCACATGAGACTGGGAGTGTTGTGGAGGACCGGACCACATGAGAGACTGGGAGTGTTGTGGAGGACCGGACCACATGAGAGACTGGGAGTGTTGTGGAGGACCGGACCACATGAGAGACTGGGAGTGTTGTGGAGGACCGGACCACATGAGACTGGGAGTGTTGTGGAGGGCCGGACCACATGAGACTGGGAGTGTTGTGGAGGACCGGACCACATGAGAGACTGGGAGTGTTGTGGAGGGCCGGACCACATGAGAGACTGGGAGTGTTGTGGAGGGCCGGACCACATGAGAGACTGGGAGTGTTGTGGAGGGCCGGACCAACAGACTCAATCCTGCTCAACATTATTCCTCCTCGTTATAAACAGCAGAACATCGTATAGTTTTGATGAGCTGTGAGTAAATATTATGATCAGTGGTGGAATGTAACTAAGTGTATTTACATAAGTACTGTACTTATGTACAAATTCAAGGTACTTTACTTGAGTATTTCTCTTTTATTCAGTTTTAGTTATAGTTACTTTGCACAATACATATTTCAAACCTTTCCTCACGACCCAAACTAAACAGAGTCTAAAGGAGTTAAAATGAGCTCCACCTTTAACATCTGCAGCAGGAAGAATGATCCAAACAAATATACATTAGTAATATCCATATATAACAGTAAAACACTGACATCATGATCATGTTTCTGTTAATGAGTACTTTTATTACTATTGTTTGTAGTCCAATGACCTCATTTTCTGTTTTTGAGTTCAGTGAACGAGTGTTCAGACAACGTGGTGACCAGACTGGTAAACGTCACCATGACACACATTTGTGTTCTTTCCTCTGTAAATAGCTTCCTGCTGAGGCCCACACCGCTACGAGAGCAGTAAGAGTCAGCCACAACAGTAAAGTTCTGGACTGGACACCTGAACAATGAGCTGTTTTCAGCATTTAAATCAACGCACCACTCAGGTGGTGCAGCCTCAGACAGTCTCAGGCAGCCTCAGACAGCCGCAGACAGCCTCAGGCAGCCTCAGACAGCCTCAGGCAGTCTCAGACAGCCTCAGACAGCCGCAGACAGCCTCAGGCAGCCTCAGGCAGTCTCAGACAGCCTCAGACAGCCGCAGACAGCCTCAGACAGCCTCAGGCAGCCTCAGACAGCCTCAGGCAGCCTCAGGCAGCCTCAGACAGCCTCAGACAGCCTCAGACAGCCTCAGACAGCCTCAGACAGCCTCAGACAGCCTCAGGCAGCCTCAGGCAGCCTCAGGCAGCCTCAGACAGCCTCAGACAGCCTCAGACAGCCGCAGACAGCCTCAGACAGCCGCAGACAGCCGCAGACAGCCTCAGACAGCCTCAGACAGCCGCAGACAGCCTCAGGCAGCCTCAGACAGCCTCAGACAGCCTCAGACAGCCGCAGACAGCCGCAGACAGCCGCAGACAGCCGCAGACAGCCTCAGACAGCCGCAGACAGCCGCTAGCATGACTGGAGACTTTTAGTGTCGAGTTGGTTATTTGAGGTTTCTATTACCTCGTGATGGAGCAGCAGGTGTATCCCGGTCCATCGTCACGGCAGCCTCGCTGACCTCAGAGGGGGCGGGGTCAGATGGCGGTGCAGCGGGGGGGTCTGTGGGGACGGACTCTGGTTCTGACACTATCACAGTCTGCTGGGCTTTAGTCTTTTGTGAAGGAGAGGAGACGTCTATGGCTGAACATGAAGGGGGGAGAGATTAAGAATAAGGGAGAAGAAGGTAGAGATAAGATGAGACAAGAAGTCAAGCAGAGAAAATACAGAGTTAAAGACATCTGGGTTCAAGTACTCTACCTGCATCCTCCTCTTTCTGTGGCTCAGCAGGTTCAGTGGAGCTGACAGCTTGGCTCTCCATCGCCGCCTTCTTCTCCTCTTCTTCTTCTGCTGCTGCTTCTTCTTCCTCCTCCTCCTCCACCTCTTCGTCTTCCTCCTCCTCCTCTTCTTCTTCTTCTTCTTCTTCGTCTTCCTCCTCCTCCTCCTCTTCCTTCTTCTGGGGTGGGCTAGCCTCCACGCTGGGAGGTTTCAGTGGGCTCTCGCCTCCCATGCTGCTGCGGGGTGACTGCATCTCCATCTCCTCCCCCCAGTCTGATACAGGCTGGTGGCTCTCCAGAGGGAGGAAGGGGCTGAGGGGCTTGCCTCCCTCTGGGGACTCCTGGACTGCTGCCGGGGGCGGGATGTGGACCTTGGGCCTGGGAGGCCTCTGATCTTTGGGGCTTCCTGCCGATGTCGGTCGAGAACGAGGCGGGGGAGACGTAGGGGAGTTGTCTTTGCTCTTGGCTGGCTTCTCCTTCCCGGTGTCTTTCTTCTCCTCGCGTTCCAAGTCGCTCCCTTCGTCGTCTTCTCCGTCGCTGGCATCCTCCCATTCTTCGTCGTCATCTTCTCCGTTTCCGTTCTTCGGCTCCGCCTGAGAAAAGATTAGAAGAGCTTTATGGGAAAGTAATTGAAAAGAGTTTGCAATCTAAAAACCTGCCACAAGAGTTTTTGGTGACTTGGGGGGGGGGGGGGGGGGGGGCAGCAAACTGAGCCGTTGATTCAATGAACCCGTTTGCATACAGTCGTCAATTTACACAATCACCATTTAAATCACTTCTTTGTTGAGCTTTTAGGTTATCAGGCTAAGTAGCTGCTAAACGCTGCACCGTGGTCACACTGAAGAGTTCATTATTAGACATTTTAAATGCATCAACCATCTAAAGCACGTTCTGAATGAAATCATGGCTTTGAGTTCCACTTCTCTTCGTTCTAAATGAAACTCGTATCAATGGGCTCCCAGTCATCATTAACAGATGAAGCTCCTCTACCTTCTGTGCTGCAGGAGGTTTGTTCTTTTCTTCCTCTTTCTCCTTCTTTTTAGTCTTCTCTCTCTTCGTCTTGTCCTCCTTCTTCTCCTCCTCCTCTTCCCTTTCTCCTTCCCAGCGGTTATCATGCATGCTGTCAAAAGGCATCGACACACATCAACTTTGGAAGCAGCAAAGAAAGAGACCACGTCTCCCCACAAACACACACGATGCATTTTACAGAGTAACCTGATCACCATCCAGACCTCTGATGTCCTGTACCACAAGCCAGTACTCCAGTAAGAGTAGCAGTACTACAGCCTCAAAAGACTTTGGTAAAAGTTCTGCATTTAGAACTTTAGTTGAGTAAAAGTATTAACATAAAAAAATACTTAAAAGGACCAAAAGTACTCATTGTGCAGAATGGCCCAATTAATAATAATATGTATTCCATTTCATTATAAATAAGACTGATAATGTGTTCAGCACTTTCATTTAGCAGCTGGTGAAGGTGGAGCTAACTTTATACACTGCTGGGTAACTTTACTTGTAATACATCGTAATTTGGTTTATTTCCATTTTGTATTAATAATCTGAATCTGCAAAGTAACTAGAATTTTCAGACATATCTAATGCGGTAAAAAGTACAACGGAGTAGAAGTAGAAGTGGCATAAAATGGAAATACTCAAATGAAGTATAAGTAACCTGAAGTACAGCACTTGGTTACATTCCACCACTGGCTTCACAATAACAGGCCAACAGATGGAAACTATCAATAAATAATAATCAGATGTTACGAGTGATGAAGCAACATCGCTGGTACAGTAGACATGTTGGAGCATGAACAGGTGATCTTTGGAGGACAGACCGATGGTTTACCTGTAGCTCGGTTTCT
>JAVDOI010000033.1:2166933-2226933 GCA_032191485.1 Leptoclinus maculatus
CTGCCGGGTTAGAAACAAACATCAAATATCAGTGTGTCCTTCTCGTCCCGTCAGCTGGAATTAAGATGACGAAAAACACTTTCTATCGTCCTAACCTGCCCTCTTTCCAGAGATGGAGGAATCATTCAGATCCTTTACTGTTGTAGAAGGATTAATACCACACTCCTAAGCTCCTGCATTAAGCAGAAGTCTGTCAGTATAATCAGCTAAATGTAATTAAAGTATAAAAGTGACCGTGTGACTGGGACTACTAGTATACGTATATTGTATGTGACTACAGTGTGTTCCTCCAGGTTCTGTGAAATGATGAATATCTGGTCCTCAGTACGAGTGTTGGGCACTGTGGGACACAACAGTGGGAACATTTCTCACAAAGCATCATTTGAAGAAGTTAATTTGCTATTTTTGTGACTTCGACTGCCTTCTGGTTGCGTTACTCGTCTTGGTGCTCCTTTTGAGATGCATGACTTTCATTTTAAATCGATTAATCGACTACTTTGATGATCAAATCGTTTGTCCTTTTTTCAGCAAAAATCCAAAGATTTGCTGGTTAAAGCTTCTCATATGTGATGATTCTCTGATTCTCTGAGTCACATCGGAGGATCTTTTGAGTTTTAGACGGTTGGTCAAATAAAACAAGCATTTTGAATTACATCATCTTGGGCTTCGGGACATTTCAGCAGACTCCTTTTACCATTTTCTGACATTTAAAACAATGAATTAGTAAATCGAGAGAGATACCGGCCAGATTAATTGATAATGAAAATCATTTTAAGTTGCAGCACTAGATCACAGAAGTCAAGTACACAGACAAATCCTAAAGCAGCAGCTGCTCTGCAATGCGACGCGTTTCAAGCTGCTCCTCGGGCAGCATCACGCAAATCTGTTCAAACTCAGGTTCAATATGGTCTTCCTCACATGTTCTCCGTCTTCTGTGCATCCCACTCTCGTCTCCACTGGCCCGTGGCGTTACGATGGCGTGCTAGTCTCTCCTCGTCAATCTGCTCACGCTCCTTCTTCCAGCACAGGTACTCTGCTCTCTCCCGGCCGGTCATGGACATGGTCATGTCCGTGGAGCCTTTCGGTCCAGGCCTTCGACTCTACAAAGACAGCAGGTGTTACAAAGTGAGGAAAATGAATAATGCTGCAGCAGAAAGTACAAGACTGGGTGGCTGGACCTTTTACTCACAGTCCACTCTTTCTCCAGTTCGGCTCTTGTCTTCACGTTATCAAAGTCCAGCCCTCCCCAGTTCCGGACATGTCTCCTGCTGCCCTCTTTGCGGTCTATGTCTGGCGCCGGGCCCGAACGTCTCGGGTCGTCCAGGAAGTTACGGAGCGGCTTGTCTCCATCCGGCTAAGGAGAAGATTCATTAATGTAAAGCTCTGCCACATTTGACGTGTCGTCCATGTTCATTTTGACCACAGACCAAGTAAAGCCTATAAAAATAAAGCCTAAAGGAGGTTAGCAGATCATAAATCTGGGATCACTTTGAGAAAGGGAAATATGATTCATCCATGATTTCATTAATAAAGGATTTTAATGGGGTTTTCAGACTTCCAGCTACTACGACTTCCTTCAAATGTAAGCAGGGCAGTCTCTTTCTATTTCTGAGGAAATATCAGTGTTTCAAGTTGATCAATAAAGCTGAAATCTGAGAGTCTCAGAAGACAGGAGACTTGGATGGTTTTGAAAAACAAAATCAAAGCACAACAGATCAATACCATCTGATGAGCTACAAACACTTTAAACTAATGTGTAAGCAGTGACTCTCATACCCGCTGTCCTCTCTCATACTCTGCCATTTGTTCCATCTCTTCATTCATCTTCTCAATGTTTTGTCGCCTCTTCTCCGCCCATTCCTGTCCAAAACAACAAGAACAAAGGGCTGCATCATTAGTGACAGAATACCATTCATTATTTTACAACTACACGATGTTAACATGAAGCATTAAACAACTCGGGACAGTTCACAGCTGCAAACAATTATATTTAGTTATTTCATTTATATACACACATACCTGCAAACTCATAAGAGGTGAAAAAGGTGACAAGCACCCGAACCCAAAACCCTGTCGGGGTTTATTATTCAGTTATTAATCAGTATTTCAGCTCTATTATTATTAACCTTTATTTAGACAAAATCCATTGAGACCGAGGTCTCATTTTTTTGTCATATAAAAAAGATAGCAAGAGTAGTGAGAACCCTAACCTGTACAAATAAAGTGATTAGTTTACATTGAACCCTGTTACTGTACATCTTCATATTAACTTCTACTGTTACTGTACGTCTTCATATTAACTTCTACTGTTACTGTACATCTTCATATTAACTTCTACTGTTACTGTATGTCTTCATATTAACTTCTACTGTTACTGTACGTCTTCATATTAACTTCTACTGTTACTGTATGTCTTCATATTAACTTCTACTGTTACTGTACGTCTTCATATTAACTTCTACTGTTACTGTATGTCTTCATATTAACTTCTACTGTTACTGTACGTCTTCATATTAACTTCTACTGTTACTGTACGTCTTCATATTAACTTCTACTGTTACTGTACGTCTTCATATTAACTTCTACTGTTACTGTACATCTTCATATTAACTTCTACTGTTACTGTATGTCTTCATATTAACTTCTACTGTTACTGTACGTCTTCATATTAACTTCTACTGTTACTGTACGTCTTCATATTAACTTCTACTGTTACTGTATGTCTTCATATTAACTTCTACTGTTACTGTACGTCTTCATATTAACTTCTACTGTTACTGTATGTCTTCATATTAACTTCTACTGTTACTGTACATCTTCATATTAACTTCTACTGTTACTGTATGTCTTCATATTAACTTCTACTGTTACTGTACGTCTTCATATTAACTTCTACTGTTACTGTACGTCTTCATATTAACTTCTACTGTTACTGTATGTCTTCATATTAACTTCTACTGTTACTGTACGTCTTCATATTAACTTCTACTGTTACTGTACATCTTCATATTAACTTCTACTGTTACTGTACGTCTTCATATTAACTTCTACTGTTACTGTACGTCTTCATATTAACTTCTACTGTTACTGTATGTCTTCATGTTAACTTCTACTGTTACTGTACGTCTTCATATTAACTTCTACTGTTACTGTATGTCTTCATATTAACTTCTACTGTTACTGTACGTCTTCATATTAACTTCTACTGTTACTGTATGTCTTCATATTAACTTCTACTGTTACTGTACATCTTCATATTAACTTCTACTGTTACTGTATGTCTTCATATTAACTTCTACTGTTACTGTACATCTTCATATTAACTTCTACTGTTACTGTACGTCTTCATATTAACTTCTACTGTTACTGTACGTCTTCATATTAACTTCTACTGTTACTGTACGTCTTCATATTAACTTCTACTGTTACTGTACGTCTTCATATTAACTTCTACTGTTACTGTACGTCTTCATATTAACTTCTACTGTTACTGTACGTCTTCATATTAACTTCTACTGTTACTGTAGTGTCTTCATATTAACTTCTACTGTTACTGTATGTCTTCATATTAACTTCTACTGTTACTGTACGTCTTCATGTTAACTTCTACTGTTACTGTATGTCTTCATATTAACTTCTACTGTTACTGTAAGTCTTCATATTAACTTCTACTGTTACTGTACGTCTTCATGTTAACTTCTACTGTTACTGTATGTCTTCATATTAACTTCTACTGTTACTGTATGTCTTCATATTAACTTCTACTGTTACTGTATGTCTTCATATTAACTTCTACTGTTACTGTACGTCTTCATATTAACTTCTACTGTTACTGTACATCTTCATATTAACTTCTACTGTTACTGTACATCTTCATATTAACTTCTACTGTTACTGTACATCTTCATATTAACTTCTACTGTTACTGTAAGTCTTCATATTAACTTCTACTGTTACTGTACATCTTCATATTAACTTCTACTGTTACTGTACATCTTCATATTAACTTCTACTGTTACTGTACATCTTCATATTAACTTCTACTGTTACTGTATGTCTTCATATTAACTTCTACTGTTACTGTATGTCTTCATATTAACTTCTACTGTTACTGTACGTCTTCATGTTAACTTCTACTGTTACTGTATGTCTTCATATTAACTTCTACTGTTACTGTAAGTCTTCATATTAACTTCTACTGTTACTGTACATCTTCATATTAACTTCTACTGTTACTGTACATCTTCATATTAACTTCTACTGTTACTGTACATCTTCATATTAACTTCTACTGTTACTGTACATCTTCATATTAACTTCTACTGTTACTGTACATCTTCATATTAACTTCTACTGTTACTGTACATCTTCATATTAACTTCTACTGTTACTGTACATCTTCATATTAACTTCTACTGTTACTGTACATCTTCATATTAACTTCTACTGTTACTGTACATCTTCATATTAACTTCTACTGTTACTGTACATCTTCATATTAACTTCTACTGTTACTGTACGTCTTCATATTAACTTCTACTGTTACTGTATGTCTTCATATTAACTTCTACTGTTACTGTACGTCTTCATATTAACTTCTACTGTTACTGTACATCTTCATATTAACTTCTACTGTTACTGTACATCTTCATATTAACTTCTACTGTTACTGTACATCTTCATATTAACTTCTACTGTTACTGTACATCTTCATATTAACTTCTACTGTTACTGTATGTCTTCATATTAACTTCTACTGTTACTGTATGTCTTCATATTAACTTCTACTGTTACTGTACGTCTTCATATTAACTTCTACTGTTACTGTACGTCTTCATATTAACTTCTACTGTTACTGTACGTCTTCATATTAACTTCTACTGTTACTGTACGTCTTCATATTAACTTCTACTGTTACTGTACGTCTTCATATTAACTTCTACTGTTACTGTACGTCTTCATATTAACTTCTACTGTTACTGTACGTCTTCATATTAACTTCTACTGTTACTGTACGTCTTCATGTTAACTTCTACTGTTACTGTACGTCTTCATATTAACTTCTACTGTTACTGTACGTCTTCATATTAACTTCTACTGTTACTGTACGTCTTCATATTAACTTCTACTGTTACTGTACGTCTTCATATTAACTTCTACTGTTACTGTACATCTTCATATTAACTTCTACTGTTACTGTACGTCTTCATATTAACTTCTACTGTTACTGTACGTCTTCATATTAACTTCTACTGTTACTGTA
Organism: Leptoclinus maculatus; assembly: GCA_032191485.1. Lineage (NCBI taxonomy): Eukaryota > Metazoa > Chordata > Actinopteri > Perciformes > Stichaeidae > Leptoclinus > Leptoclinus maculatus. The sequence continues at coordinate 2,172,197 of JAVDOI010000033.1, forward strand.
CGTCTTCATGTTAACTTCTACTGTTACTGTACGTCTTCATATTAACTTCTACTGTTACTGTACGTCTTCATATTAACTTCTACTGTTACTGTACATCTTCATGTTAACTTCTACTGTAACTGTATGTCTTCATATTAACTTCTACTGTACGTCTTCATATTAACTTCTACTGTATGTCTTCATATTAACTTCTACTGTTACTGTATGTCTTCATATTAACTTCTACTGTTACTGTACGTCTTCATATTAACTTCTACTGTTACTGTACGTCTTCATATTAACTTCTACTGTTACTGTACGTCTTCATATTAACTTCTACTGTTACTGTACGTCTTCATATTAACTTCTACTGTTACTGTACATCTTCATATTAACTTCTACTGTTACTGTACGTCTTCATATTAACTTCTACTGTTACTGTACGTCTTCATATTAACTTCTACTGTTACTGTACGTCTTCATATTAACTTCTACTGTTACTGTATGTCTTCATATTAACTTCTACTGTTACTGTACGTCTTCATATTAACTTCTACTGTTACTGTACGTCTTCATATTAACTTCTACTGTTACTGTACATCTTCATATTAACTTCTACTGTTACTGTACGTCTTCATATTAACTTCTACTGTTACTGTACATCTTCATATTAACTTCTACTGTTACTGTACGTCTTCATATTAACTTCTACTGTTACTGTACATCTTCATATTAACTTCTACTGTTACTGTATGTCTTCATATTAACTTCTACTGTTACTGTACATCTTCATATTAACTTCTACTGTTACTGTATGTCTTCATATTAACTTCTACTGTTACTGTACGTCTTCATATTAACTTCTACTGTTACTGTACATCTTCATATTAACTTCTACTGTTACTGTACGTCTTCATATTAACTTCTACTGTTACTGTACGTCTTCATATTAACTTCTACTGTTACTGTACGTCTTCATATTAACTTCTACTGTTACTGTACGTCTTCATATTAACTTCTACTGTTACTGTATGTCTTCATATTAACTTCTACTGTTACTGTACGTCTTCATATTAACTTCTACTGTTACTGTACGTCTTCATATTAACTTCTACTGTTACTGTACGTCTTCATATTAACTTCTACTGTTACTGTACGTCTTCATATTAACTTCTACTGTTACTGTACGTCTTCATATTAACTTCTACTGTTACTGTACGTCTTCATATTAACTTCTACTGTTACTGTACGTCTTCATATTAACTTCTACTGTTACTGTACGTCTTCATATTAACTTCTACTGTTACTGTACGTCTTCATATTAACTTCTACTGTTACTGTACGTCTTCATATTAACTTCTACTGTTACTGTACGTCTTCATATTAACTTCTACTGTTACTGTACATCTTCATATTAACTTCTACTGTTACTGTACGTCTTCATATTAACTTCTACTGTTACTGTACATCTTCATATTAACTTCTACTGTTACTGTACGTCTTCATATTAACTTCTACTGTTACTGTACGTCTTCATATTAACTTCTACTGTTACTGTACATCTTCATATTAACTTCTACTGTTACTGTACATCTTCATATTAACTTCTACTGTTACTGTACATCTTCATATTAACTTCTACTGTTACTGTACGTCTTCATATTAACTTCTACTGTTACTGTATGTCTTCATATTACCTTCTACTGTTACTGTACATCTTCATATTAACTTCTACTGTTACTGTACGTCTTCATATTAACTTCTACTGTTACTGTACGTCTTCATATTAACTTCTACTGTTACTGTACGTCTTCATATTAACTTCTACTGTTACTGTACGTCTTCATATTAACTTCTACTGTTACTGTACGTCTTCATATTAACTTCTACTGTTACTGTACGTCTTCATATTAACTTCTACTGTTACTGTACGTCTTCATATTAACTTCTACTGTTACTGTACGTCTTCATATTAACTTCTACTGTTACTGTACGTCTTCATATTAACTTCTACTGTTACTGTACGTCTTCATATTAACTTCTACTGTTACTGTACGTCTTCATATTAACTTCTACTGTTACTGTACGTCTTCATATTAACTTCTACTGTTACTGTACGTCTTCATATTAACTTCTACTGTTACTGTACGTCTTCATATTAACTTCTACTGTTACTGTACGTCTTCATAGTAACTTCCACTGTTCCTGTACGTCTTCATATTAACTTCTACTGTTACTGTACGTCTTCATATTAACTTCTACTGTTACTGTACGTCTTCATAGTAACTTCCACTGTTACTGTACAGCTGTTAGATTTGTGGCCTATCTTCTATTTGCAATTAATATGCATTCAATCCAGTTCAATTATTTAAAATAAAATTATAATCTACTCTGGCTGAAGTATCTTATCAAGAGTAAAATAATAGCTGTGATCTATACACACCTCTGCATCAACCTTTTGAAATGAAGATACAGGCTCCTTAACCCTCTCTCAATACTTCAGGGTTCTTAGGAGCAACGTGGGACTGTTGGGACTGTTAGTCCTCTGGCTGTGGTCATCACAGTGAACAGTGTACAGTGTGATGAGAGGGCACGTGAGCCCTTGTTGCTGTACTTTATCTCCTTGGAGCAGAGGCTGTATTCAGCATACCCTGCCTCATCAATGTATTTCAGGGTTCATACACATTTTGACCAATGGATTTCCATGACTTTTCCATGACTTTAAACCAAATTTCCATGACCAAACATTTTGTGAAATCTCGGTATATACATGAAAAAGTGAGAAAATGTAGTATTTAAACTAACAATGAGAATTCCAAAGCGTACAGTACACCTTAAATGACACAAATTAATGAGCAAATAGTTTGATTAAAAGAATAAACATTTATAAATATACTCTGGTTGACAGGCATTCATAACTGACACATCAATAAGAGCTTTAGTAGGTAGTAGCATCCAGCTAGTGCACACATTGCTTTCCTTTTGTAGTGCAAATCTGAACAAAACGTTGAGTTGGCAACTAACTGACCATAAATCAACAAAAACTATTTCACATTTAAACAGGTTCATAAAACAACATTCGCATAACAAGTGCTTTCTTTTTGTGTTTGACACACACACACACACACACACACACACACACACACACACACACACACACACACACACACACACACACACACACACACACACACACACACACACACACACACACACACACACACACACACACACACACACACACACACACACACACACACACACACACACACACACACACACACACACACACACACACACACACACACACACACACACACACACACACACACACACACACACACACACACACACACACACACACACACACACCGAGAGAATGGCCACCTGACCAAGTTGTAATGAGTTGTTACTGTCCACGGGACCTTAACTGAACAGTCACTTGCCAGCTTAGCGTTTCATTTATTAATTAGCTTCGCGTCCCCTTTGCTTCAATACGTTGGACAACGTGAGACCCTTGAAGTGGGCAGCGAGCCCGAACGAGCAGAGATTTGCTTTCGCAACAAGCACATTGTGTTGCAATCTGGCTATCGGGGAACATTCGTCGAAAGAGCAGACTGGCATCTTCGGATGATTTAAAAGAATAATGTGAATTGGCCACCTTCAGTGCCCACATTACCTCCGCAGTTAGGACTTCATGTTTCGTTACAGCATCGGTTATCGACGCCTGCTCGGTAGCCGAAGAGAGAGACGTGCTGCCCTCGCTGTGGTGAGCAGCAGCGCTCTGGTGTTTGCTTCCTTTAGCATGGCTCGTTAATGCCGCCTCTCCCATGTTTGAAATGTCGAATGTTTTGCCACCACACAACCTACATGTTGCTCGTCCCGGGTCTTTGTCTGTTGTAACCCATGACATGTAGCCGAGCGTGGTTGAATCTACACGTCCCCGGCATAGAGCATTATCCCGCCGGCTTCCCCGAGTTACTGTTGCTATGGCCACCGAACTTATGAGCGTATGCCTGCTTATATTTTGAGCGTATTTCTTTTAAAAGCATATTAATTATTTAAAACTCAGCGTAAATGAACGACATGAAAATATGAATATAACAAATTTCCATGACTTCTCCAAAACTTTTGGGATTTTATTTTTTTCAAGCACTTTTCCAGGCCTGGAAATAACCATTTTAAAATTCCATGACTTTTCCAGGTTTTTCATGACCGTACGAACCCTGGTATTTAAAACACTGACAGCAGGAAGCTGTACTCACGTCTGTTTAGACCTCCACCTTTATCCAGGCCCAGCTCCACTCACAGCTCAGCCCTGCGTCAAGCTGCACTACACAAACAGCCTCCTCTTCATTAAACTCTTTGACCTCATCATCTCATCAGTATCTGGGCCTCATCATCTCATCAGTATCTGGACCTCATCATCTCATCAGTATCTGGGCCTCATCATCTCATCAGTATCTGGGCCTCATCATCTCATCAGTATCTGGGCCTCATCATCTCATCAGTATCTGGGCCTCATCATCTCATCAGTATCTGGACCTCATCATCTCGTCAGTATCTGGACCTCATCATCTCGTCAGTATCTGGACCTCATCATCTCGTCAGTATCTGGACCTCATCATCTCGTCAGTATCTGGACCTCATCATCTCGTCAGTATCTGGGCCTCATCATCTCGTCAGTATCTGGGCCTCATCATCTCGTCAGTATCTGGGCCTCATCATCTCGTCAGTATCTGGGCCTCATCACCTCTTCAGTATCTGGGCCTCATCACCTCATCAGTATCTGGGCCTCATCATCTCATCAGTATCTGGACCTCATCATCTCGTCAGTATCTGGACCTCATCATCTCGTCAGTATCTGGACCTCATCATCTCGTCAGTATCTGGACCTCATCATCTCGTCAGTATCTGGACCTCATCATCTCGTCAGTATCTGGGCCTCATCATCTCGTCAGTATCTGGGCCTCATCATCTCGTCAGTATCTGGGCCTCATCATCTCGTCAGTATCTGGGCCTCATCATCTCGTCAGTATCTGGGCCTCATCATCTCGTCAGTATCTGGGCCTCATCATCTCGTCAGTATCTGGGCCTCATCATCTCGTCAGTATCTGGGCCTCATGTTTCAAGTTATTGTCACCACGAAATCGCCTCATTCTACTTCGAGTTAAAAAACAACCTGCCAGCAGATCCGCCGGTGTTCCGGTGTAACGTTAACGAGTGACCGCGTGAACTGAACCGGAACACGGGGGGTTTCGGGGGGGCTGCATGTTTCGTTACGTTTTTTTCCTCCTAAATTGCGATAATAATGAACGTTAACAGTCAACAAAGTTCCGCATGCAGTGGACGTTAACTTAACCAGCAAGTCTGAACTGTAACGGTACATAACGTAACTTAAACTGTAACGGAGGGAAATGAAGACGCTGTAGACATCTGAACGCTGATTGGCCAAGACTCGACACATCAAAGATGTTTTAATGCGAAGACCACGACATCACCTTTTCTCCTCGTCTCACTCCAATCTGAGAAACGCTGGCTGGCCAGCAACTGTAAATATGCCAAACAAAGCTTTAAAACAGCAGTCCACAAACCAATGAGTGACATCACGACGACTACGTCCACTTCTTGTATACAGTCTATGGTTGACCAACGCCGCCAGCCTAGCTCCATTCAAATGAATGAGGATGGCTTGTCTTTTTGGTTTTTTTAAGGAGTATGAGGTCATAACGAACCACTTTCCCTCTCAGGTAAACTGATGAAAGAGGATTCCAAAAAAATAAAGAAAATACCACCAGGTGCATCATAAGACGTACATGAAACTTATAATTCTGCTCTTCTCCAGTTTCACGGTAACTTCATATCAATCAATTAAGTTTAGAAGCTTTAAGAATAGTAGTTCATCCACACTCACCTTGGATTTCCTGTCTATGCCACCTGGTGTCCCGCCTCCTTCTCCGCTGCCGCCTCCTTCTCCGCTGCCTCCTCCGCTGCTGCCGCCGCCACCTCCGCTGCCGCCGCCACCTCCGCTGCCGCCACCTCCGCTGCCGCCGCCACCTCCGCTGCCGCCACCTCCGCCGCCTCCGCCTCCTTCTCCACCTCCTCCTCCTCCTCCTCTTCCCCTCCTTCCTCCTCTGCGTCCCGGTCCTCCTGACTCCCCAGGTTCTCCATCTCTGGGTGTCCAAGGTTCCCATTCTCTTCTCTCCTGGCGGCCGCCTTCTCCTCTCTGACCTCCCCGACCCATTCGTCCCGACCCCGTCCTTCTGGGGGGGCTGTGGCCATCACTCGGCCCTCCCCGGTTGCTGTCGTTCGGCCCCCCTCTGTGGCCACCATCATTCGGCCCCCCTCTGTGGCCGCCGTCGCTCGGCCACCGGCCGCCATCGTTCGGACCTCCTCTGTGGCCGCCATCGTTCGGCCCCCCTCTGTGGCCGCCATCGTTCCGCCCCCCTCTGTGGCCGCCATCATTCCGCCCCCCTCTGTGGCCGCCATCGTTCGGACCTCCTCGGGGGCCGCCATCGTTCGGACCTCCTCGGGGGCCGCCATCGTTCGGCCCCCCTCTGTGGCCGCCATCGTTCGGACCTCCTCGGGGGCCGCCATCGTTCGGCCCCCCTCTGTGGCCGCCATCGTTCGGACCTCCTCGGGGGCCGCCATCGTTCGGCCCCCCTCTGTGGCCGCCATCGTTCGGACCTCCTCGGGGGCCGCCATCGTTCGGCCCCCCTCTGTGGCCGCCATCGTTCGGCCCCCCTCTGTAGCCGTCACTTTCCTCTGATGTCTTTCGGCCGCGGGGCGTACCAGGTTTCCAGTCGTTTACGACTCTCTTGTCCTGCAGGAAACACACAGTAATTACAGCATGGACAGTAGGTTTAAGTTACTAAGAACCATATTTTAAGTCAGTATGTGGAGCAGGGGGTCTCAACATGGCGGTCCGGAACTTCAGGGGTCATAAAAGAAATCCTTGTCTGGTCAGAAGATTATTAGGATAGCTTGTTTCGGGTCTCTTGTAAATCACTGTAAATAATCTGTGCACACGACTGCTCTATCATATTCTATTCTAGATGGTATTTGGCTGGTAATTAAGTGGTAAATCTCTGAGTTCTGAAAATCTAGCAGCCAATTGCCCAATGGGAGGGAAAAAAAGTATTGCCTGTCCTGAATTTAACATCTGTACTTAATTTAAACACACTCAATCTCCTCAATCTGACGAATTGGTGCCATATAAAAAGTACAAAAGACTAATCGGGGTTGTGGATTATGCAAAACTACAACATGATGAAAACGGAGAGAAAAAGGCAAAGCTTAAACTCAGGGATCAGGAGTCTGTTGAACAGACTAATGAACCAAATTTGACCTTTTGACTTTAATGAATATCCATTTAGACGGGTACACATGTGGAGCAGATACCCCCCTGTTGCCCTTCAGACCCGTCTGTCTTGTAACATTTGCAGGTTGAACTCCAGGGGGTCTGCAGTCACCAGTGGTACATTTTGAGGCAATTTGGAACTCCGCAGGAGCCGACGGCACCATTACACCAGCGTCCACCTCTTGGACCTGAGCTGCCCTGCTGCAGCCGGCTGATTAGAAACAGGCTAAGAGTTTTAAATGCTACCTTCCTAATTGTTAAAACAGCTTTTTAAAAGCAGCAGACAGCTGTTTTCCAAACCCACTGTACACTACCTGTTCAGTCGCAAACAGCAGACACACAGCAAGGGCATATTTTACATCTATAGTTTATTTGCCCTGCACCGAATCAGGCGGCAAGCTCCGGTTCTGCCTCGTGAAGCCGATGCGGAAGTGTCTTAAAACCTGCATTCTCTCTATTGACCAGCAGGGGGCGAAAAGAAGTAAGATTGTATGGAAGTCTGAGAAAATGACTACTTCTCTCTTGATTTATTACCTCAGTAAACATTGTAAACATGAGTTTATGGTCTCAATCTCTAGTTTCAAGTCTTCAAGCGAAGTATGTTTTAGGGCGGGCTTACTGTGATTGACAGGTCGCTGCTGCTACCAGAGCCGTATACGGCGTCTCTACGTCACTCCTCCGCATTCCAAATATGGTCACTTCTGTTCATTGGTTGCAACATGGTGACGGCCGTATTCCAAGATGGCACGGTGAAACCGCCAAACTCGAGGCTTCATAACGTCAGTGCACAAACTAATGGGTGACGTCACCTAGACTACGTCCACTTCACCATACAGTCTACGGTCCCAATCAGGAACCAATTTGTTACAATGTTGCATATTGCCTCCAGTTTCATTTTGTGTTCCAACTGCAACATTTACAAGCGAACCAACATTTGCGATGTGCAAGAAACTGTTCTCTAATTGGTCAGTATTTCCATGTGAGGAAACTCCTGGAAGTTAACAAAGAATAAAAGAAGAGCAGACTCCACTCTGTTCAAGGAATAGATTAACGTGACAATGGAGGGAGAACTACGCAGGTCAATATTGGCACTGGTCAGCATTTATTACATCGTCTGCATTTATCCGTTTAGACAAACCATTCATTTGGAAAATGACTATCTAGAAAATACACATACAATTCTAAATGTGAGTGGACAGAAGATCAGTTCTTGCAGGTTTAACAGAAGTTAAGGACGGTGCTTCTAATGTTAAAATATATACGTGTTGTTCGAGTGTTGTCATTTCTCATTCAACATTTCAGTTACAAAAATTGCTTTTACACAGATTCTTTTTCTTGATATCATTTCTCAGAATGCACAAAAATATCTTCATGTGAAGCCAAAATCACTGCGGCTGCTCTGCTTTTTTCCCCAGATTAAAAAAAGGAAAACTTTAAGGGCAGCTGACGAGAACGGAGCTCACAACGTGTTCCGGTTGTGTTCATACGGTGCTGCTGGTACACTGTGATGCATTTAAACTATCTGCAGTACATGATACCAGATATAAAAGATGAACTGAGTTATATACTGAACAGGAAGCGTTGGATAAAGCGATTAAAGAGCTTGTTTTACAGGACATAATCTGCTGGTACAACATTATGTTGCTATAACCGTCTGACCAACAGATGAAAGAAATCCTCTCATCAACTCTCTGATGCTAACTGTTCGTATGTTCAGTCTCTGTCATGTTTTCATTTTGTGCCAACAGCAGGATTGTTTTTTATGCCATTTTCCCAGACTGTATATTTTCTACATACAGTATAGAATTGATAGTTTTGCTAACAATATTGCTGGTTTTATTGGGCCATTACGGGCAATGTGGTAAATTACTCCGCAGGACTACTTCGTGGTAAAACTGGAGGCGGGTCTTGCCTCAATGTGATGTGCATTTAAATCACCGGATTAAAGAACAGACATTGACATCTGTTAACTTCTTCTCTGAATGTAGAATGAATTAATTCAGCCTCCAGAACTACTATATTAAATCATGTATCAATATCAAAATGTACATACTGTGATAGAACAGGATCACTGTACATTACCATTAAATACACAGTGACTCAATGATCACAGATAAGAACTGAAAATATAAACTAAACCGTCTGTTGTCTTTGCAAAGACCAATAATCCACTGTTCATCTATATTTTCCCATTATAAAAAAACATTTCTGTTAAATAGACCTCATTGGCTACTTTTCTCCTCTTTGGCAGCAATTTTATTGACCTGCATCAAACATTGATCAGAAACAAACGTCCTCTATGGAAAAGACATACGTAATCATTCTTATTCTAACTATGTTATCATATTGTTTATAGTTCACCTTGTTGAATATCCTCTTTTGCAGTTTTTTAAGCAGAGTTCATTACAGATCTTGCAGATTAATTTAATATTATATTAAGTAATATATTCATGGTTCTCATGTGTATATTATATTCGTTTACTGCACTTTTTTAAGTATGCTGCAGATAGGATTTTATGTATATTAATGAAAATATATCAATCCCAAATGCAACTGCTGGCCTACACATGCAACACAAGCAGTGGGCAGAGGACAGATGCATGATGGGTAGACTGGCAGTAAACTGATAAACACAGTAATGAGAATCTGTCAGTTTATAAGCTGCGTCTTCTGTCTGCAGGATCATCATAAACCAGATCAAGAGGTTATCCTTTCTACAGCCGACAAAACAACATCACATGATGGAAAGACGCGTCTCGGTCCTTCTACAACTCGTCTGTTGTGATCTGTTGTGATCGGTTGTGATCTGTGGTGATCTGTGGTGATCTGTGGTGATCTGTGGTGATCTGTGGTGATCGGTGGTGATCGGTGGTGATCTGTGGTGATCTGTGGTGATCTGTGGTGATCTGTTGTTTGAGTGGATGATTGTGTGCATCTGTGTGATTAGGAGTAAAAACTGAAGATAATAATTAAGATCCACATCACGCCTTACCCCCGTCTGCTTAGAAAGGTCGACTGTGACGGTGAAGTTCTCTTTCTCCGTCTTCCTCTTGTCCGTCTCTGGCTCATGGGGGCGGGGCTTCCTGGGTGTTGTCACGGCGATGCCCTCCTGCTCCGCCTTCTTCTTGTCTTCCTCTATTTCCTGTTGAGATCAGGTGACCGAATGAGTGAGCTGAGACTACCGCCGGGCCCCAAATCTAAACTCTGGACTGTCTCACGTTTTAGATTTCTATTTACCTTTAATTGTCCGTGTCGGGTTTCATTCGACATGAATCAGCATATTGTATCATTTCAGGGCACAATATGCTCATGGGTTATGTTATGGGGATGTTTTTGTTTTGTATATTAATTAAGAGCATTATTATGTATTCACTGGAGGTACCACGGTGCTGCTTTCCAACCACACACTCGATATGTCCGGTGGAAGAAATGCTCATTATTATATAGAGTTACCAAGGTTGCAGATTGTTTTTTTCAGAATATTTTAAGTTGTGTCGATACAACGGTTTCTCTCCTCAGACCATCGATCCGGAACCAGTGCTCCCCAAATTAAAAATCTCTGTTCCCCGCTGTGTGGAACTTACTGGGACCATGACTGACTGATGGCAGAGATGTCTGAACCTTTTTAAATGGTAAAGAGCCTGTATTAAAGGAGCAGTGTGTAGCATTTAGTGACATCTAGTGGTGAGGTTGCAGATTACATCCAACTGAATACTCCTCTGCTCACTCCTTCCTTTAGCACGTAGAGAACTACTGTGGCCTTCACGCAATAGAAAACCACAAAGGGTCCCTCAAACGTCAGTGTTCGGTTTGTCTGTTCTACCGTAGAAACATGGTGGACTCAGTGAAGAGGACCCGATCCCTATGTAGATATGAAGGGCTCATTCCAAGCTCACAAAAACACAACGATTCTTAGTTTCAGGTCATTATACAACCCCCTAAATCCTACATGCTGTTCCTTTAACTGTAGCCTGTTTACATCACGACTGATCCCTGATCTGTTTAATAAGGTCAGCACCAGCACCTGTCCACAGAAAATAACTACAAATGGTGGAGCAAGTCTTATACCCAATATCGGTTATTATATAGGAGTGGACTTCTATAGTGAAAAATGAACACCTTTAATAAATGTTTAAAACATATTTCTTCATAAAGCGTCCACTAAGCTCAGAGATATTTTCTTGATTTTTTGAAGCACACGCTGGTACTAACATGTAATATGACATTAAAGTCACGTGTGCATTATGGTTGGTCTGCGATATCCTCAGTTATCTAGCGTCCTCTAGTAGTATCACTAACTTGATGGGTTGATACAAAAGATACATTTGTGTGTAAAAGTACTCCGTACCTGGTACCTCTTGACCAGAGCTTCATTCTTCTTCCTCAGAGCTTCGATTCGTCTGTCCAACTCTGCGTCCTTCTCCTCCTTCGTCTTGAGATCCACCGCTGAAGACTGGCACACAGATGAAGAGGAGGGTAAGGAGAGCAAGGGAGTGAGGAGGAGGCCAGTCTGTCCTTCCATATTCTTATTGAATACATTATGTAAACATAGCTGTGTTTTAACTTTGGCCTCTTCCCACCTGTATGAACCCCAGCTTCACCAGAGCAGACAACATTTATCAGTTTCTCCCTCTTACTCACCATAGCTGCCTCAGACTTGTCTTCATACACAGGCGGCCGACTGCTTTTTCCTCCTGCGGGGAGGAAGATGAAGAGGATGAAGATGATGCTGCAGTGGGATTTTTAAAGCAGCCCCTGTCACACAGAATTGGGTTTTGCTTAATGTTCACTTGGATGTTTGAGTTTATCCAAGTTGCCCTTGAACCTGAGTTACAGACGTGTAACCTTGTGACCTTTGAACCGGTTTAGAAGACGACCGTGTGTGATGTGGAAACGTGAAGCCTCCAGTCTGTGTCCACAGAGGAAACATCTCGTGTCCACGGAGAAAACATCTCGTGTCCACGGAGAAAACATCTCGTGTCCACGGAGGAAACATCTCGTGTCCACAGAGGAAACATCTAAACATCTCGTGTCCACAGAGGAAACATCTCGTGTACATCTCGTGTCCACGGAGGAAACATCTCGTGTCCACGGAGAAAACATCTCGTGTCCACGGAGGAAACATCTCGTGTCCACGGAGAAAACATCTCGTGTCCACGGAGAAAACATCTCGTGTCCACGGAGGAAACATCTCGTGTCCACAGAGGAAACATCTAAACATCTCGTGTCCACGGAGGAAACATCTCGTGTCCATCTCGTGTCCACGGAGGAAACATCTCGTGTCCACGGAGAAAACATCTCGTGTCCACGGAGGAAACATCTCGTGTCCACGGAGGAAACATCTCGTGTCCACGGAGGAAACATCTCGTGTCCATCTCGTGTCCACGGAGGAAACATCTCGTGTCCACAGAGGAAACATCTCGTGTCCACAGAGGAAACATCTCGTGTCCACAGAGGAAACATCTCGTGTCCACAGAGGAAACATCTCGTGTCCACAGAGGAAACATCTCGTGTCCACAGAGGAAACATCTCGTGTCCACAGAGGAAACATCTCGTGTCCATCTCGTGTCCACGGAGGAAACATCTCGTGTCCACAGAGGAAACATCTCGTGTCCACAGAGGAAACATCTCGTGTCCACAGAGGAAACATCTCGTGTCCACGGAGGAAACATCTCGTGTCCACGGAGGAAACATCTCGTGTCCACGGAGGAAACATCTCGTGTCCACGGAGGAAACATCTCGTGTCCACGGAGGAAACATCTCGTGTCCACGGAGGAAACATCTCGTGTCCACAGAGGAAACATCTCGTGTCCACAGAGGAAACATCTCGTGTCCATCTCGTGTCCACGGAGGAAACATCTCGTGTCCACAGAGGAAACATCTCGTGTCCACAGAGGAAACATCTCGTGTCCATCTCGTGTCCACGGAGGAAACATCTCGTGTCCACAGAGGAAACATCTCGTGTCCACAGAGGAAACATCTCGTGTCCACAGAGGAAACATCTCGTGTCCACAGAGGAAACATCTCGTGTCCACAGAGGAAACATCTCGTGTCCACAGAGGAAACATCTCGTGTCCATCTCGTGTCCACGGAGGAAACATCTCGTGTCCACAGAGGAAACATCTCGTGTCCACAGAGGAAACATCTCGTGTCCACAGAGGAAACATCTCGTGTCCACGGAGGAAACATCTCGTGTCCACGGAGGAAACATCTCGTGTCCACGGAGGAAACATCTCGTGTCCACGGAGGAAACATCTCGTGTCCACAGAGGAAACATCTCGTGTCCATCTCGTGTCCACGGAGGAAACATCTCGTGTCCACAGAGGAAACATCTCGTGTCCACAGAGGAAACATCTCGTGTCCACAGAGGAAACATCTCGTGTCCATCTCGTGTCCACGGAGGAAACATCTCGTGTCCACGGAGGAAACATCTCGTGTCCACGGAGGAAACATCTCGTGTCCACGGAGGAAACATCTCGTGTCCACGGAGGAAACATCTCGTGTCCACGGAGGAAACATCTCGTGTCCACAGAGGAAACATCTCGTGTCCACAGAGGAAACATCTCGTGTCCACAGAGGAAACATCTCGTGTCCACAGAGGAAACATCTCGTGTCCACAGAGGAAACATCTCGTGTCCACAGAGGAAACATCTCGTGTCCACAGAGGAAACATCTCGTGTCCACAGAGGAAACATCTCGTGTCCACAGAGGAAACATCTCGTGTCCACAGAGGAAACATCTCGTGTCCATCTCGTGTCCACGGAGGAAACATCTCGTGTCCACGGAGGAAACATCTCGTGTCCACAGAGGAAACATCTCGTGTCCACAGAGGAAACATCTCGTGTCCATCTCGTGTCCACAGAGGAAACATCTCGTGTCCATCTCGTGTCCACGGAGGAAACCTCTCGTGTCCACGGAGGAAACATCTCGTGTCCACGGAGGAAACATCTCGTGTCCACGGAGGAAACATCTCGTGTCCACGGAGGAAACATCTCGTGTCCACGGAGGAAACCTCTCGTGTCCACGGAGGAAACCTCTCGTGTCCACGGAGGAAACATCTCGTGTCCACGGAGGAAACATCTCGTGTCCACGGAGGAAACATCTCGTGTCCACGGAGGAAACCTCTCGTGTCCACGGAGGAAACATCTCGTGTCCACAGAGGAAACATCTCGTGTCCAGTCAGCTTTTGAAATAAACAATGTTTGCATTTTATGGGATTTATTAATGAGAAAGTAGATTTAATGTTGAGATGTTTTTTGTGTGGAAACACTGTATTACACATCACTATATATTTATATTAGATTGTTATTGTCACTTTAACATACTCTTACTTACTGTTTTGATACTTTACGAGATATAGTTAATTCATTTTGTATTTACTTCACCTTTGTCTCCCACAAAACATCTATACCTATATTTAACTTTTGCATTATTTTGTGTCTTAGGTCCTCATATTTTACTAGTGTGATTATTTTTATATATATTTGAACATTGTTGGAGGGAGCCGGGGATCTAAAGTGTGTAATATGTAATATATCTATGTAATAACAATTTGCTACTTTAAGCAGTGTTTATGTCCTAAAAACATGCATGGAGGTGATCTTTAAAATCTGATAAACAATCCTAGTTATTTCCTTAACAAAATACCAAATATTTGTTGTTTACAGCATAAGAAACGTGACTTCCCCAAATGTTCTATAACTGCAACAACAAACAGTGAATGGCTCCCCACGTGCAATATGATGACTGTCCTCAAGAGGTCAAATCAACAGAATCTTGTGCAATAACATCGTTCATACTTGTGCAATAACAACATTTATTCTAGAGTAAAATGACATTGTATTTATCCATGTTACTCGTGATTTTAGGACCCGTGTTGACGGCTGTGGATGCTGGTTTGCTAAAGTTGTTTAGTCTTTTGTGGAGTTTTTCCTTTGTCTTAAGATCTGATCACGAGTAGCACATGTTGTTGTATTCTGTACAATGACAATGAAGCTTTCCATTTCAATCGTTGAGGGAGAATGATGATGAATCAATAATCTAATAAATAAATGGCGGTCCCTCTTGGATCCAGTCTTAATGGTCGACGGGGTGATCCATCTTCCCTTTGTGACGTGACTCATCAATGTTACAGCTAATCACAGGTGAGGTTACAGCCAGGTGTGTGTGTGTGTGTGTGTGTGTGGAACACAAATGAATAAATCCTTCATGTGTTTCCAAAGCTTCTGTAAGCGTGTCAGAGCTGCAGCGGACAGAATATAAGTTGCCCGAGTCTCAACGAGCAACCGCGGTACACACCACGCGGGCAGCACGTGACGCTAACCCCTTACCGTACTCTTACACACAGTTGTATTAATCTGTCGTATTTGAGTCTGCTGGGAGGTAATGTAGGCACATTGAGCCATGTCTGCTCCGGTACAAAGCGCAGAAAACCCCACGAAGGAAACACACCACCGACACGACCGACACACAACGAAACAGCCAAATAAACACGTACAGCGTTTAAGCGCCACTTTGTTTGTTTTACCTGTATTAGAAGGAGTAGTAACGACTATAAAGAGCAATGTTTGGACTCGTTGCTCTTTGCCAATTCCTGCGCCTCAATGTGCCCTCATTATTCAGCTTCCTGTTAGCTGCAAGCTAACTTCCTGCCAAATAAGGACCCCGTCTCGGCGGTTTTAAAGAGACAGTTGAGAGATAACTTTGTGTTGCTAGAATTCCACTAAAACAGCGATAAGTTGTTGTTTAATTAATATGTAATACATGTTTTCGCAAACAACGATGTATATCATCGAAACTAATATATATTACGTAAAGCTTTAGGAAATATAGTTCGTGGACTATCCACAAGAGGGCGCCCGCGGCCAGTGGATTAACTCGACCTGAC
This sequence comes from Leptoclinus maculatus, assembly GCA_032191485.1. Lineage (NCBI taxonomy): Eukaryota > Metazoa > Chordata > Actinopteri > Perciformes > Stichaeidae > Leptoclinus > Leptoclinus maculatus. The sequence goes on from JAVDOI010000033.1 coordinate 2,188,423, forward strand.
CACCCAGCGGTTATCAGGTCAAATATCCTGCCGCCCAAACTCTTAAAGGTAAATACACAAGTAGAGCCACGTAGTGTCCTTTCACGTTTTACATTTACAATGAAATAACATTTTAAAAAGTGCATATTCATAAATTCAAACCAGGCAGTGGTGGAAGAAGTACCCATATCTTGTACATAGGTAAAAGTAGGAAGAAAAACAGATATTATATTTAATATTTGTTGATTATACAGAACATAATATTGTACAAAAACAACAACATAAAGAAAAACTGCTTTTGGGAAAGTTTTTAGTTTGGGTAAAGCTTTATATTAAGGTCCTTGTAGTAAGCATTGATGCTTATTAAAATCATGATGTGTTAATAGGACTTTATAAGTATTGACAGCGTCATAAACACATTTATCGTTAAATTATAAGAAGTTGATCAACACTTATAAGACACTTGTTAACAGTTTATAGACAGTATGGAAGGTCACTAAAAGTTTCTTATTATAATTTATAATAGCATTACAATCACATTTAGTGAGTTTAATTAACTGACTAAATCATATTTTGTTGTTTTATTAACATTAATACATACTTTATTATGCATTTATTAATAGTTAAGTATTCTTTTTGCAGCTACCACATCTAAAGCAAGAACAACGCCTTGTTAGGGTTCATAAATCCTTTATTTTGCACACAGGTAAGTTAGTAAAACATAATAAATAAGTGTATTATGATATTATTGTATTGTACTTTACTCATATACCCAAACATGGAGCTCTTAACTGGATTATAATACACAAAGTAACAGGATCAACCGCCTTTACTATATGACTAAGCATATTTCAATAACCTCTCTCCTCTTTCAGGAGGATGACGCACCTGTTTTGAACAGGTTAGTCTGGACAGAATAACAAACAGGTGAGATAAGACTATACACTGATATAATATTCAGCAGGAACAGAGACAGGTAGCTGTGATCAGCTGGCCTTCCTTTGTACGCCTCTCCAAGGGATCTCTGGGATGTTCATCATAGCCTCTGTAAAGCTTTAAAATACTCTCACTCTCTCTATTTCAAACACACACACACTGTAACACACGCGCACACATACACACACACACACACACACACTGTAACACACGCGCACACATACACACACACACACACACACACTGTAACACACACACACATACACACACACACACACACACACACACTGTAACACACACACACACAAACACACACACACTGTAACACACGCGCATACATACACACACACACACACACACACACTGTAACACACACGCACACACACATACACACACAAACACACACACACACACAGATGACAGACCCACTTTCAGTCAAAACAAACAGTTACGTTGTTGTGAGGCAGGTCTCTGAGGAATGACCGCGCAGGATTTGTCAATCACTTGATAAGACCGTGCAACCTGAGCTGTGCCATCAAGTGTCCTGCAGACATACAGAAGGGACCTGCTGCCAAGGTGAAGGTGGAGACGGGTGGAGACACAACAGACAGCAGGTTACACTCATAAGACCGGTCACAGACAGAACCAGGGTTCCCTCTCATCATCATCGAATGATATTCAACACCATGTTGTAGCATGTTGAATGTGCTGAATACCATTTAGCTGCTACAGTTTCAGGGTCCTGGTACGAACGAGTGCATCAACAGCTCAGAACCGATGTTTTAACCTAACTGTGTCTTTCACATATATATGTGAGTGTGTGTGTGTGTGTGTGTGTGTGTGTGTGTGTGTGTGTGTGTGTGTGTGTGTGTGTGTGTGTGTACTTATTACTTCTCCTTTTCCCTGTTGATGAAATCAAGATGAATGTCTTTGTCTGTCTTATTTATTGTTTAGCTTGGGCTCCTATGAATACAGACCCAGATGATAGATGATACTCTTCAAACTGGATAATGTGAACATATTACTGACATCACACCAGCAACACGTACTGAGGTACTGAGAGTATTTGTGAGTATATGTCTGTATTCAACAGACCCAGACGTTCCCGGTATTGCAGGAGAAACAAAGCCGTGTGTGAACCGACGTGATGTGCTGCAGATGCACATTCCTCCACATTGTGTTGACTTGACTTATCATAACAGGGATTTGTTGGGCTGTCAGACACACACACACACACACACACACACCAGGTCCATCTGTCCTGCTCTGTTTGAAAGATGAGGTAATGGTGTTGCTCCACAGAAGCCTTACACCTTCTCTTCTCTGGTACAAGCTGCTGTACATGCTAGAAAACGTCACATTTAGATGAGAGAATTGAATACATTGAATGTGACCATCAGCAGAGCTTCTTTTCATTTGATCTCTGGTTGCAAACACAGAGCACCTTTATTGGCCTGTACAAATAATAGTGTGTCAGTGAGTTTTCTTTACCTTTATCTGTTAACAGGCAGCTTCGTGGCTCCTGACCAAGCCAGGCTCGTCTCTCCCACCTCCTGCGGTGTCTCTTTAGCGGATAATTACCACAACAGTGGGAGCTAATTATAAGAGAGAGAGTGAGGAGGAGGAGGAGAAATAAATGAAGACACCAAAGAAAGAAAAGATTCAGGGTGGTTTTGAGTATGAAGGTTTGGAATTCAAACTCCATTAAAGACAGAAGACATAAAACAGAACGAAATCAAACTGTGTGTGTCTGAAGATTTCTGTGCAAGGATGGAAGGATGGAAGGATGGAAGGATGGAAGGATGGAAGGATGGCCGAAGGAACAGAGAGGGGAGGAAGGGAAGAGAGGCTACATCCCCACTAATACCTTTTCTGTTTTAAAATGGCGTTTTGATATGAGTGTCTCATTTGAAGGTAACAAAAACAAAACTATTCTTACTTTCAGGTGATTATACACCAAAGAAAACATAGTTATTGATATTATATTCCATTTCTGCCATTAGAGCCCCCTGAATGCTACACACTGGAACTTAAAATGACTAAAAAATAAAAAAAACAAGTTCAAACGTACACTAAAAGATGCTAAATGACTAAAAAGACACAATAAATGACTAGTAAGAGACTAAAAAGAGAGGCTAAATGACCATAAAGACACTTTAAATGGCTAAAAAGAGATGCTAAATGATTAAAAAGACAAATTAAATAACTAATAACAGACATTAAAAGAGTAAAAAGAGAGGCTTAATGATTATAAAGACACTTTAAATGACTAAAAAGAGACATTAAAAGAGTAAAAAGAGAGGCTCAATGATTATAAAGACACTTTAAATGACTAAAAAGAGACATTAAAAGAGTAAAAAGAGAGGCTCAATGATTATAAAGACACTTTAAATGACTAAAAAGAGACATGATGTAATGATGTTAAGACTGGGGCAACAGTAGCTCAGTCCACAGAGAACTGGAGGGTCACCGATTCCAGAAGTCCAGCACGAAGTACGGAGTGTGGCCTGGTAGCTGGAGAAGTGCCAGTTCACCTCCTGGGCACTGCTGAGGTGCCCTTGAGCTAGGGCAACCCCTAACCGCTAACCGCTCAGCAACACGGATGCCCGTGTGTGTCAATCAAGGATAATAACAACAGGAACCAGGATCTGGTGCTCCAGCCCTGCCCCCCTCCCCGTTCAGATGCTTCTCAACCCGCGGCCTGCATGGAGGGGGAGGAGCGGGGTGACATGTGAGGAGGTGAGGGTGAAACCGATGATGTCATTGTAGCAACCCAAACACTGGCTCAGCTTTCACATGCTGAGGCCTTCTGTTTTGGTTACCACATGGACAAATATCGGACACACACACTTGTTGGGGATTCCTCTCAACAAACACTCTTTGATTCACACTATTATTCCTTTTAAGGAACTAAGAAAAACAAAGTAGCACAGTTCGAAGCCCAACAACCACGTGTTTTTTTCAGTTTCTTAAATTAGTTTTGAGAAGGTTTCAGAGACCCAACTGTTAGTGAATCAAATATAATACAAATCTCCATTCAAACCACAATAGCTATGTCTATACAATGACATGAACATATTTGTTCCATGATAAAAAAAGCAAATAAAAGTATGACGATTACATTTAGCAGTGACATAATGAAAACGGTTGCGTTTGCCATAAGTCAAATATACTGTTTGCGTACTGATAACATCACCTCACTCGTTGTTACGTGTGTAACTCGATGTCTTTACAACCGTCAGGATTTTAAACAAATTTCTTGTATTCAAATCACATGAGCAGAGCCTGATGAATAGAACACGAAGCTGTTTACTGTCTCAGAGCTGAAAGCATGCGGTTTGAATTAGTCAAATCATGGAAAGTCGGTTTACTGTAACACTGAATAGTGAGAGAATAAAATGAGCTTTTCCTTCGCTTTCGGAGGCATTTGATGACTGAACATGAGAGATTTTTGGAGGGTCTGAAGGGCAGAGAGAGGGAGGAAGGAGTGACCAGGTTCTACCGGAGGAGTGAGACACGAGGCGCCAGATATCATTTACATGCTTATCACAGCTGCAGGTGTGTAGATGACCTGTCAAAGAGAGGAGGGTATGTGTGTGTGAGTGTGAGTGTGAGTGTGTGTGTGTGTGTGTGTGTGTGTGTGTGTGTGTGTGTGAGTGTGTGTGTGTGTGTGTGTGTGTGTGTGTGAGTGTGTGTGAGTGTGTGTGTGTGTGTGTGTGTGTGTGTGAGTGTGTGTGAGTGTGAGTGTGTGTGTGTGTGTGTGTGTGTGTGTGTGTGTGAGTGTGTGAGGGTGTGTGTGTGTGTGTGTGTGTGAGTGTGTGTGTGTGTGTGAGTGTGTGTGTGTGTGTGAGTGTGTGTGTGTGTGAGTGTGTGAGGGTGTGTGTGTGTGTGTGTGTGTGAGTGTGTGTGTGTGTGTGTGTGTGAGTGTGTGTGTGTGTGTGTGTGTGTGAGTGTGTGTGTGTGTGTGTGTGTGTGTGTGTGTGTGAGTGTGTGTGTGTGTGTGTGTGTGTGTGTGAGGGTGTGTGAGGGTGTGTGTGTGTGTGTGTGTGTGTGAGTGTGTGTGTGTGTGTGTGTGTGTGAGTGTGTGTGTGTGTGTGTGAGTGTGTGTGTGTGTGAGTGTGAGGGTGTGTGTGTGGTGTGTGTGTGTGAGTGTGTGTGTGTGTGTGTGAGTGTGTGTGTGTGTGTGTGTGTGTGAGTGTGTGTGTGTGTGTGTGTGTGTGTGTGTGTGTGTGTATGTGTGTGTGAGTGTGAGTGTGAGTGTGTGTGTGTGTGTGTGTGTGTGTGTGTGTGAGTGTGTGAGGGTGTGTGTGTGTGTGAGTGTGTGTGTGTGTGTGTGTGAGTGTGTGTGTGTGTGTGTGTGTGTGAGTGTGTGTGTGTGTGTGTGTGAGTGTGAGGGTGTGTGTGTGTGTGTGTGTGTGTGTGTGAGTGTGTGTGTGTGTGTGTGTGTGTGTGAGTGTGTGTGTGTGTGTGTGTGTGTGTGTGTGTGTGAGTGTGTGTGTGTGTGTGTGTGTGTGTGTGAGGGTGTGTGAGGGTGTGTGTGTGTGTGTGTGTGTGTGAGTGTGTGTGTGTGTGTGTGTGTGTGTGAGTGTGTGTGTGTGTGTGTGTGTGTGAGTGTGTGTGTGTGTGTGTGAGTGTGAGGGTGTGTGTGTGTGTGTGTGTGTGTGTGTGAGTGTGTGTGTGTGTGTGTGTGTGTGTGTGAGTGTGTGTGTGTGTGTGTGTGTGTGTGTGTGTGTGTGTGAGTGTGTGTGTGTGTGTGTGTGTGTGAGTGTGTGTGTGTGTGTGTGTGTGTGTGTGTGAGTGTGTGAGTGTGAGGGTGTGTGTGTGTGTGTGTGTGTGTGTGTGTGTGTGTGTGTGAGTGTGTGCAAGAGCGAGAGAGACTGAGATGCAGGTGAACTCAGAGAGCTGTGTGTTCACCTTATCTGGTGCCGTCATGTCTCTCTAGTTGCATAGCTGCACTTGGGTTACATACATGCACTTACACACACACACACACATTTTGCAGGACAGAAGACAATGTTGTCGATGCACTTTGGAACCAAAACCCCGGCGGGTGACATCATCTCGGGCGGCATCACTCATTGGCATCAGTGGGTGTTTTGGGTGTCGATGTGACTGACCCTTTAGCCTGCACTTGTTCTCCTGTTGCGCGAATCTACATAAATAAAGACTATTAGAATCAGAACACCTAATTAAGATAATCATTCAAAGTTCACATGAACGTCCTTATTTAATAAGGGAAGAGACACGGCCACAGAGAAGGGTCACTAACTCAAACCATATAGAAAGGTCTCCTCCAGCTGTATCTGCAATAACAACTGCTGTAATGTTTGATTGAATGGATACAAGCCACAGTTGGTTACCATCGTAAGTGCAGTTTTCAGCATTTATATAGGCTTCAAATCTATTTTCTTCAACAATACGCGTGTAAACGTGAGGTTGATGTCCCAATAAAAGGCACAAAATAGCCATGTCTCTGCTGCTGTGTGTAGTTCTGTCAGCTGTTGGCGGCTGCGATGCACCCACCAGTGTGTGCACAGTAATTCTGTTAGCCGTTAGCCAAACACGCTACAAAACAATAAAAGTGAGCAGCCTGTTTCCCCCACTGTGTCCCTGCCAAAGAGCAGCGGCTGAGCGTTTGGAGATGCACTCAGATGTGTTATCACTAGCGGCCCGAGGGCTGGTTAAGAGTAGTGAGTGAGGAGTCAGCAGGCCGTCAATGGCAGTATAAAACAAACTATAAAAGGTGTTTTGATAAGAAGTGAGTCACTACAACCACGAGAGGTCCTTGAGCACGCAGCCATAACAGGCCACCCGGTATATTATGCAGTTTGCTGCAGCTGTATGCAAGATTAGCTGTGGACGGACACATAGATGCACGCACAGGTGTCCACACCTTCAGTTACACATGACCCTTCTCATTATTTCCTGGTGGAGATAATAATAATAACTAGTACCAGAACAATGAATGTCAATGAACACTTTGCTTAACACAGTCGCCTTCCAAACACCTTTGTTTGATAAAGACTCTGATCCAAACTGCAGTCTGAGTATAATATGAAGCTGGTTAGACTGGACTTTGTCATAGTAAGTTGATATTTCCAAAAGTGATGGAAATGGTGCTCTGCAACCCCCAGCTGATGATACTGACCTGATGATCCTCCAGCATTTTAATGTATTTATTGACGTACAGTATATTATTCTAGCGAGGCAGAACTGTGGGTTCATTTTTCAAATCTCAGGTTTTGATTTGTGTGTCTAGGTGCTGCAATCAATTCAGATTTTGTGTCTCTCGACATGTGAAGGATGTGGTGTGACCTACTGACGGTAAATATTAATAAGAATGATATTACCAAGCGCCATAGAGGAAACTATTCATGATACACACAATACATGAAAAGTACCAGCGACTTATTTTCAAATGAAATTTCTGGATTGAAGCTTTTGACAAACTTTTGACAGTTTATTATAATAATAAATCCAGAAAATAAATAACAATACAACAAAAGCACCGTAACAGGATTTTTGATGGCAACCATCTTGAGTCCCATTAGCATTCATTATCTAGTGTCTACAAGCTAACTGTTGACCACATATGTCACGCAAAGTGCGTCTGTCTCAAAGCTGGCAGAGGAGGTTCGCCTGGGCATGTACCTGAGCGGGGAACCACCCCGTACACTCCCCCCCCCTCTCCTCCCCAAACAGAGGGGTGTGCATCAATCTGCTGCTGGAGGAAGTGTGTGTGTGTATGTGTGTGTGTGTGTGTGTGTGTGTGTGTGTGTGTGTGTGTGTGTGAGAGAGAGAGGGGGGGGTCTTGAGACAAGCTGCCATTTCCAGCCGATTAAACACCCACCGACCCTGCAGCTAAGCTGAGCCGCCCCTGTCTCATGCCCTGCAGCTCAGGGGGCGTGCTCAAAAGACAATGATCTGAGGGTCAAGGGTCAAGACAGCGGGGGTGTCTGGAGGCATTTGGGATGCTAATGTTATGCAGGCTTTTCAGACCAGAGAGGGTGTAAAAGCTTGAACAATTAGGCTGCTGTTGTGACTGCAGGTTCCTCACTTTTTATATATATATGTATATATATCGGCCAAGGGCCGATTAAGACTAGTGAGTGAGTTAGCAGGCAGGCAGTGGCAGTATAAAACAATAAACGGTAGTTTGAGAATGTGTGAGTCACTGCACCCACGAGAGGTCCTTCAGCATGCAGCCATAACAGGCCCCCCCAAAATACTGTACAGTTTGTAGCAGCAGTATGCCAGATTAGCTGTGGACAGACACAGAGATACACACACACACACACACACACACACACACACACACACACACACACACACACACGCATGAACACCTTCCATTGCACACTCACTCATGCACACACGTGACTGATCTCATTATTTCCTGGTGGTGATAATAATAATAACTAGTACCAGAACAATGATGGAAATGGTGCTTTCCATATATATATATTTATATATATATATATATATATATATATATATATATATATATAATTATATGAGGATAAAGTGAGGAAGATCTTGGGTAGATAATAATGAGAATATATATGAAACTAAATTGTAATAATTTCCTCTAAAAATAAATCTGGTATGAACTAAAATCAAACACTATTAAGCTTGTTTACCAGATATTTAGTCAATGCTCTAAATTGGAGTTAGGAAGCCTACTTTCAATCCCATCAAAAGGATTTATATCAAAACTTCAAGTGCAGAGATTCATTTTGCATTTCAAAGAAACTCTGCTAGTGTAGCCATCACAGTTACCTCAGAGGGAAACGAATGAACACACAAACCGGTCTTTGCCTTAATGTGGAAGCAGATCTACTGTTGGACACGACGACATTCAGAGAAAACAAGCAAACTAAAAAAGCACAAGATTTACCACGTATCAGAAATCACACATGACAACAATGATCTTATTTTGAAGGGTAGATTGAGGGTTTATTGTTACCAAAGACAAAAAAAACATGAGAAGCTTTCTCATTAAAAGTGTGCAATTTTCTAACCAATAAATAATGCAAGACAGTCTGCTAGATAACAATCCCACAGAGCCAGAACATCTGTGCAGCTGCAACAAATAATGTATTCACTGGACCGGATTCTATGTACAGTATTTATACACTTCTTAAAATACTAAATATTGATGTTACGTTATGATGTAGTCCGTGTCTGACTTGTACTTATTGCTGACCAGCGGTGGAACGTTCCTGAGTGTATTTACTCTCCAGTACTCTAGTTACAGGTTTCTTTGTGATTGCTTCCACACCTGTGGCTCATTGTGTCAAATCTCTACACAGTAGCCTAAAAAAGAAACATCTCACCTCTATGTCCAAATGAAATTCTGCGATGAAAACCTAACAATCCTTATTCAAAATGCCGTTTTTGATTGCACCATTTGAATTACTCTTTCGAAGCAGCAACAACACACAGCTGTACTTTGTACCAAACACTGCTGTCTTAAGTTCTTTCCTTTCTCATACAGGCTTCTGTGAAGGATTGTTCCAGTACAGTACATCTGCTCACTAGTCAATGAACACAAAAATAGAACTAATACAAATAGAAAGACAAAACAGCACCAAGAAAAGTAGAATTACAGGACAGTACTCAACATAGTACAACATATACAAATATATATAGATCCTTGAGAAAGCAGTCGCAAATCAGTTGTGTGACTTTCTACATAACAATAGTTTATTTGAGGATTTTCATTCAGGATTTAGAAAGCATCATAGCACAGAGACAGCTCTGGGGAAAAGAACTAATGACCTTCTAATTGATCAGATAAAGGACTTAGACCTTAGTGCTGCGTTCGACACCATAGACCATTACATCCTGTTACAGAGACTAGAACATTTGATTGGCATTAAAGGAACCGCACTGAACTGGTTTGGATCCTATTTATCTGATCAATCACAGTTTCTAAATGTAAACGATGAAACCTCGATGAAGACCAACGTTAGTTATGGTGTTCCACAAGGTTCTGTGCTTGGACCAATTCTGTTCACCTTATATATGCTTCCTTTAGGTAATATTATCAGAGAACACTCCATAAACCTTCATTGTTATGCAGATGATACTCAATTATATCTATCGATCAAACCAGATGAAACCAGCCAGCTCGCTCAACTTGTGTTAAGGACATGAAAGACCCACTGCTACTATCATTATTTTACCTCTATACCATGACTGCTTGTGTTATCATTGTTATTCTACTATATCCACTTCTGCTGTTATTAGTAGTAGTCATCATTTTTCCATCATTATTATGCTTACTACTCTTATTATATGAATAATTTCTGCCATACACATTGAATGTGTTGTAACACTGGTATGTTGTTCATTCTGTACACATGACATCTATCACACTTCAGTCCATCCTGACTGAGGGAACCCTCCTATACCGATGTGAGGGTTTATTAGTATTATTATTATGTACAGATTGTAAAGCCCTCTGAGGCAAATTTGTGATTTGGGGCTATACAAAATAAATTGAATTGAATTGAATTGATCTACTATTATAAGGGATGATGGATGGTTTTGGATACACTATATGTTAATGTCTGGGCGACATCACCTCATCCACATCACAAGCGATGTCATCCCTGGTGTCATCCCTGGTGTCATCCCTTTCTTTGTTCTTGTCCTCCTCCTCCTCCCTTCCTCTTCCTCTCACACTCACTGCCTCCATGTTTGCAGGTGAGCTTATCGTATCAGATCTTATTGTAGTGATAAAGCTCTGAAATGTGTGTTTGTGTTCGTTGCTAATTTCAGGTATGTTTTGCATTTTGGACAGTACAGTTTTTTCCCAAAGATTGCAAGAGACTTCATTCTTGAACATGTGTGACAGTTTTGAGGTACTTGTACGTCACTCCACTACGTTTCTTCCTAAACGTTAGTTACTTTGCAGATTTCTTTTATTAAAACACAATATAGACCACCAACATGACGCTGTATCGTTACAGGTTCAGCTCCCCAGGAGTAGATTAGGTGATGGAAATCAGCTCATTTATCAGATGAAACATTAAAGTGATGAACAAATGTATCATCAATAATTATCATACAGTAATATAGTGTACATGATTCTGAAATAAGACATGGTACATTATAAGTCATTTTACTTTTGGTACTTTAATGCTGATACTTAAGATTATGAATGCAGAACTTTTTACTTGTATTTACTGAAATAAGATATCCTGCTAATAATGACCTCATTAATGAAATTATAACTCACAGAATATGATCACCTCTTTAACACGAAACACACGAGTCACAAGAGGCGAATCAGCACGCTTCATTGTCACCAATTCAGCTTCAGTCCACGTAAAAAGTAGAGCATTTGGACTCTAATCCCAGTTAGGTAAGAGTAAATACAGTCTCTGTTTGCACTAGACTCGGGTCCACAGGTCACACACATCACTTGCTTTTTCTTGAGAGGATTAAAATGCATTGAAATGTTACCTAACTAACTTCAAGTTTTTCTATTAGTCTGTTATTTTATGAATATTTTATATATAATAATATGGTAATAATCCATAAGAAAGTATAGACAATCCACTGGACTGCAATTGCACACAATAGGACATTTTGCAAACCTACTGGGACTCTCGTGATGCCACATGAGGGTTGTTGATATGGTGGCGGACCATCAGAGGTTTATCTTTCTTTGCATGAACCGCATGCAAAACTATATCACAACTGTCAGAAGTGATTATAGTAAGTAGTGGCTTTAACACTTGCAATGGCTGAGTTGTAATAAACAGTAACACCTCACACTAAAGGCTGACTCAGCTCCCCTCCACCCAGGATCACATTGTTAGTTCACAGCTGCTGCTGCAGATGCAGATGTGTCGAACTGCAAAGGAAATGAGGGGGAAGCCAGCTGGGGGGAGGAGCGTGTGTCTGTGTGTGTGTGTCTGTGTGTGTGTGTCTGTGTGTGTGTGTGTGTGTGTGTCTGTGTGTGTGTGTGTCTGTGTGTGTGTATGTGTCTGTGTGTGTGTGTGTGTCTGTGTGTGTGTGTCTGTGTGTGTGTGTGTCTGTGTGTGTGTGTGTGTGTGTCTGTGTGTGTGTGTGTGTCTGTGTGTGTGTGTCTGTGTGTGTGTGTGTCTGTGTGTGTGTGTGTCTGTGTGTGTGTGTGTGTGTGTGTGTGTGTGTGTGTGTGTGTGTCTGTGTGTGTGTGTGTGTGTGTGTGTGTGTGTGTGTGTGTGTGTGTGTGTGTGTGTGTGTGTGTGTGTGTGTGTGTGGGTGGGTGGGTGGGGGTATGTTGTTGATTCCCGTGTGGAGGTGTCACGTGATGAGGAAATGTCTTGTGTCCTGAGATGAGAGATAAAAAGTTAAAGAGGGGGAGGGGGAGGGGAAATACAGGATGTGAGGAGCATGAACTGCTAAATTGTATTTAATTGACAATAAAGTTTGCTGGACTGAGTTGACAGACAGAGACAGACATGGAAATAGACATGTAACTAGAAAGAGAGAGAGAGAGAGAGAGAGAGAGAGAGAGAGAGAGAGAGAGAGGGGAAGAGGTGGAGAAAGTGAGACAGCAGCCTCCTATCTGAGAGCATGTCAGCACTTGTTGAGGAGGAGGAGGAGGAGGAGGAAGTCATCTCAACCAGACGACTCTGTTGATTCGGCCATCAAAATAAAAGCATGAAGGAAAATTCAAATTAAACTGGTGTTAAAAAACATAGTGCACATTGGTGCACAATTATAAATGACAGATAGATCACCTTACATGCACATAAAGTAAGACCAAATGTGTAGTTTCTGATCGTTATGTCTGGCTTTGGACTTTTTATGAGGTGGACATTTTTATTTAGTTTTTATAATGCAAATACTCACATACGAGTACATACGGTCTTTCGTAAAACTGATAATGTGCACACTTTTAAATTTTTGGCATACATGATGCCCAGGTCATTTCTACGTTTTCCTTTTAATTTGCCCATATTTTTTTGACTGTCTCAACAAATTGATTAACTCAAGTAACAGTAAGGGAGAATGATGAGAATAAAAACCATGTACTGCAAAAATGAAGAAACATAAATAAAATGGAAAACAATATGTACAATATATCTGTTTTTAAAATGAAAAAGTTTGTGCGGAATGTGCCAACTATTGACCAAGGAGTGTGCAAAAGTTCCCTTGCATGATGAATTAAATCAAGACTAAGTAATTTATTCAAAAGGGGTGTTTACATCTCAGCTAATCTTCAACACACAAACATTTAAACAACAACATAGGAAGAAACCATAATTATCCTGCTGGGTTCAATACAGGTTCACTTGGGGTTTTACTCTGAAAATTCACACCGGACGTGAGCTCATCTTCTTCTGTATTTACAAATAGTGTGAAAGCAGGAGAACATCACTCAGACCGAGCAGAGACGAGCACCGTGAACGAGCTGCTCCGTTATTCGGTACATAGTGTCGCTATGTATTTGTTTTGATGGGTTAATATAACAGAAAACCAGGACAAATATAAACCAAAACCTTCATAAACCGGGAAGCTCGACATGGAATGACACATTTTCACCGGAGGGGACTTTTAACATTCTTGTGATCCTTCGCCGGTTGTTTTGGCACATTGGTATCCCTTCTGATGTGCACCTGTTCCGGCCGGTTTCTGACCCGCAGACAGCCTCACCACGGAGCGTCGGATAGACCAAGTAAGAACAACTTAATCGTAGATTAATTTACGCTATTTTTACAGCTGCAGAAGTTGGTTTAGAACGTGGTAGCTTTAAGTTGCATCATCTGTCCGACTGTCAGGGAAAGATCGACCCCATCGACTGGACCACTTTTCTCTTTTCTATTGGTCAGTGATGTTCTGCGACCCGGTCGTGTAGTTTAACCTTTCAGACTAGTCCCGACTTGTTAGATACAGAAACGCAACAACATTTGCGGGAAAACGTAAGATAAAGTTCAGGCTTGGCGATACCTGTTATAACCTGTTATAACTGTTATTATGCTCATATGTTCCTCAGTATGTGCATAAGGGCCGGTGGAGGATTTACTACATTTAACATGAATTAATTCATGATTTTACTGATTCAACTTCAAGCAGGGCCTTCGTTTGCCTAATGGTTATTTTATATTTATACTACTTTTCTCATTTATATTCGGACGTTATTTCGTAATTCTGACCCAAAATAAACGTGTTTTTTTGGGGGGGGGCGAAATTAATATATACACAATTATCTGATATGAACAATGATATTCGTCCTTGATATCATCAGTTACTGCCGTTAAAACGGGCGAGAGAGACCCGCGTGGCTCGCCTCTCAGTGTTTGTGTGCGCGTGTGCGCTTCCTCGTGCTCGGACTGCACGGATCTGTTTACAAACAAGTCTCGTGCTCTCCTGCACGGGGAGCCGCAGCTGCCCCCTAGCGGCCGGTAGAGGAACATCTGGTCGGTGGTCAAACTGGAAGTGGAGAAAGACAAACAATGGTGCTAAAGTTAGAACCGTGGATTTATTCTTATTCATAAATATTTATTCGACGCATTTTTTCTCTCACGGTGTCAAGTTAACCCACAATTTATTTTCTGGTGTTTTCATTTTGAATTAATTTATTATTCATTATTAATGTATTATTATAGCATTTCATTTTTAATTAATATACTTTTTCAAAAATAGTTCTTTAGGTTTTTTTGTTTTAAGTATTTATTTGTGGTTTGTACAAATTTTTCCTTAAAATTTTTCTGGGCATTTTAAAATTATTTTCTTTATTGATTTTCATTTTAATTTCATATATTTTTCAGATTAACATGTGTTTCCAACTTGTTTTGAGGCAGCAGAACTCAGCGTCTATCGCTTACCTCTGGGTGTGTAACTTGTTTCTAAATGTAACACTTTAAGGAGTTTAGCATATTTGCTAAAGTTGAAGAATGGTACAAGAATGATTCTTGCCGTTTGCAGTTTAAAAGCAGCTAAGCGTCATTTATTTACATAAGTGGCATGTCTGTGTGTGTGTTTTAGTCTACTACTGAGATGGCCCGCGCAGAGACCATCGAGAACGTTGGGGAGACTGGAGGAAGAGGAGGAAACGACCCTCTTCCTCGCCACCACACCTGCAGCATGGAGCTGCCCCGCCCCTTCTACAACTGTCCCGGCCTGCTCACCACTACCGCCTTCAGCTCCGGGACCGCCACACACCGCCACAACAACCACCACCTGCACCCTCTGCAGGCTCTCTATCTGTCGTACCCGCTGCCTTACCTCCACCCGGAGGACCAGGACGAGGCCCGGACTCACCAGCGGTCACCTGCGTTGTCGCCATCGCCCACGCCTCCACGTTCGCCACTCTGCAATCAGAGGGAAGGGAGAGGCAGAGCCGCGGTAGCACCCAGTGCCTTTACAGGAGAGCAGTCAGGTAAAAGCATTCACTTATAATTAAGTAAAACGACAAACAGTGGCTGTGGCTCAGTGGTAGAGCAGGGTCATCCTTCAATCAGAGGATTGGCGGTTCGATCCCCGGCTCTGCTAGTCCATGTCGATGTGTCCTTGGGCAAGACACTTAGACACTTGAGCAAAAAGCTCCCTATATTGCTATGAAAGGGTATGAATGTTAGTAAGTCCTGATGGGCAGGTGGCACCTTGCATGGTAGCCCCTGGTATCAGTGTGTGAATTCATTGACCATTTACAGTTTAATAGCATTGTTGTAGCATTTTGTCATTAAAACCAATGTAACGGCAAGCACATCAGTAATCATTCGGCCCCCAGAGCGAGCGACAACAGAGCCAGCGGTGATTTAGCGTTAGCGCTGCAGGAAAAACAAGCTGCAGATGATCAGCAGCGGAGGACAAAAACGTGACCCGACCCCACCCGGCGCAGTTTGCCTTTCAGACCGCCACCCTTAAATAAACACCAGGGTTATCAGTTGGCGGGAGAGTGTCGGTTATGCGTGCGTACTGTGCTTCCATGACAGGAGAGTGTTTGGGCAGTGTTGATAGGTGGGACAGGTGGAGGGATGAGTCTCTCTGGGCCTCGCGTTACCACTGTGCTGTCATAAGACTAGAGGAGGAACTGCTCAAACCGGTTAGTTCACCAGACAATGTTCAGTGTCTGGCTGGCTTGAGGCTACAAGGTGTGAGGAGGGGGGGGGGGGGGGGGGGGGGTTACAGTGATAATAACTGAAATTAATACAATAGTAAATTCTTTTGACTCAAAATAGGGAATAATGGAAAGGAAAAAATGTATATCTTTAGTATTGTTTAGGTATTTGGGGAATTAAAGCTGAAAAATGTCTTCAATTGTTAATCCATGCCCCCCCCCCCCCCAGCAGTGTGTTTCTCTCCATTAAAGCAGTTCTTCCACCATTGCAGTCAGCGAGTGGTTCCCTCGGGCTGCAGAGTGTATTATTTCTCAGTGTTTGAGTTGGTTGAAGACACCTTTGTTGTTATCACGGGATGACTCACTGGAGAGTCTGAACTTCTGTGTTCCCGGAGGGGAATTTCGGAGGCCCGTAGAAAGGGAAATTCAGGTGGCGGCACAGGAAAGGCAGGTTTGCGTTTG
This sequence comes from Leptoclinus maculatus, assembly GCA_032191485.1. Classification (NCBI taxonomy): domain Eukaryota; kingdom Metazoa; phylum Chordata; class Actinopteri; order Perciformes; family Stichaeidae; genus Leptoclinus; species Leptoclinus maculatus. The sequence continues at coordinate 2,204,861 of JAVDOI010000033.1, forward strand.
GCACCGAACCGCAGTGTTGTGACAGATTTGTAACAATGTAAACAGATAAGTTACCCCCCCCCCCCACCTCTCCTCCCCTCTCAGCTGCAGGTCAGCTGTGCATCTCGGGCATGTTCAGACTTGTCCTCCACAGCACAGCCTCTGGCTGCAGCACACAGACAAAAGCTGCTGCATTTCCTGCTGCTCTGGGCGCTCAGCCAGGCAGCACCAAGTCAAGTCAGTCCTTCTTAAATGTGGACGCTCACTTTGAAGCCATTTATCTCCTCGGCTAGTTATGTTTGTCGGTTAGTTTAGTTTGTCGGACTTACAGTTTGTTAATCAGGCTTATCGGTCAGTCTACTAATCACACAGTCAAGCAGTCAGTGGGCTTGTTATCTAGTCAGTGAGTGAGTCAATTGTTCTCTACTAGCAACCTAGTTCAAGAATGAACTCAGTAATCAGTGTAATTAGCCAGCTAGTTATTTTATTAGTCAGTTGTTGGGCGATGAATATTAACATAATGATGATAAACTTTATTTATATAGCAGCTTGAGGTACAAGAGATACAAATCAGTACCGCAGGTATTTAAAAAAGAAAGGACACACAAAGAGCGAAAAACAATTAAATAATAAAGTCCCAAGAAAAACTTAAGAAATAGGACGATAACAATGATTTTAAGATATAAAGAACATAAAACAAGTATGAGGAATGTGAAATTAATATTAAATAACAAGGATGTTGGACAAAGGTGGGATTGATGAAAGAAAAATGATTTTTCTTTTTCTTAAAGCTCTCAACAGAAGTTGTCTTGTTTGTGGTAGTTTGAGTGATTCCTGACCCAGCGAGCTCACTCAGATAACCAATCAGAGGTCTAACCCTAACCCCTGCTGAACCGTTCAGGGCGCTGAAGATAAGTCTTGAGATCAGTCCTCACTGTTACAGGTCGCCAGGTTATTGATGACAGTTCTGGTGTAACATGTTCTCATTTTTGAGGCGGGAAAATAAATAGGTGTGGCTCGACTTTTATGCGTCTTCCAAAAATAATGAAATGTTGATAATCAGAATCACTTATCCCAGATCATCTGTAATAAGACAGTCACTAAGTCAGTTAGTCGTTAGAGAGTTATTGGTTGTGTTGTTTTGTCAACTACTTGTTGAGTTAATCAGTCGGTTAATTAGTCCGTTTGTTAGTTAAGTAACAACAGAAGTCATGTTGGTTATCCAGCTCACCGTTAATCTTTTATCTGGTTAAGTCTGTTTTGATTTTTAACGGTAACCAGGTCCTCCACCTTGTCAGTCTGTCAGCCAATCAAACAGACGGGTTCACCCTTCCCAGCCCCGCCCCCTCTCCTCCCGACACCCTATCACAGCTCAGCCCCCCCACTCTGCCAGCGCTGCCTCAGAGTTACCTTGGCAACAAGCCAGTGTTTCCCGTTTGTTTGTTTTCTTTTGCTCTCTCTTTCTCTCTCTCTCTCTCTCCTTCTCTCTCCATCTCTGTCTAGTCACCTGCATCTTTAGAGGATCAGCCCTAATCCTCCTAGCAAAGCACATGCTGTGGTTGCCAGGAGTGCCCGTTTCTGTGGCAACTAGGGTTGTTGGCCGCCGCGGGCACGGAGACAGAAAAGATGAAACGTGTGGTAGAAAGGTTAGAACAGGTTATATGATGATCTGAAGGGTTAGGGTTATATGATGATCTGAAGGGTTAGGGTTATATGATGATCTGAAGGGTTAGGGTTATATGATGATCTGAAGGGTTATATGATTATCTGAAGGGTTAGGGTTATATGATGATCTGAAGGGTTATATGATTATCTGAAGGGTTAGGGTTATATGATGATCTGAAGGGTTAGGGTTATATGATGATCTGAAGGGTTAGGGTTATATGATGATCTGAAGGGTTAGGGTTATATGATGATCTGAAGGGTTAGGGTTATATGATTATCTGAAGGGTTAGGGTTATATGATTATCTGAAGGGTTAGGGTTATATGATGATCTGAAGGGTTAGGGTTATATGATTATCTGAAGGGTTAGGGTTAGGGTTATATGATGATCTGAAGGGTTAGGGTTAGGGTTATATGATGATCTGAAGGGTTAGGGTTAGGGTTATATGATTATCTGAAGGGTTAGGGTTATATGATGATCTGAAGGGTTATATGATTATCTGAAGGGTTAGGGTTATATGATGATCTGAAGGGTTAGGGTTAGTGAACCACACAGGGCCAAAGACATGGGGATTCAATGCAATATAATGCTATATAATACACATATAATACTATATAATGCTATATAATACTATATAATACACATATATTGCTATATAATACTATATAATACACATATAATACTATATAATACACATATAATACTATATAATGCTATATAATGCTATATAATGCTATATAATACTATATAATACACATATAATACACATATAATACACATATAATACTATATAATACTATATAATGCTATATAATACTATATAATACACATATAATGCTATATAATACTATATAATACACATATAATACTATATAATACACATATAATACACATATAATACTATATAATACACATATAATACACATATAATACTATATAATGCAATATAATACACATATAATGCAATATAATGCACATATAATACACCTTTAATACTATATAATACTATATAATACACATATAATGCTATATAATACTATATAATACACATATAATACACATACAATACACATATAATACACATATAATGCTATATAATACACATATAATACACATATAATGCTATATAATACACATATAATACTATATAATACACATATAATGCTATATAATACACATATAATACACATATAATGCTATATAATACACATATAATACACATAATACTATATAATACACATATAATACACATATAATGCTATATAATACACATATAATACACATATAATGCTATATAATACACATATAATACACATAATACACATATAATACTATATAATACACATACAATACACATATACTACTATATTATACACATATAATACTATATAATACACATATAATACTATATAATGCAATATAAAACAATATAATACACATATAATACTATATAATACACATATAATACTATATAATACTATATAATACACATAACACAATATAATACTATATAATACAATATAATACACATATAATACACATATAATACAATATAATACAATATAATACTATATAATACTATATAATACTATATAATACAATATAATACACATATAATACACATATAATACTATATAATACAATATAATACACATATAATACACATATAATACTATAGAATACTATAGAATGCAATATAATACTATATAATACACATATAATACAATATAATACACATATAATACACATATAATACTATAGAATGCAATATAATACAATATAATACACATATAATACTATATAATACACATATAATACTATATAATACAATATAATACACATATAATACACATAATACTATATAATGCAATATAATACTATATAATACACATATAATACTATATAATACAATATAATACACATATAATACACATATAATACTATAGAATACTATAGAATGCAATATAATACAATATAATACACATATAATACTATATAATACACATATAATGCAATATAATACTATATAATACACATATAATACTATATAATACAATATAATACACATATAATACACATATAATACTATAGAATACTATAGAATGCAATATAATACAATATAATACACATATAATACTATATAATACACATATAATACAATATAATACACATATAATACACATAATACTATATAATGCAATATAATACTATATAATACACATATAATACACATATAATACACATAAAACAATATAGTACGCATTAATACACATAAAGAGCATAAACCAGAGCAAAAGTACAGTGCAGAAACAAAGTAATATGAATAGAATAAGTGCTACACATATAATGCAATGTAATACTATATAATACACATATAATACACATATAATACTATATAATACTATATAATGCTATATAATACTATATAATACACATATAATGCTATATAATACTATATAATACACATATAATACTATATAATACACATATAATACACATATAATACTATATAATACTATATAATACACATATAATACACATATAATACTATATAATGCAATATAATACACATATAATGCAATATAATGCACATATAATACACCTTTAATACTATATAATACTATATAATACACATATAATGCTATATAATACTATATAATACACATATAATACACATACAATACACATATAATACACATATAATGCTATATAATACACATATAATACACATATAATGCTATATAATACACATAATACACATATAATACTATATAATACACATATAATGCTATATAATACACATATAATACACATATAATGCTATATAATACACATATAATACACATAATACTATATAATACACATATAATACACATATAATGCTATATAATACACATATAATACACATATAATGCTATATAATACACATATAATACACATAATACACATATAATACTATATAATACACATACAATACACATATACTACTATATTATACACATATAATACTATATAATGCAATATAAAACAATATAATACACATATAATACTATATAATACACATATAATACTATATAATACTATATAATACACATAACACAATATAATACTATATAATACAATATAATACACATATAATACACATATAATACAATATAATACAATATAATACTATATAATACTATATAATACTATATAATACAATATAATACACATATAATACACATATAATACTATATAATACAATATAATACACATATAATACTATATAATACTATATAATACAATATAATACACATATAATACACATATAATACTATAGAATACTATAGAATGCAATATAATACTATATAATACACATATAATACAATATAATACACATATAATACACATATAATACTATAGAATGCAATATAATACAATATAATACACATATAATACTATATAATACACATATAATACTATATAATACAATATAATACACATATAATACACATAATACTATATAATGCAATATAATACTATATAATACACATATAATACTATATAATACAATATAATACACATAATACACATATAATACTATAGAATACTATAGAATGCAATATAATACAATATAATACACATATAATACTATATAATACACATATAATGCAATATAATACTATATAATACACATATAATACTATATAATACACATATAATACACATATAATACTATAGAATACTATAGAATGCAATATAATACAATATAATACACATATAATACTATATAATACACATATAATACAATATAATACACATATAATACACATAATACTATATAATGCAATATAATACTATATAATACACATATAATACACATATAATACACATAAAACAATATAGTACGCATTAATACACATAAAGAGCATAAACCAGAGCAAAAGTACAGTGCAGAAACAAAGTAATATGAATAGAATAAGTGCTACACATATAATGCAATGTAATACTATATAATACACATATAAAAGAAATCAATCCTTAGATCAATCCTGTCTTCAGTGAGTGGAAACAAATGAATTAAAATTCTATCTGATTAAATTACAATTGTGAAGTACTTTAAAATGTGTCTTGTTTTACATGTAAGAAGAAATGATGAAATTAAAGAGAATATAGAAGACGTGTTGGTTACGATCAATAAATCATGAGGATGACACTCTTCTACATAAAAAGGTTTAACTGATTAAAGCAGGTATGTTTACATGAATGTGTTAGAACAGAGCAGCTCTCATAACATGGTAATAATGTAGCATCTTGAGGCCTGTTCGTCACGTTAACGTGGTCAGACAGAAGGTAACCGGTGTCTGTCTGCCTTTAAAGAAACATACCAACAGAAAGTCTGTACACACAACAAACACAGTTCAGTTCTTCTCTATACCAGACTCATTAAGCAGATTAAGAGATTACTCTCCCAAGTTCCATTAAGAGGAAAATAAATCACCAGATCCGGCTCCTTAACAAATATGTGTGACCGGAGAACTAAACAACCGCAGGGACTGTTGTCAAAAGTCAAGTAACTTCATGTTATTTCTGCATCAAATACGATAAACCCTCTTAAGTCTCTTTTTGTCTCTCTATGCGATCAAAAACATGCATGTGCAATATATAATATTATATGTATATAATACATGTGCACCTGTATGGTTATCTATCTCGGTACATCGTTCCAAGTTCAGCGATGATTTCTGGTGAGGTCTGTGCATGATGTTGTTGGACGTGTGGGGTCTCTCTGTTGCCTATACAGCCTGCCCATGTGCCCCCCCCCCCCCCCCCCCACACACACACTTGAACTGTCTACTATTAGTGTGTAAGGAGGCTATTAATGCACGCCGCTTGTTGAGAATCAATTAAGCATAACCAGAGGCTCCGCGTACCCAATAAAGTGCTTCTGTCTGCTCATACATGAAGAGACAGAAGCACAAGAGAGAGACAGAGAGTCAGAGGCATGATGAAAGACATTACAAGTAAAACGAGTGAGTAATGAATCTTTGCTTTTTTGTGTGTGTCTTGTTCTCTGAATTCATTTTTGCCTCCTCTCGCTCCAGCATCGCACAGAGCCGAGCGCCAGGACGCCTCCAGCCGGCAGGGACCTCTACCGGACCTGCTGCCCCACAACGAGCTCCCATCCTGGGCTTCCCCGCGTCGCAGAGCCCCCGGAGAGGAGGCAGCGCAGGAGGTGGAAGTCAGGAGAGTGGCCGACCAGCTGAGGGCCATTGGAGATGAGTTTAACACCACGGTCCTCCACAGAGAGGTAAGAGGGCGGGGCCCCGGGCTTCCATGTGTCATTTATAGCGTGTTTAGTTAGTATTGAATGTCGATGAGTTAATATGCGACCCGTGAAAATGATTTCATGAGGACAATGTCAGCAGATCAGCTGACCTATGATTGGCTTTGTCGCACTTTGAATGCGTCTCTTCCCGCTGTTCTATGTATAATCCAGTCCATTCATAACAATATCACTTTAGACACAACAATAGCCGCTACGTCGTCTCTGCTCTACTCATTTACAATTGAAACGGTCGTCAGTGTAACAGAAGGTCACAATAGTGTGTGTGTGTGTGTGTGTGTGTGTGTGTGAGGGAGTGCTGAGGACAAATCAATACTTGTGAGTGTGAGAGAGTGAGTCACTGTCAGAGGCCAGTTTTCTTTCTCTCGCTTTACTTTCTATTTTTTTATTGTTGATCTTTATACAAATTACAGTCACACTAAAGAGTCTCTCTCCTCCCTCCTCTCCTCCCTCCTTCTTCTCTCCAGAAAGAAAAATGTTTTGAGAAACTTTAATACGCAGAGTCGTCCGTATTCCTTCCTTTCTTCTCTCCCTCATCCTTCCTCCCTTCTCACCTTCTTCCCCTCTCGTTTGTATTGTAGTTTCCGTCCTCATCACCCTCCACATGGATTTAATAACTGTATTCACACAACAGCTTGTCAGAAACAACAGTGTGAAACAACAAAAAAGACATGACACGCTCAAACAATACGATACAGCTTAAATGATAATATGTTTCTCCTGTCGATCTCTTTCCTTTTATTGTCACTTCTTCATCTCACCCCTCCCTCCCTCTGTACTCTAGATCGCGTGAGGAGTTGGCAGCAACTCTCCGCCTCCTCCCCCACCACATACACACACACACACACACACACACATACACACACACACACTCTTCCCCGCTGCGCTCTCTCTCTCTCTCTCTCTCCTTCGCCATCCCGCCTCATGCACACAAACAAAGACGACGTCACCTCGTCTTGACTCACTCTTCAGGAGGATGTAACTGCGCCTGTTGCAGACATGTTGGGCAGGTTTCTGAGACCGCTGCTCTCATTGAACTGTGTGTGTGTGTGTGTGTGTGTGTGTGTGTGTGTGTGTGCATGAGAAAGACAGACAGATACTGTATTCCCTGAGGGGAATTTGGGTAAATTGTGTGTGTTGTTTACAGCCCGGGCCGGGGCTGAAAGCACAGCCAGGCACTTTTTCTAAAAGGAGGGATGGAGATTGTGGGGGGGGGGGGTAACCACAGGCACGTGAGAGGTTCAGAGCAGCATCTTTTGACACAGACACACACTTGTTTATCCTCTCGTTCAAGCTGTTGTGTGTTGCTCATAATTCCCCACCATGCAGACATGCAGTCGCTCTTTCTCTCTACTTCTCCATCACTCCTCTGACATCATGTCCTCTGGCTTTACGAGAAATCAAATAATAAGCTTCTTTTTCCCCCCCCTCTCCGCCCAGGTTGTCATTATGTTGTTTTCAGACGGTCCTTTTTTTTACATGTGTCTGGTGTTCAGAAATGCCTCAGCAGCTCAGACAGCTCTGAGAACAGTAACAGCAAAACTCGTTTAACCCTCTGAACCCCAAAAAGGGGAGAAAAGAAAAACACCTTTAAACAATCGCCAAAAGTACACCGTCTATCACAGCCACAAGCTGTGAAACCCGACATTATCGTCAGATTTTCATCTTGCCGACGGTCCTCGAACACATCGTGTGTGAGGAGCGCCTCCGGCACAAAAACAGCCAAAACGAAGCCTAAAATTGTAATATTTCATGTCTCATTTAAAGTCTCGCCCTAAATACACGTTGCTAAAACCACATACTGTAAAAAAAAGATTAACTTCTGCTCTCTGAGAAGCCATGTGTGACTCGGCTGAGACCAACAGTCACGTGACAATCATTTCTGTGAAGCGTCAACAGAACTGCAGGCTGCTGAACACAGAGCTACAGGAGAGGAGAGGTTGTACAACATGTGAATAGTTTATAGATATTATTTATATTAGCACGTGGAGCCTCTAACGCTGGTAACACGTGTGGAAAAATGTTTTTAAATTTTTGTAAAATCAATTATCAAAGAAATTCAACTTACTTTTTTTTGTTGTTGTCTTTTTAGGATTTATGTCATTATAACTGTGTTATAATGCACAAAAGACATGTTTGAGTTCTCTCTACTTCTAGCCATGCGTGTGCTGTTTCCACAGACGTGCAGGACTTATACAGGGTTAGGACAATAGAGGACTTGTATTATACAGGGTTAGGGTTAGGACAATAGAGGGCTTGTATTATACATGGTTAGGGTTAGGACAATAGAGGGCTTGTATTATATAGGGTTAGGGTTAGGTTTAGGACAATAGAGGGCTTGTATTATATAGGGTTAGGGTTAGGACAATAGCGGGCTTGTATTATATAGGGTTAGGGTTAGGGTTAGGACAATAGAGGGCTTGTATTATATAGGGTCAGGGTTAGAGTTAGGACAATAGAGGGCTTGTATTATATAGGGTCAGGGTTAGGGTTAGGACAATAGAGGACTTGTATTATATAGGGTTAGGGTTAGGACAATAGAGGGCTTGTATTATATAGGGTCAGGGTCAGGGTTAGGACAATAGAGGGCTTGTATTATATAGGGTCAGGGTTAGGACAATAGAGGGCTTGTATTATATAGGGTCAGGGTTAGGGTTAGGACAATAGAGGGCTTGTATTATATAGGGTTAGGGTTAGGGTTAGGACAATAGAGGGCTTGTATTATATAGGGTTAGGGTTAGGACAATAGAGGGCTTGTATTATATAGGGTTAGGACAATAGAGGGCTTGTATTATATAGGGTTAGGGTTAGGACAATAGAGGGCTTGTATTATATAGGGTTAGGGTTAGGACAATAGAGGGCTTGTATTATATAGGGTTAGGGTTAGGGTTAGGACAATAGAGGGCTTGTATTATATAGGGTTAGGGTTAGGACAATAGAGGGCTTGTATTATATAGGGTTAGGGTTAGGACAATAGAGGGCTTGTATTATATAGGGTTAGGGTTAGGACAATAGAGGGCTTGTATTATATAGGGTTAGGGTTAGGACAATAGAGGGCTTGTATTATATGTTGCAGTGAAACTCAAGGCCACAGAGGGTCAAATGTGACTTAAGCAAAAAATGCCCCGAAACTGCTCAGAGGTCAGAGGTTAAACACAGATAAAGGTTCCAACATGTTCGTAGATATCTAAATATATTTTAAACTGTCTATCTTAGCTGCTGCTTCACATTTGCTTACAGGGACAAAAGGACACAGCATTGACTTGCATGAAGTTGCGATCACATGATCAAGTCCATCTCGGCGTGTGAGCTCGTTTGTAGGTCAAGTCAATAAATGCGCATTTTTTAGCATCTTGGCGTGCCTCAAAAAAGGTCAGATAATGAATAATCAGACATGTTTTATTAAACATCCGTGCATTTAACAGGCATTATGTCCTCGAGTCGTTCTGTAATTACGTCCCATTCTCCTGGAGAGCGTTTGTTGGAGGTCAAAGGTCACTGTGACCTCACAAATAAGAATTCATACACAAATATCTTTTAGGATAAAACAATGAAGTGATGGCATTTTGTGGTAATTCTAGTTTGGACTGACATCTCTTCCTGTCTGCCCCCCCTTCACAGCACGCCGCCCCCCAATGGCAGGACTGGAGGGACGCCTGCCGAGGACTCCTCAACTTCATCACCCAGACCCTCAGCACTCTCTACAGGCTCACGTAGAGAGAGCCGCCGGACTACTGGTGAGCGGACTGGTCGCTGCGCTCCGTTTGAATCCGGAGGATTGACCTGGAATCAAAAACATTTTCGTGGGGACAAAGAATTCAAGGAGCAGCCATCAGTCCGTCAGTCAGTCTGCTGGTACGGACTGCAGCTGACGGATGACGGTCCCTTTCCTACCTGTATATTTTGTAAAATCCACTTGCTTTCGCTGTCTTTGTCTCGGTTCTCATCTCCTGTGTCAGTGTGTGTGTGTGTGTGTGTGTGTGTGTGTGTGTGTGTGTGTGTGTGTGCATGGCCGACGTGGGTCAAACGAATAAATTGTGTTTACTGAGATTTCAGCACAAAATGGTAAAATACAGATATTTCTAAATGTGTATACCACAGTCAGGTCTGTTTTAAAGTGGCCTGTTTTGGAAGCCTTCGTTATCTTGTGGAGCTTTTTTATTCAGCTTTAATATCACCATTGTTCCTGGAGGATGTGTCTTTTCAATTTGATTTGAAATGGTCGATATCGCTCCAAAATTCTTCCGTTTGATTATGTAAACATGATTTGACCTTCGTCTGTCGTGTCTGTCTTACATACTGTGAAACTGGACGCTGTTTTTGTGTCATATCCCACAGGGCGAACCTCTGACTGCTTCGTTCCGTCATACGACGACGTGCCTTTCCTCTCAGCGCTCTGTCGAGTCGCTAATCTCCGAAACTAGGACAGTCGCACACGTTCAAAGGAACACACACACGCTCCTCCAACGCTTTGTTTGCAGGTGTCATTTGCATCACATTCAAATGCGCCAGCATGGTCTGAGGTCATCCGAGGACAGACGTAGCGTGATTCTCCCGCCACACGTTTGTCCACTGTACAGTCCTCCGTTCACCCCCCCCCCCCCCCCGCATCGACAGTGTTTAGAGTTACTTGATCGTTTGTAAATAGTCTTTTGGAAGATGAATCTTAACTAATGCGGACTTTAAGAAACAGACGTGTTCACCGTGTTCGGCAGATCTTCTTCCTGAGCGGCCAGAGTTTGAATCCAGTGGATTTGAGATGGTATTCCATGAGTTAAATGAAAACTATATAATCTGGATCTTTTGATTGTTAAAAAAGTATTTGATGATGTTTTTGTAAAATGACCCCCATCGGTTGTGCGATAACTTTCACTGTAGTGTGTTTGGGAGGAAATGTTGAATTGCTCCTATAGAGCATAATTTATTTTGGACTGTAGCGTATCTGTAGCTTTTCTTTGTTTTCTTAGTTTTTTTATGTATTTATTTTGTTTCTTACATTCCTGATCAAAACTATGACTGAAGCTGTACTTGAGTTGTAAACTGTTAAAACAGAGATTGAATAAAAAGGGAGCTAAAGCGCTGCACGCTGAGAGGAGAGGCATCGCTTTGAAAAGCAGAAGAAAAGAAAGTGAAATGATATCCGCTTTAGAATTTGGTACTTTTTTGTCCTCTGCTAGCAATACAAGAAATGTCCCAATCAGTTCAAACGGTAACTGTGTTTTAAAGCAACAACAAGTGATGCATTGGATGAGACGCAAAAGTACCAAAGTTCTCCTGTTTTATTCTCTTGAAACCACAAAGAAGAGTGATGCTGACTGAACTATAAAACCCTGTCATTAAACATAGAATGATATCAAATAGAACTGTGTGCTACACCTGCTACAACTATACGTGTATGTACTGTAACGTGGTACATTTTACAAATCAGGAAACATTTGACTGAAACCTGGACCCTTGTTGATGCCACTTGTCCTGAGCTGTTGTCTGTAACGTTTGTGAAAGCCGTGATGTATAAAGTCGTACCTGCAGATGCTCGTCTGAGACCCAACGACGCTCCAGTAGACGCTTGTTTACTGCGTGTTTGTAGATCGGTTCACTAGCGTTAAGTGGTCCTGGTCCACACACACACACACACACACACACACACACACACACACACACAGTGTCAGTCACATGCAGTGTGTATTTGCTGTTTCTCAACTTTTTTTCGATTGTAAACTTTCTACATGAATTTTGTACTTTTTTCTCTTTTTTATACAATAAAGATAAGGAAACTATATTCACTTGTTTGGTGTTTTATGTCTAACATTAATAAATGGTGTCCCCTCTCTCCTTTCACTATTTATTATATGAAACAAATCTTTAGAGAAAACTACATCATTGACATTATATCATTTAATTAAAAACAATATATATATATATATATATATATGATTTTAATTGATATGAAACCATTTGTGTCTGTTATCATATAATCCTGTTTCAAGTAACAACTCTTTCTAAAACAGAAGTTTTGTCGTTCAGGATGTTTTCAAGGAACTGGCTGATGAAATGGAGAGCATCATTTAGTACAACATGCAATACAATTGTAGTTTAAACGTATGTTTGTGTCGCAATCCTGCAAATCAACGAATCCAGAGGATTCCAGACACTTTGTATCTGCGGGAAGTAAGATCCAGAAACACACCTGCAATCACCGCGTATCACCACAGGGGCCTCCAGCGTGACAAAGTGTTAGCATGTTATTCTACCAAAAATAAAAGTACCCATCAGAATTATTCATCAGAAATCATAATGTTTATTGCCAAGTACGTTACACATACTAGGAATTTGGCTAGATGAATATACTATATATAATAGTTCATATAAACCAACTAATACATTTTATATATATATATATATATATATGTATGTATATATGTATTATTAATCTGAATCTGCGAGGTAACTAAAGTTATCATAATACATATGACCCTTTAAAATGTGGTGCTGGAAATAGAAATACACAAGTAAAGTACAAGTACCTCAAAAATGTACTTCATTAACTGAGATAATGCCGGCTCTAGAGACCAGGGCCCCGTTCCTCGTACGTCGCTAACTGAGTTAACCGGATCATTTTCAGGATGAGATCACATGAGTCAGGCTTTACGGTTCCTCGTAGCAGGTTTAGCTCAATCACCATAGCAACACATCCATAAGCGTGAACCTGCTCCAGAGCAGCTCACTGAAGGAAGCTGGATAAGTTCACCACTCCCCCGGAAACATGTCATCTCCTTCCTCATCCCATTGATGAAGGAGCGATATTAGTTAGATTAACGTTTTATAGGAGAGAGTTCTTCGAGATCGGTCCGTGTACGTTTTGATCGTCTGTTTTACGTTCATTCCATGAAACGAAAACACGTAAATGTCCGTATTTTAACGGTAAAACAGACTAAAACGTACACGGACCGAGATCGCCAAGATCCGTTATCACATCACGATGACTTCCAATACGAGCGCTATCGATTCTGATACAAGGAATCATTGATGAACAAGACCTTCTGGAGTCATACATTGTGAACACACAGCCGAGCATTGAGCGTCTCACAGACTGGATCAGAGCCGTGAGCTGTGAGCGAGTGGTACATTATTGTACAGTGTGGGCGATGCCGCTGCATGCCGTGCTGTTCGTAAAGTTTATTTGGTGCTTAAGAAACTTATGGATGTGTTCAATACATTACCATGGCACATATTGTATGGACTCACCATTCTGAATCATGTTGGTGTGCTTAGGTTTGACTTGCTCCCATGTCCTCTTGATGGTTAAACTACATGGGGGTTAAAGCTCTCATCATGATATGACAGTGGTATTAGTACACCATAGCATATCATTACTGTACTCATGATGAGAAGAGAGAGAATCACACACAAGTTCTTTTCACTGCTTCAATTGATTGAATGTCTGATTATGAATAATATACATACTGATCCATACACAGATTCACACACATATATTCAAACTCCTAGTTCTATATGGTGATCTACACATACATGTATATACACATGTATAGTATGATACATGAGCGCATACAGTACATATATCCTCATAAGTATCTAATAATTCCTATCAGTTAGATACTCGTTGGGCTTGTTTTATCTACTTATTCTGAAAGAGTTGAGATGATTATTTTCTCTATAAGATCTCATTGATGATGCATTCCATTAAGCCTACTGACGCACATTCAAAGACATATCATCTGATTGATTGGGGTGATGAGGCACTTAAAATGAGCCGATACATTTCCCAACACTTACGTATTTAACTTGTCTGATATTTTATATTATATATATATATATATTATATATTTATTATATATATATTTCTCAGCGATGGCGGTGTTAGATTAGTCATGATTATGGTCTTGACTTCCTCATAAGCGTTCATGATCATCTCCTGCTCGCCAGCGGAGAACAAAGACGCTCTTTCTTTGACTTTATTCGCTATTGTACTGTTAGAAAATCATGGTTTCGGTGATCGACGCTTCCTCCTTTTGAAGTAAAACGGGCACGCCCACTTATCCTGATGACTGAGGTCTGGTTCGACTTAACGAGACTGTTTGAGCGCTGATCAGCCTTTGAGGAACCGAGATATCCTGACTTCAATCATCTCGGTAATTTAAGCTGCTAATAGGACATTTGATCGACTTAGTTGATCCACGTACGAGGAACGCCTTTAAATAAAGGTGAAATAAACCAAATGAGTAAATAAAGGGTCTCCTTTACTCCACAAAGCCACAGGATGATGACTTCGTTCTGCTTGGGGATGAACTTCACAGGGTGGAGATGTCACTTTGCGATGACGCCACTCTCAGGCGAGGACAGCGGCAGTTTATTGGTTCGGCAGATGTTTACAGATGTTGGCGGCTGTCTGGGGTTTAGAGCAGCAGCCCTCTGGCCATGCGTGACAGTGGATGGATGGACAGCGCTGTGGTCTCCGTCACATCTGGAGAGCAGCACGGATTAGCAGACACGAGGTCAAGACCCTCGCTGCTCGCACACACACACACACACACACACACACACACACACACACACACACACACACACACACACACACACACACACACACACACACACACACACACACACACACAAGTGTTTACAGTGATGGTCAACATGACAATCCGGGGCAACATGCGCATCAAAATACTCCAGACCATGTTTTGATGCTCTTACAGAGGCCTTGAATAACCCTGGAATGCATTATTATAGCATTTATTCATGTTGTTCACATCACCTGGTTTATACACGTAACGTAATACAGCAGGAATGTCTTTGTTTTTTATCATTTACTGTCTGTTTTTATTTACAAATAAACAGACACTAAACAGAACAAACAATGTGTTTAAAGAATGAAGAATGACACTTGAAGTGTTGTGATTACAGACTCTGGAGATTCTGATCTGATCCGATCTTTGACTTTAGACCATTTTACTGACTTCTGAGTAATAATTTGTGTTATTTTCATAAAAATGAATGTTGGTAAATACAACACATTCATACGGGCCTCGACAAGAGCTCGACGTTCAGTCAGTCTTTCCTGGGAAAGATATGCTGACAGTATACTATACTCTGCTATTTTCATTTGATACATTATATCATTGGATTGTTACTGATGCGTCAGGAAAAAGCCAACCTGCATTTGAAGTGAGAACTCCAGATTTCTGCTTCCAAAATGAAGAAATATTTGCTGCTTTAATCTTTACAGCTGAAACGTTCATTCATTGATTAGTCAACATCAACAGAAAATGTTTTTAAAAAAAACTATTTTCTTCATCGTTTTAGTCGTTTTTTAAGCAATAGTTTGTGCTATGAAAAATGATATATATATATTTTTACTATTTAATTGAACTTAGAAAATAATTGGCCGATTAATTAGGACTGAAAATAACTGAGTTGCAGCCCCACTAATCTTTACATCCGACTATAAAGCGAGGAATCTCTGTTTGTTCTTTGCATATCTCGAGAACCGCTCATCGGATCTACTTCACACTCGGTGGGTTTTTTCTCGGGTCCCCGTGGTGCAATTTGAAGACACGAAACGTTCAATATTAATAAACTGTAGCTGTGGGGGCGGAGCTTCAAAGCTCTGTAGACTTGAGCTTGACACAGCGGGGCATTTCAGGCCACGGCTCGCTCATCGACAGCAGCTCACTTTTGCTGTTGGATGGTGAATATACTAAACTTCCTAGCAACACCTCAGTCGCCGGGAGCCAAGCAATGGGTTCGTATAGGGACAACGCTGTTCAGCAGCAATGCGAGCGCTGCACTAGTAATAAACAAACGCAGGAATTCACCAGTTTCTAAGGAATAGCAAAGACCTTCTGGCGAGCCAACACACAATAACACACCCTTCACTTCTATCTTTGTGAGGACACTTTGTTGATATAAAGT
The DNA here is from genome assembly GCA_032191485.1 of Leptoclinus maculatus. Taxonomy (NCBI): domain Eukaryota; kingdom Metazoa; phylum Chordata; class Actinopteri; order Perciformes; family Stichaeidae; genus Leptoclinus; species Leptoclinus maculatus. The sequence goes on from JAVDOI010000033.1 coordinate 2,221,766, forward strand.
ATTCTCTTTTCCCATTATCCTAACCTTAACCATCACAACGAAATGCTTATGCTGAAACCTGACCCTAACCCTAACCTGAAACTAACTCTAACCTCAACCCTCAAACGGGCCATTGAAGGTCCGACAAAAATGTCCTCACTTTCCAAAAGCGTCCTCAATCTGAAGGTCTAAAACTGTTAATGGTCCTCACAAAGATGGTTGTACAAGTAAAGACACACACACACACTTGTCTGTTGCTGAGTCAACAGGCAGCATTGGGACCAGATATCCTCACTTAAACTCCTCTGCAGAATGAGCCAATCACGCGACCCTCAGAGCCAAATCAGGGATCTGATTGGTTGCAACAACAGACACTTGGTCTTTGCTGCTAAGTGGAGAGAGTGACCACACAGCAGGAGCTCCGCACTGGGATTTAACTCTGTGTGTGTGTGTGTGTGTGTGTGTGTGTGTGTGTGTGTGTGTGTGTGTGTGTGTGTGTGTGTGTGTGTGTGTGTGTGTGGTGTGTGTGTGTGTGTGTGTGTGTGTGTGTGTGTGTGTGTGTGTGTGTGTGTGTGTGTGTGAGAACAAGAGAGGACATGAAAGACAGAGAGCAGAGTCAGCATGAAGAGCGCATTGAATGTGTTGGCAGATAAGAGTTTAGGTTTAATTAAAGGGACATTCCGTAATGAATCTTCTCTCCTAATCCCAGGAAAAGAGAAGTGGCACTCTGTGCTGCCTAACAGCTCCTTTGGTTTTGTTCCTAAATCAGCTGTAAACACCAATCAGAAATAGACTTGTGTTGTTTAACATGTATTCATGGGTATTATTCAATTATTTTCTTATTCTCTCTAACTGAATGGACTCAATCCTGTCTTTATTCAAATCAATTGTCACACATTTCTGCAGCAGAAAGCTTCACGGGGGAATAAAAGTAGATATCAATGTAGTTACAGTAGGAATGTATGAAGGGACCAGGAGTCCTGAGTTTCACATTTGCTTTATCAGTAATTTATAGTGTGGTTGGTGTATTTTTTTTGTTCAAATAAACAATCAATTAATAACTAGTGCATAACTGGCAATTGTGTATTTGGAAATTAAGAATAAAAACATAAAATGAAAATGTGATAACTGATCAAAACATAGTCACAGATGATCTTTCAGCCTGGTAAGTCTTGCCATACACAATATCATGTTTAATAGTAGATATCCAAGCATTATCACAGATGCATTTATGCACAATCTGTATTTTGCTGTTGTAGCTGCAAATGTAACTGTTGGGTAGTCAAATCTGTAACCAGGCATCATATTGTACAAGATGATCCCATGATTTCTATGTTGAATCTTGAATGCAAAGAAAATAAATCTGTCAAATGGGGATATCATTTTTGTGTTTTTATCATTTGGTCGACGGATTCATGCAACCTAAAGCCAAACTGTCTGGACGGGGGGGCACAGTTCAGAGTGATCGCTTTGGGGTTTTTATGTGGAGCAACATTTGTGTTCTGCAGTTGCCACCACAAAAATCAAAGTTTCTTTTGCTTTCATTAGCCTCAGTGATGGTGATGATGATGATGGTTCAAGATAGATAGATAGATATAAACTTTATTTATCCCCGGGGGGGAATTTGTTTGTAGCAGCAGCAAGTTACAGAGTAGAATAAAATATGAGGTATGGAAATGCACAATATATACAGTACAATAAAATAGCAGAGCAGATATTGAATTGAAGAAATAGAATCAAAAATAAGATAAAATAGAATAAAATACAAATGCACAGTATATACAATGAATTGGAATGGTATCAAATGAACAACTAGGTAAACTAAACAAACTGAACAGTAGTGCACGGATCATGGTATCAAATGAACAACTAGGTAAACTAAACAAACTGAACAGTAGTGCACGGATCATGGTATCAAATGAACAACTAGGTAAACTAAACAAACTGAACAGTAGTGCACGGATCATGGTATTAAATGAACTAGGTACGCTAAACAAACTGAACAGTAGTGCACGGATCACCAGCAACAGCAAGCAAGTGTTGTAGTCCTTTGAAGGATGATGATCTGGCCAGAGGTGATTTGTTATAAAGTGTAATAGCAGTGGGCAGGAATGTCCTCCTGTATCTTTCCTTGTGACAGCGGAGCTGGATCAGTCTGTTGGAGAAAGTGCTCCTCTGTCCCTGCAGTAGATGGTGGAGAGGGTGATCCTGGTTATCCAATATGGATAAAAGTTTCTTCAGTGTCCTCCTCTCCACCACCTGTTCCAGATTGTCTTGTTTGCAGCCAATGATGGAGCCTTCTTAACTAGTTTGTTAAGTCTGTTGGTGTCTCCGGCTCCAATGCTGCTCCCCAGCAGACTACGGAGAAGTGAAGTGCACTGGCCACAACAGACTGGTAGAACATCTCCAACATCTTGCTGCACACGTCGAAGGATCGAAGTTTCCTCAGGAAAAAGAGTCGACTCATCCCCTTCTTGTACACAGCGTTGATGTTCGCCTTCCAGTTCAGTCTGTTGTCGATGGTGACACCCAGGTACTTGTACTCCTCCACCATGTCCACGTCCTCACCCAGAACTCTCAGCGGTTGTGGAGCCGTCGTCTTCCTCCTGAAGTCGACCACCATCTCTCTGGTCTTGGCCACGTTCAGCAGCAGGTGATTTCTACCGGACCACTCTACAAAGTCCTCCACTACTGCCCTGTACTCCTCCTCCCGTCCGTCCCTTATACACCCGACCACTGCAGAGTCATCAGAGAACTTCTGCAGATGGCATGACCCTGAGTTGTACTGGAAGTCAGTGGTGTACAAGGTGAACAGGAAGGGAGACAGAACAGTTCTCTGTGGGGCTCCAGTATCACTGACCACCGTATCAGACAGCACACTGCCCAGTAGGACAAACTGTGGTCTGCCCGTGAGGTAGTCAGTGATCCAGGAGACGGTGGACGCATTAACCCCCACCACCCGCAGCTTCTCACTCAGCAGCACTGGCTGGATGGTGTTGAATGCACTGGAGAAATCAAAGAAAGTGATTCTCACAGAGCCACCGGGTCCATCCAGGTGCGACTGAGCTCGCTGCAGCAGGTAGATGATGGCATCGTCCACCCCCACACGAGACTGGTATGCAAATTGCAGAGGGTCCAGTGAGGATCTCACCTGCGGTCGGAGGTGGGCCAAGACCAGCCTCTCCAGCACCTTCATCACATGAGATGTGAGGGCAACTGGTCGGTAGTCGTTGAGGCTAGATGGTGTCGTCTTTTTTGGTACAGGGACCAGGCATGACGTCTTCCACAGCACCGGGACTTTCTCCTGCTTCAGGCTCAGGTTGTAGAGGTGTTGCAGGACCTCCGACAGCTGGGTGGCGCAGGTCTTCAGGACCCTGGGGCTGATGCCATCAGGTCCCGCAGCCTTGCCTTGGTGGAGTCTCTCCAGCTGTCTTCTCACCTGGCCAGTCGTCACAGAAAGGGGGGAGGGTGGTCATGGTGTCAGTGGTGGAAGAGCCCTTTGAAGTGGAGGGCTCTGAGTCCATGCAGCTCACCAGGGGGGACAGAGGGGGGAGGGGGGGGAGGTGTGGTGTGTGGAAAAAGTGTCAAATATGGACACTGACGTCCAGAGGCAGCGATTCCTTCTTTGTCTTCTTACAGTCAAATCTGTTACCTTTGAAATCTCCCTTTGGAGGATGTGTCATGTATGTATTCTTGGCTTCACACAACAAACTACACTGAACTTAATATTAAACTACAAAAGTGCTGATTTCTGCTAGGTGTCTTTCGCTCCCCGTTCCAAACAAAGAGGAGTTGAATCTCACCGATTGTCCCTCCTGGCTCCCTTAGAGTCAAGACGGCAGCGAAGATAACAAAAACAGGGCTTTATCCATCTTGTGTCGTGCCTATAACTTCTCTATTACCAGAAATGATTGGCTACTGAAGCAGTTGTCGCTCACTTGCGTCCGGTCATGAGTCAGCAGTCACTGACGAGTTATGCACTAGTTAATCAAATATCTGATTTATGAATTACTGCAACCACAACAGGTCCTTGAGCATACAGTGGTAAATGAGCACAAAATGTATTTGGCTGACGGGTCCAGTGGTGTGAGAGGTTAGCTTTAGACAGGCGGACAGACAAACAGACACACGTGCAAGCACATGATCTCTCCTCAGGCCACGCCTGGAAGAGATACAAACAAACTAAACGCTGGTGGGGATGAGATCCGGTAGTTTGAGAGGAGTCGGTCGTCTGTCTGGGGAATCTGTCACTCACATCACATGTAATTCACCTCAAAGTTTGCCACAGAATCGATTGGTTCCCTATTTTGAGACACAGAGAGAAGCTGATCTTTGGTTGATGGATACCACCATAACGTCCTGTTGCGGTTAAGGTCACATGTTTTGCGGGTCACCGTGAATGAAACGTATCTGAAGAGGCAACAACCTTTAATAAGTCACCCTCACACACCCCTCCCTTCATTTTATTGTATTATTGTAATGTATTACTGATTTCTTTTGTCTAGAAAACTATTTGTGAATTAACCGACTTGACAATACAAAAAAGTATTTTACATAAGATGACACTTTCCTGTTGAACTATTTTTAACTGTAAACTTTATTTATTTTTTTAAACAGCAGAACAACTCAGCGACCTCGTGGCACCTGCTGTTGAAAACACAGCAGTCGACCCTTGCAGGAGTTAAACTGCATCAAAATAAGCGTCATTATTTCCATCTACTGTAAGACTCTTCTCTGCGGTTCAGGTTCCCCAGGTCCGGCCGGATCAACAGGTTCAACCACGGTCAGACACGGAACCACAGGTCTGGTTTTCCCCCCCGCAATGCTCGGTTGTTGTCGCTGCCTTATTTGTCACTGAGGCGGCCATGTTTGGTTTGGTGAGGTTATTACCAAATACGGTCATACACTCTGCTAAGCATCATATCTACAGTCCTTCCCCTTCAGAGTTTTTCATTTTTAACATTCAAGGCCACCGCGTTTCATGGCTGCACCTTTGCATCAAATGGAAAATTAATATTGATTTACACAGATTTCCTTGCACAACATTAGTTTGTACTAATTTACATGACACAAGAGTGTCACATGACTTTAAAATAAGTGGGAAAAAAATCTAATTTTCCAAATAAAAAGAATAAAATAACATGATTGTTATTGTTTAATAAATCCAGAAAGCTGAAGCAGAATCATTT
>JAVDOI010000033.1:2234433-2279766 GCA_032191485.1 Leptoclinus maculatus
CACAAATGGCATCACGCTCAGGTTTGCGCCAGGCAGGAAATCAAACAGAATTTCATAACAGAATATAATAACGTGCACATGGATGGAACAACGATAGCATCTGTAAAACCGACACACGTAGTCGTGATACGCAACAGTCTCCAGATTAAAGGGAGGGAGATGGATGGGCCTTTGTGTCAACGCTAAATCTGTAGAGTCCTTGTGTATTTGGCAGAAGTGTTTTTGAGTAAGACTTCTATTATTCTGTATTTGTATATATTGTGATATAAAAATCTTCTGTTTCTGCTTCTCACACACACACACACACACACACACACACACACACACACACACACACACACTTCCTAGTCAGACAGGAAGCAGTTGTAACAGAGGAAGAGCCACTTCCTCATCGGTCGCCCAAAACAAAAAACCCTCTAGCTCTAATTATAGAACCAGCGGAGGAATAATAACTCTGCTCCTGTGTGACGTTCACTGAATAAAACAACTGTTTCCACTCAGAGAGCAGACTGAACTCAGGGCGAGGCTCCGTGTCAGAGGGCAGCTGCTGTATTAGACTGAAGGTCACGACGGTCCGATACTAGTGTACCTGTACAAGTGCTAATCCCACGAGGGACACACTGCACATCTGCAGCTGGCTAGTATATGATCCGTGATGAAGGCTGGTATTTTATTTTCTATAACTGAAGGTTGTGTAATAGAACATTATGTCAATATATCGCAGCATCTTACTGCCTCCGTCCTTCCATATGAGATGTAGTGTAGCGCTGTTCAATATAATACAAGTCCTCTGCTAGAGTCATCGTCTGAAGTGATGCTTTCAGGGTACAGGTTATTTATAGTGTTTTTATTCAAACTGACATCGTTTAACAACTTTTATCAAATGCGTAACGATCTTTGTGACTTACAATGGAGTTGTTTAGTTTCCTTACTTATTGCAGAGTAAAGTCTACCTGAGCAGAGAATGAGGTCGCTCTGCCTCTGTGTGTGTGTGTGTGTTGTTGAGGTTCCCCCTCAGGTAAACACCGTTAGCTCTGTTAGCTCTGTTAGCGATAGTTTGTACCGTTAGCACCGTTAGCTACGAGCAGCCGGCTCAGGCGTTGCCATGTTGCGATGCAATAGGAATGCTCCCAATCTCATATAAAACACTTTCAAACAGGACATGAACGTGCATTTAGTATTTGAGACCTATGCATCCTGTCAAAGTCTAACAGAATTGTTCATGTTCAACATTAAACTGTGCACCTAATACCCATGTTCTGGTTACTTCCTGCTGGTGTGTGCTTGTCGTCATGCGGTGTCGATGTCGGGCTGTTCTCTGCTCTACGCTCAGTGCACATGACTGGCCATGGACAGCCTGTGATGGAAACTAGCATGCAGTGTGTGGGGATGTTGCAGGAACAGGTGACAAGAGGGACAATAACAACTCTTAGAGAAGGTCATCAGATACCGTAAATAACCTGAAAAACAGGAAGGAACATTTGAGAGTTACTTAAAGGGTCAAAGAGTTCCTTTGGGTTGATGGTTCCTGAACATTTTAAACATGACATTTGAACCGTTCGCCCTTCTCTCCTGATCGACATTAACTAACTTCATGGACATGATTTTTGGACCCAGTGACTTTGCATGTTCACGGTAGCGTTTCAGGTCCCTACGCATTTTCAGTTTCAAATTTCTATTCATTTTTAGACCTTTCGGAATTCTTTGTTATATTTGATCAATTCTCTGTATGTAAATTGTGTGTGTGTCCTGCCTCCTGCACAGAATGTCACAAGACCTCTCGTGGGCTCCACCGCTTGTTATCCCTTTAAAATCATAAAAATAACAATCTCTCAATCTCTCAAAAGAATCTTTACAAAGTCTAAAATGCTTAAATATTTGTCATTTAATAGAATGAAATGGTGAAATGTATTCAGAAACATCCCCTCCAAAGAGCTGAGCTGAGAACATCTACTTTCTGGGGTTGTAACTACTAATTATTTTCATTCATTATTAGTTTGTACTGACTTTATTTTCCTTTAGTTGATTAATCAGCAGTTTCCAGAGCTCACAGCATCTTAAACATCTGAAACTTGATTATTGTTTGATTTTGAAATGACACGAATCATTTAGAACCTGTTTCCACTAAAACGTTGACTTTATGAAACGAGGCTTTAGGTACCGTGAAGCATGAAGTAGTCCACTGGGGTTCTCTTCATCCCGGCTTTGGCCTTCTCAGTTGTCCAGTCGACCTCCAGAGCTTCCTTCAGAGGGCAGAAACTGGCCGTCTGATTGGTTTAGAGAATATAACAAAGTAATGTCAAGGAGATGTATTCATTCATTCGTTGCTTATCTTAGGACAAATAGAATGAGTCTGGTGGTCGTTTGTATAGATAAGGAAGGAAATAAGACAATCACACGTCACAAATAATCAGGTTTCTTTTCCTATTTTGTGTCATTTTCCGAATGTGTTCCAATTCTCCTCATTCTCCACATGTTTCCACCTAAAGAAAGTCATTTTATTCACCACTCAAAGTTGTTCCTTTCAGCCAAATAGATGGAAATCCTCTTCATATGGGACATTTCTTTATATCAGTTTGGCTGGAAGAATAAAGAACAATGTGTTTAAAGAAGCTCTCATTGACCTTTTTCACCACGGTGGTCTCGTTGGGGTCGACTTTGGCCTTCTTCGCCTCTGGACCGTCGTTAGAATTTCCAGTCGGTTTGACCAGTTTTGGTTTCTCCCTAAAAAAAAAAGAAAAAAAGAAAAAGAGAGAAAGAGAGAGAGAGAGAGAGAGTCTTACATTAGATAAAGTATGTTCATTACACAAACACTTTCACTCATTCTAGCTGCAGCGTAATATCATTTGACCTACAATGAACTAATTACAGTTCAACTTGTCAAATAATGCCATGAAACCGGTTAGTTAGGAATGAAAATTAAAACATTTAATTAATTCCATCAGGAAATATTGAAATTATATTTTTAAAGTTAATTTTAAACCTAACTTTCACCAAACTAGAATCCCATTTGAACACCACTTCGATAGAGCATATCGTATTAAAAACGTATCAAAGGCAAAGTTTAGTTATGTAATGTCAACCGTTAGCATGGATGCGTCCAGAGCAGAGCAGAAAGTGTGCAGCACCAACACCGCCGTGTGGAGCACCAACACCGCCGTGTGGAGCACCAACACCGCCATGTGGAGCACCAACACCGCCGTGTGGAGCACCAACACCGCCATGTGGAGCACCAACACCGCCGTGTGGAGCACCAACACCGCCGTGTGGAGCACCAACACCGCCGTGTGGAGCACCAACACCGCCTTGTGCAGCACCAACACCGCCTTGTGCAGCACCAACACCGCCGTGTGCAGCACCAACACCGCCGTGTGGAGCACCAACACCGCCGTGTGGAGCACCAACACCGCCGTGTGGAGCACCAACACCGCCGTGTGGAGCACCAACACCGCAGTGTGCAGCACCAACACCGCAGTGTGCAGCACCAACACCGCCGTGTGCAGCACCAACACCGCCGTGTGGAGCACCAACACCGCAGTGTGCAGCACCAACACCGCCTTGTGCAGCACCAACACCGCCGTGTGCAGCACCAACACCGCCGTGTGGAGCACCAACACCGCCGTGTGCAGCACCAACACCGCCGTGTGCAGCACCAACACCGCCGTGTGCAGCACCAACACCGCCGTGTGCAGCACCAACACCGCCGTGTGCAGCACCAACACCGCAGTGTGCAGCACCAACACCGCCGTGTGCAGCACCAACACCGCCGTGTGCAGCACCAACACCGCCGTGTGGAGCACCAACACCGCAGTGTGCAGCACCAACACCGCCTTGTGCAGCACCAACACCGCCTTGTGCAGCACCAACACCGCCGTGTGCAGCACCAACACCGCCGTGTGGAGCACCAACACCGCCGTGTGCAGCACCAACACCGCCGTGTGGAGCACCAACACCGCCGTGTGCAGCACCAACACCGCCGTGTGGAGCACCAACACCGCCGTGTGGAGCACCAACACCGCCGTGTGGAGCACCAACACCGCCGTGTGGAGCACCAACACCGCCGTGTGCAGCACCAACACCGCCGTGTGGAGCACCAACACCGCCGTGTGCAGCACCAACACCGCCGTGTGGAGCACCAACACCGCCGTGTGCAGCACCAACACCGCCGTGTGCAGCACCAACACCGCCGTGTGCAGCACCAACACCGCCGTGTGGAGCACCAACACCGCCGTGTGGAGCACCAACACCGCAGTGTGCAGCACCAACACCGCCGTGTGCTGCACCAACACCGCAGTGTGCAGCACCAACACCGCAGTGTGCAGCACCAACACCGCCGTGTGCTGCACCAACACTGCAGTGTGCAGCACCAACACTGCAGTGTGCAGCACCAACACTGCAGTGTGCAGCACCAACACTGCAGTGTGCAGCACCAACACTGCAGTGTGCAGCACCAACACCGCCGTGTGCAGCACCAACACCGCCGTGTGCAGCACCAACACCGCCGTGTGCAGCACCAACACCGCCGTGTGCAGCACCAACACCGCCGTGTGCAGCACCAACACTGCCGTGTGCAGCACCAACACTGCAGTGTGCAGCACCAACACCGCCGTGTGCAGCACCAACACTGCAGTGTGCAGCACCAACACTGCAGTGTGCAGCACCAACACCGCCATGTGCTGCACCAACACTGCAGTGTGCAGCACCAACACTGCCGTGTGCAGCACTAACACTGCCGTGTGCAGCTGGGTGATGTATCGATACGAGACAAGATGCTTTCTGGGACTTGTAGTTGTCGCACAATGGGAATACACTGGAGCTTAACTGTTGAAAATCTCAGTTACAGTTAAGTGACACAATTCACTGACTGTTATAACAACCATTAATATGCATCTGCAAAATATAATCAGTTATGAGACTTGATTGCCTGTGATTTTAACATCACCTGCTCTCCTCAGTGGTGTTCATGCTTCATTTTTCATTCCCACACCAGTACTAATTACAACCATTACCTCCTGTTCCCAGCAGACCCGCTGGTCCTCCTGTAGTTTAAATCCCGTCCTTGTACGTCAGAGGTTTGTTCCGTGGTAAGAGCTGCTCGTCTTTCTACTTTATTTCTTTTAATCAGCTCAGTGTGATATTTGTGTGAACATGGAAGTCTGGTTGTCGGTTAATATGTCTCCATAAAGGCCTGCGTGTGAACCAATACAACGGCGGTGTTGTCATGTAGCTTTGACCTGCAGAGCGTCACAGTGTTACAGACCACATCCTGTAAATTCACGGTGGTTCAAATCAGGAACAAAGAGTTACGTTCCAGAGCAGCGGTGAATGTTTTCTCTTTTCTGTGCTCATCTTGTGTCTTTGCTTATATGGAAAGGATGCATGGCAATACAATGTTTTGCTGTCTTGGACGATGCTTCACAATGAAAACACTTTTTAATCTCTACTGCAGTGCTCTGGAGCAAGGCACTTATCCTGCAGGCAGCAGCTCCCTCACTTTGAATTGTTGTCGGCCGCACTTACTCGACGTAGTTGTGCTCTTTTCCGAGGTTGCAGAACATGTAGCCGTAGTAACCGTAGACGTCCCCACAGAAGACCTTGATGTTGTGCTTAGAACAGAGCTGGTCGACCCGCACCATCAGGTCTCTGGAGCAGCCTGTCAGACACACCTGAGGGAGGAACAAACACAGGGACAAATGGTTGCCTGATCAATTACCAGTAATGCCAAAGTGCTTCTGAGCAACAGCAGCTGATCCTTTATGCTGCAAGCACACCAACAAATACACTCACTACAGTACAAACTGTTTCTCCGTCACCATAAAGCTAACGCTCAAACGCTAATTGTTGTCTTGCTTTGAATCCCTGAGGGACAGACGGACATCTAAACAAATACGTTTCAGCCAAATTATGAACAACTGCTGACCGGCTGCCAACCCGAGTTAGCCACACCTAATGCAGCATCAGGCAGCATCTGGTGACAGCCGGCCTCCCTCAACAAACCACGAAGGAGGCTAAAGAGAACACGGTGTTCCACGTCTGAATGTAAACAACTGACCGCTGGGCTGGGTCCACCTTATCCTGCCGGCCCAGTCCAGCACGCCCCAAACACCCTCAGCCCACTGATAAGAGTCCCACATGACAGCAAGCAGACCAGGGCCAAGGACCAGTGCTCCCAGTATTTACAGCAGGACGTCTAGAACATTTACGAAGAAAACACAATCTGTCAAGTAGAAACTAAATGTCACACTTTTATCTTTCTGTCACAAAGTGCAACAACGTTAGAAGGACTACTTTAACAGCCTGGTGGATGCACCACATCAGCCGTTAACCTCCACCTTTTTCCGTCCTATAAATTACTTACAAATATTTGACCGCAGAGCACGCGAGTGATTAGAGCATCAGAAGGAAAACAGGAACCTCACAAACAACCTCCTTCCTTCATGAGAATCTACTCGCTCTGCAGTCCGAAACCACACACACACACACACACACACACACACACACACACACACACACACACACACACACACACACACACACACACACACACACACACACACACACACACACACACACACACACACACACACACACACACACACACACACACACACACACACACACACACACACACACACACACACACACACACACACACACACACACACACACACACACACACACACACACACACACACACACACACACACACACACACACACACACACACACACACACACACACACACACACACACACACACACACACACACACACACCTCAGTAATTAGGCCTCTCATATGAAAACTGTGACCGCAGTCCAACCGCTCCACTTTAATCACCCTCCATCTTCCTGCTGAGCCACACACAGACCCCCCCCCCCCCCTCTCCATTTTATCTCAAGCTTTTTTAATTTGTCCTGCCTCCTCTCTCTCTCCTATCCTCTCATCCTCCCTCCTTCTGTCCTACTAACATCCATCTCATCCCGTCCTCACTTCACTACTGTATGTGTCGCCGCTGTCTTCCTCCGTCTCCCTCCCCCCTCCCTCCCCCGACCCTCACTCAGCACCCCCAGAGGGAGGAAGACCGCCGACAATTCAGACACAACAGGACAAAAAAAGAAAGAAAACGCTCCGTTATTCCACTGATGGTGTTCAAATACATCGTCGCCTTCAAAACTGAGATCTGTGTAGAGCTGCCTGTGGAAATTAATTTATTGAAATCCATTGATTGCTGCTCACTCTAAACCCATCTGCTGGCTTAACTACAACAGCATAATCATAATTGTTTGTTACAGTTTAATGCCCAGTGGGAATGAAGTTCCTGCTGCAGGTTGAGTTATGACACAATAAAAGCGTATTTCTTCCCAACATGGAGAGTTTCTTTAACAATGTTGAAGCATGTACACATTCATATGAAGTGTGTGGCCACTGTTGTCGGCCATGGTGTGCTGTGTATTGTTGTCTGACATGTACGGCGCTGTGGAGATGAATAAAGTCTAACAGCTGTTCTTCTACAGTGCAGCAGGACAGTTACTCTACTGCTCATCCAGTGAGGATGTGAAAATAAATGAAAGGCCTCATAGTCATAGTTTCATCTCAGTTTCAGAGCCAACGTTGTAAACTACAAAAAAACAATAATAATACTAATTCATCATAAATGACATTTGGTTATTTAGATCAGGTGCCCATGTTTGTCTTCCAGGTCGGACTTTTTGGGCAAAGTATCACATGAGTGGGGAGATTTTTAAAATAGCCAACCGAAAAAGCTCATCCTCCACCCACTGCTGTGAACCTACAGGACCATATAAGGCAAACACCGGCTCTCTGAAGAAAGCAGCTGTCAGCATTACATAATTAATTACATAATTAACAGGCTCATCATATCACCAGCCAGCAGTAAGACAGACATTTGAATCAAGACAAAAAATGTGTCCATTACGGTTCTGCCTGAAGAATAAAGCTCAGCACCGCTTTATGAGAACCAGGTGTTCTGGTCCTGGAGCCTCACGGAGCAGAACATGGTGCACGATGGTGCACGATGGAGCACGATGGTGCGCGATGGTGCACGATGGAGCACGATGGTGCACGATGGTGCACGATGGAGCACGATGGTGCGCGATGGTGCGCGATGGAGCGCGATGGTGCAAGATGGAGTACGATGGTGTACGATGGTGCGCGATGGAGCGCGATGGAGCGCGATGGAGCGCGATGGTGCGCGATGGTGCGCGATGGTGCGCGATGGAGCACGATGGAGCACGATGGTGCACGATGGTGCACGATGGTGTACGATGCGGGCGACATCTGGTGCTCAAATTAGTTTGAAGTACTTTTAAGTCAAATCATATATTTTAGTTTTAAAATATCCCATAAGATATTATTATAATTTTTTTGTCTTGTCTTTTTTTACTTTACTGTCTGACAAACCTATTGTTTGTATCTCTGTATAATGTTAATATATTTAAATGAATACAAAAACAAAAATCCCATTAATACGTTGAATAGAGACGTCCTTCCGTCTAAGATTGAGTTTCTTTAATCACTGAATTTAATAACTCATTTCCACTCACTGCATCATATTTCAGGAAGAAGTCGTCTGGCTTGTCTTCGACTCGGTCTGGGTCTGCGCGGACCTCCACCATCGGGTTGAGGTTCTGCCCTCGCTCCAGAGAGGCCAGGGCTCGATTCTGACCCCGAGCTGTCACCGGAACCAGGAACTGAGCTCGACACGACTCCTCCGTCACCTGGTGGGCCACAGGAGGGGGGGGGGGACATTGTGCATTCAGGGGGACATTGTCCTCCATTGGAAATTCTACATTTCCATTATTTGAAAAATATATATATTTTTCAAAGATTACACAGGTTCACAGAGCAAATACACGTATCAAAACGTGATATGAAGCCAGAATTAAGCTGTTATTGTAATGTTACCACAACAAACCTTAATGCAAACTAGCTGGTTTGTTTCTTTACTGAAAGTCAAAATCATTACTTTGCCACAGGCCCCATCTAGTGGACATACAGTACACATACAGCACAACAAAGACTCTTTACTCTTCCATTATTTCTACGGGCTATGAATATATCGTACAGATGTTTAGTTGATATCTGAAAACAAAGATTTCTAGATTTAAACTAAAGCCCAAGTCAACTGTGTAGTGACCTCTGATGAGGACGGAGAACAGAACGGGTTCTCTGTGAGCACGGTACCTTTTCATGATCCAGCAAAGTGAGTCCTTTAACTCCAGCCAGGATTAGGTTCTTGGCCACTTCAGCTCCCAGACCACCTAAACCAGCCAGGAGCACCCGGGACCCTCGTAATCTGTATAGAAATAATAATGAAACACATGCATGTTGTGCGCTACGGGTTTGTTACACATTAGTTGAATGACCTTTATTTGAACTGCATGTCTTGTTAAAAAAAGAGAAACGTTGCACTAGAGATGCTTCAATAAACGCGGAGAGACAAGTTCATCAACAACATACCGGTAAACCAAGATGAACTACTATTATAAGAATATATAGAATATAGAACAATATGATCAGAGTTTATGAAGAAACAATCTTTGACTGAAATGGAAGTGTGATTTAAGGGTTTGTCGGAGCATTACATGTACTGTGTACATACATGTTATAAATAAGTAGTCCTGTCTCTCTCTTAACTCCCTACACTCACACGGACTCACAGGTAACGACCTGTAATTCTGTCTGATATCACACAATGATACAAAACTTATGATGACAAATTAATGGGAAAAATACGACGTTTCGTTCTAAATCAAAATACCCAAAAGTGTATACAAGTACAACTGACACAACAATAATATAACTGATTTTACAATAATGCATGAATGACATTTTTCTGCTTTGGCTATACTTTCAATAATTTAGGTACATTTTCCTGATTATACTGATGTACTTTTACATATTACTCATTTTCATTGCAATACTTTTACTTGCAGTGGAGTATTTTTAGAGTGAGGTATTACAACTTAGTTACGTTTTTAATTGAGGACTTTAACTTGAAATGGGACTATTTCTTTCTGATGGACAATGCAAAGATGCGGACCTATACACGTATCGATAATGAATACTCCCCCCACTGCCTACGTATGTAATAAGTACTAGGTCCAAATAAGTACTAGGTCCCCGATGTCCGCAACGTGTTGGTTCAATGGAACACTTTGGTCAGAACCGAGCAGGAGTGCAACACCTCAAACCTTCCGCTGCACCGATTAGCCTGTCGAGCTAAGTGAGCTAACTGACCTCTTCTGGGCATCCAGCCCCCACAAACGGATCTGGCGGTCGTACTGTGCCGCCTCCTCCTCGCTGATGACCGGGTCCTCCTTCGCGAACATATCGATCATTTTGGATCACTCTAAAGACGGGGATAGCGGTGCAAAAGAGCCGTTTTCAGTGCAGCTACAAATGCGGTTGTTTCAAATGCCACGGCAGTCCCGCTGAATGGGCGCTGAATGATGACGTCGCCCGAACGAAACAATAGATGTGTTTTCACCGTTTTCTCGCATTTTTATGTAATCATTTATGTAATTTCTCGATTTCTTTGTTGTAGTACTTTCCGTTCGATTTTATATCAGACATTTCTTCATCGTCATATTAGTTTTAAAGTTTATATTTGTCTGTAATTCTCATTTAAATATTAAAAATAGCAAGGAACTCAAATATTTCATCGCCGTTACTGGCGTGTAATACAAAATAAAATAGGCATCGGCCAGTAAGCCCTGCAACGTAACTTTGAAGCAGTAACCATTGTTCTGTATTTGGTTTCACCTTTATCACAAGCTGACAGGGCTTACCGTTGGGTTAATTTCCCCTCAGTAGAGTCTTCTACGAACATTGTCACAGCTATTTTCAAAAAGACTCAGAAGAGCTAATTTACGTGAGTGCTGAGCAGACAGCCGCACTCTATATTCTACAGGATGCCTGAACAGAGCCCTGCCTTGGCCTCCAGGATAAATCTCTATGTTTACCATCGCATCAGGTGGAACTTACTATTACACATTTGCTCAACCTAAAATTGTTTAACCTTTCTCCAAAGTTCCCCTTCCCTGGCATGCCATGAAAGCTTTACTGTAACTACAACATTTCACAAGACGGGTACAGAATGTCTTGTGAGACTGAGGTGCACTGTGCGAATTTGTGTTATTGGAGCAAGTGCAACGTGAATATTAGTTGACTTGTTTGAATACTGCACCGCTAAAGCATCACTGGAAATAATGAGAACATTCTCCGAGGAAAGTCCGTCATTATTACAAAATGTTGAGACCACCAAGTTTCAAGTTATTTATTGTCAGATGCACTGCAATTACAGAGAAGCAGTCGTTGGCAATTTAATTCCTGGAATGTTCAAACAAATATGTATAATAATAAGAAAAAAACATGTAGGTAAAAATGAGAATATAAGACATGAAGTAGTGCAGAAGTTAAAAAACAGATGAAATATAACGTAGAAAATGTAAAATAAAATTGTATCTGTGGTAAACAGGTAATTGTAAATGTATCAAAAGAGAGAATGAACTGTAATGTAAACAGGAATGTAGCAAATTAATGTTTAATGAGAAGTAATAAATATATGTACACACAGGTGTTAACAGGTAGTACAACAGTAAGTACATGTATACGAAGGTAAAGTGACAATATCAAAGTAAACGACAATATGAATTTTAATTAAATATTTAAACATTCTATAATCACTATTTGCTCTGCAAGTGAACCTGCGAGTCCTGCTCGGAGGCTCATTTTCCCCTTGGTAATCCCCATTCGGCAATTTCCGTGAGGAGCGTACAAGAACGTTATTCGTCATGACGTCATTCTCGGAGAAAGCCCGCCTCTTTCTCTTAAGAGAAGACAAACGGCCATTTTAAGTTTATCAGTCGTCATTTCACATCGCTACTGTAGGACGGAGAACGTCAGGACTCAATTTCATCATATTTCTCTTACAACTGTAGTGGAGAATTGCCTACTATGAACTGAAACTCTTCCTTAAAACCAAAAACAAGTAGATCCTAGTGAAGTGACGCATAAGCCAGTAGATTCCAGTGTCGAGTTGTAATTTTTTTGCACCTCAATGTAGCTAGAGGAAATGGCTGTGGAAAGCATGACTGTCCATCCAAACTCCCCAACTACCAACCACGAACACAACAGTCTCCTGACTGACGAAAGGTCGAGTAATTCTACAATCATATTTATATGAAATTATTTATTTGTCCTGTGCTTTTACACAAAAAGCCCGGGGTTTCTTTTTCCTTTTTCTGTCAGAGGGATTAAACTCGCCTTTTCTGGAAAACGAGTACAGAGGTAAAGAACGCCATGTTGACACGACACCGCCAACTGGGAGGCCAGACCTCACCCGGGATAACGTTATTCCCTGTATTTTATTACTCAATCAACGGTCAATCGACTCCAGACAACGTGTATGAAGAAAGAAAGCCGAGGTTGAAAGAGCTGATTAATAATAACTTCACCGCCATTCTATCCAACTCAACGATTCCAAAGCATCGCTTAAATACGTTCCCATTGTTAAACAGTGAACTAATTTGCTTTAATTCAATTAATTGTGTGCGTGTGTGTGTGTGTGTGGTCACAGTAACTGTTATCCCACAGATCCCCAAAAAATCCGAGCGATAGTCTTTTGCTAACGAAGGGCCTATTTCAAGCTAACTTAGCAACATTAGCTTGTTGGCTAGCGTTACAAACGTTGGCACAAGAGAGACCGGCTAAGCTAACGGCTAATGTGTTTAGTTAATGGTAATTCCACATTGACTTTTCAAACCGCTCCATCGAAATAAACGTCGCGTTAACTAATACCTTGAGATTCACTTCGTGTATGCTAATCGATCAGTATGGGCTATTAATTATCTTATAATCCGTTCAGACCTCTTCGTTCAGTTGGTTTAAACGTAAAGCTAACTGTTAGCTAACGCGAAGCTACTTCTCGATCAAGTAGCTCTACGCACTTAAAAATAGCCCTCGAGTCGTCGCCTTCCTAGATTAATAACGCTCGTAAGAAACATTTCTTCAGTCCCGGTTGACCTTAAATAATTGGGATTCGCACCCTCTCAAGTATCAAACGCTAAATATCCTCTAAATATTAGTTTTTGAAAGGTACGTTATCGTCTAATCAGTTTTGTAGCCTGTTAGCTTACTTTAGCTAGCTTTTTCTCAACGCGTTTGTGCTGCCTGCTGTCATGGATGTTTGTCTAACACATCACTTTTATTCACAGTCGTGCCCACACTGAGTCGTCCCAAACATCCACCAAAGTCCCCCCAAAAATGTGTAAAACGTCTGCAAAGCATCCCAGAAGTGTTTCAAGTCAAACACAAAGTTCCCTTTTTTTGTCTCCCCAGTCCCCAGTTGGCAAATGTGCTGCATGTTAACTCAGTTGGCCCCACAAACCCCACTAGTGTCCCTAAAAGGTTCGAGAGCAAAAAAACCAAAGCGTTTTCAATGTTTTTGAGTGCAATATGTGAAGAAACCCTGTCACAGTAAGTATTCCCCATTTTAATCATGGCCCTTTGCTTCTAGTATGAGTTATAGACTCATCCATTGAGCTAATAATGTACCATAATGCATGGTAAACCCTGTGATTCAACCGTCCCTCATAGACTAGAGTGATCTTGTGCTTTGTTGAACTTTTAGAACTTCACGGTTGTCTGCTAGTTGGGCATTGGTCAGAGATGTTGCTATCAGTTTGGTATAGTGTCAATGGACATAAATGGAAACTTTTTATTCGTTAATATGGATGAAATACCTGGATCTTAGTCGTCAGCAGTACATGGATAATCAATAACAGTTATTCCTCTCACAGGTCTATTAAGTTTGTCGGTGGATTTGCGTTCCCACTAACCTGACCTGGTAATCACTTTGGCTGAGCATAGAGAAGGCGAGATGGAGTTTGTTTGCATTGCAATTCTTTTTTCTTCCTGAAATTGGCACATTGTTGGCAGCAGGTGATGTTTGCACAGCATCTCAACAGGCCTGATAGGCCACCAGCCTGTAGTGGATCCCAGCCACTCCCTACCATTAATACTTGCTTCCATAGTACAGTAAAATCCCTGTGCTATGACAGAGGCCTCAACTGTGACCGCTCCGTGTGACTGACTCCTCGACGGGTCTTTGATTAACGGGCCAGCTTCACGCCACACACTGGTTTAGTGAGGTCGAGGAGTGACTTGGCGGTGGGAGATGATGTTGCTACGTTTGCGGCGTTTGGATTCAAAGCTGGTAGCTGGTGCAGGACTAGGAACCCGTTAGAGTTTAGCAAAGTTAAGCAAAAACGTGTCAATGTTAAAGTATTTTGAGTAAACATGCAGATATTGAGATATTGAGCCAGTAATGACTGAAAACACCACACAATGTGTGTATATTTATATTTTAGGAGCTACTTTGCATACAGTGACGGTGAAGATGCTAAAAGTAACTGAGGATTCTATTTTCGAATGACCCCCAAATATGAAGAAATATGTTGGTTCTAGATTGTGTAACACACAGCAGAGTTAAATTATCTGGATAACTTTGCTGCGAAAATCCCGCAACTCCCTCGAGGTCTTTTTCGTGGCTTCAGACTCGTAAAGAAAAAGATTTTGGCAAGTTAACAAACTCCAGTAGGACTTCAATAGAATGTTCAAATGATGGTTTTAAAAACGTCTGTATTCTCTGTCAGAAAATACGAAGTCGTTTACTTAGAATTTGCTTTGTTCCAAGGATGAAATATACTAATGAGTAGCGTTCACCGGTAGCTGGAAACAAGTTTCCGTACGACTGTATTGCTCCGCAGATGAGCATTTTGTTGGCGACAGAGCTGAGGCGCATGTTATTAAGGCTTCTTGCCCTATCTCCCCAGAGGAAGCTGGCATGCTGAGGATGTGGTGGGGTGCAGTGTGTACACACACAGTGAAGCTGACATTTTGCCTCAAAGCCGCCACCTGCTTTGTGTCCTCCGTTCACCGTGTGCTCGTTGATGGATTTTCCTTTTCAGGATATTGTAATGCGGTGGATCCTGTTCACATCGCTCAGGCCTCCCTCCCAGCCTGCTGCAGACAGCACTCTGGGTGTGGGCCTATGTGGGAGAGCCAGGACCCGACTGCTCCGATAGGGAGTGTTAAACACTTCGTCATTAATATGTGATCCCTGTCCTTACCTGTTCCATAAATAATATCACACCCGTGCCACCGGAAAAAAGCAGAAAAAACACTGACCAAGTCAAGAATATGGTCAATAGGTGGCTGTGATCTGGTGCTTGGCTGGTAGGGAAAGAAACAGTACATGCTAATCATTTGTATTAGTTGAATGTAAAAAAACATTAGTGCTTTTGGATTTAATAGCAGCTTTAGCTTGTTAAAACAACGCCCCCCCCAAAAAACTCAACTCGCCCACAGCAACCAGTCTCTGCAGGATCAGGCCTGCATGTGATCCATGTCAATTAGGAACTCATGGTCCTGCCCTGGCAGTTGACCACAGTAACAGCGCATTAGTCATTTCCTGACCGTCCCACTAGACTGCAGGAGAGCTGGGACTGTCCTGGGAATGTCTTCAGCCTCGGACATTTTGGTGGATTTGACCTAATGTGTGTGTGTGT
Organism: Leptoclinus maculatus; assembly: GCA_032191485.1. NCBI lineage: Eukaryota > Metazoa > Chordata > Actinopteri > Perciformes > Stichaeidae > Leptoclinus > Leptoclinus maculatus. Next base: position 2,250,028 of record JAVDOI010000033.1, read on the forward strand.
GTGTGTGTGTGTGTGTGTGTGTGTGTGTGTGTGTGTGTGTGTGTGTGTGGTGGCGCTTCAGAACCGTATGCCAGAAGGCTCGTATGTTCACACTCTATAAAGCGGATATTACACGTGACACTTGCTTACGTAGACCCGACATGATGGCGTGTGCAGCGAGAACATTTAAATGATGCGGTTAAGTCCAATTAGAATGGTGATTTTAAATGAGTTTTTCCAATAGCTGCTTTGTACATTGTGAATGCATGTGTAGCAGTGCCACGTGTGCGTTATTTATTGTATTTAATCTCAACCTTGTGTTGGCTTATTATTCTGTGGCAGCTTGTTTAGCTGGTGACATTAACGACCGGGTGTTAAACTGAAGGTATTCATTATAATCACACTGCATGTTCCTTATGCTGATGTTTTTGTACTAGTAAGATAACGTACACTCGGTGTATGCAGCGGTCACCTGGCGTGTGTCTCGAGTGGTCCGTTTTAGGAGAGTCCTATGTTCATTTAGTTATGAGCATATTTCATATTTCTAAGTGGATTCATATGTGAAGCAATGGCTTCATCAGTAGTATAAACAGGCAAACAGAGGTGATATGTGTAGAAGTATATATATTACATCACTAGCAGTCACAGGCACTTAAAAAGACAGACTTGCATTTTTAAACTAAGCGACGTGTGCCACCAATCGTAGCACAGTGTTTGTTTTACAGAGCAGATAGCTGGTAGTTTACAATAAGAAGCCTTCAGGGCAACGGGTGCTGCAAGGACAACATTCAAAGCGTTCCAAGTGGACCCAAGGCCACAAATGTAACAGTTAAAAAGCTATTTTTCAAATTACTGATGTGTTTCAGCCCAAATTATGCCTCAGGGTCTCAGTCAGCTGTTGGATGCTAAGCGTGTTCTCGATTCCTGTGAAATAAGTTACTTAAGTTCACTTTAACATGGAACACTATGACTCCTTCAAGTGTAATAGTACCCAATGTCAACCGCACTCAGCCTCTGTACTCTGAAAACAAACCATTAAATACACATTTTACACATCACGTTTTTTTATATCTTTTTTTAAAAATGGTTCCCAAAACTTCTAAGAAGCTGGGCAGGGTGAGCCACACCCACGAGATTATGGCATATGTAACTCCCCCCTCTGTGTTTACATATACAGGCCAGAGGATGGAGAGCTGGAGGAGGGCGAGCTGGAAGATGACGGGGGAGAAGTGGAGGAGGAGGACATTGGTGGAGGTACGTCCGCAGCAGCAGCAACAGCAACAGCAGCAGTAGTAGTAGCAGCACCAGGAGGAGGAGGAGGAGGAGGAGGAGGAGGAGATGGCGGTGGCGGTGGCGGTGATGAAGCAGGCGGAGGAGGCGAAGCCGGAGGGGACGCAGCCCAGCGAAGCAAGGAGCGCAACGCCAGCAGCAATTCGGATGAAGAGAGATCCCACCGTCGCAAGAGGAAGAGGAAGAAAGAGAGGGAGCGAGAGAGGGAGAAGAGGAGGTCCAAGAAGAAACGCAAATCCAAACACAAAGTACGATTGTCGACGAGTAGAGAACTGAGATAGACCCGCCTTTCTATTTCAACTTTATTCCCTGATTATCTCTATATTCTTCCCCCCCCCTCTCAGCGTCATGCGTCCTCTGATGACGAACACTCCGACTTCAGCGACGACTCTGACTACAGTCCCAGTGAGAAGAGGAAGTACAGAGAGTACAGTCCACAGTACCCCCCGCCTGTAAGTCAACAGAACTATTGATTGCTGAATGTATCTCAATCAAATGCTTTTTTAAGTCAATTTCAGTATTCCTGATAAATCTGCTAACACGTTAACTTGTCTCCAGCCCCACGGGGGCTACGGCGGCACAAAGAAGGGCAGCTATATGAAGATGGACAAGCAGAGCTACGGAGGCTACGAAGACTTCGAAGAGGACAACTTCGAGGGGGAGGAAGAGGAGGACATCGGGGACGAGGACTACGACGACTTCACCAAGGAGCTCAACCAGTACCGCAAGTCCAAGGAGGGAGGAGGCGGCCGTGGACGAGGTGGGTCCTCGGCGGTCGGGTCAAAGCTGTTGGAGTTGAAAAATCGACTTCTGCACGGTAAATATTTGCCCAGTTGAAATTGAATCCAATTTTCAGTGAGTGTGTGAGGCCAGATGTGGTGGAGAGACCCTGAACTACATTTATGAACATGTGTAGTCCAAAATAATGTGCCACTGTGTGACAAAAGCACTGCCTTTCTGTTTCATTTACTCACTACTCAGTTTCATTTGCACGTTTATGGACAAGACAAAGGAGCTTATTTGCAGAAAAGCTTCTTATCAATTCAAATTCCACAGATAAGTCGCTGACTCGTTTCATTTTGTCCTTTGTCTCCGCAGGGGGCAAAGGTCGCATGAAGAACCAGAGAGGCCGTGGAGGAATGAGGGGAGGGAGGAGAGGAAGAGGAGGAGGCCGAGGAAGAGGAGGCCGAGGTGGTGGTGGAGGAGGAGGAGGAGGTGGAGGTGGAGGAGGAGGTGGTGGAGGTGGAGGAGGAGGTGGTGGAGGTGGAGGAGGAGGTGGAGGAGGAAAGATGGGAGGAGACAACGACGATGGAGATGGCTACGGGGAAGAGATGGAGGTGAGTTTTGGAGTGCAGGATGAGACCTGTTGTCTCTTTGCTTTGGTCAAAGTCCAGGAAACAAGTTGTTTTGTGTATTTGCACAGTTGGTTAAATATATTTCACATGGAAGCATTCCAGTGAACAAAAAAAGCACTTGGAGCCAACGATTTCCTTCATTTTTACATGAGAAAGTAGTTAATTCTGTGTTCGACAAACATGGAACTGTACTGAATGTGGATCATCTCCTTTACTGTCCAGCATTTTACCAATCAAGCCTGGTGGTGGTTTAGGAAAATACTAATACATGAAAACAGATTTGAAGGCCCTGTCACCACTCTGCACTACTGCTGTGTTCTCAGATGTTTCCCAGCTACACTCTTTGGTCACAATGTCTCAGAACCTTTCCTCTAGCAACACATATTTCCGACACTCATTTGAAGTCTACGCTATGATTAAAGTATTGTCACTGCTGTAGCATATACAGCCCTGTCCAACAGAGAACTGAAGCAGTTCTGTCCAGCTATGCTCTCTTCAAAGCCACCAGACTCCTTTCACAAAGTCTACCGCTGCCTCCATCCATTAGTTTTCTTTGTGTTATTGCGTGACTGTTCGGATCAGCGTTAGACCAACAACTCCCGTGTTCTGCGAGGTATAGTTACTGCGTTTGTCAATGGAGTCTGGTGGCTTTGAAGAGAGTATAGATAACTAACCAATGATGGCAGGTAATAATAATAATAATCTCATACAAGCCACGTCAAAAACTGCCCCTTTAAATATGTGACACTCGAGGTGTGAAATCTGTTCTTACAGTTTGGAGATGATGACTATGACAACATGGGCGACGACGACTACGACGACTACTCAAAAGAACTCAATCAGTACAAGAAGTCCAAAGACAGAGGCAGAGGTGAGTTTGGATCTTCGGTAGTTGTTCAGTTTGTGTGTGTTTTTCATCTTTACTTTTCCTGAAGAAAAGGTTCATTCAGTTCAGTTCCCTTTAGAGCAAGCACAGGCTTACAGACCCTCTCACTCTTCTCACTCTTCACTCTCTTCACTCTCTTCACTCTCTTCACTCTCTTCACTCTCTTCACTCTCTTCACTCTCTTCACTCTCTTCACTCTCTTCACTCTCTTCACTCTCTTCACTCTTCACTCTCTTCACTCTCTTCACTCTCTTCACTCTCTTCACTCTCTTCACTCTCTTCACTCTCTTCACTCTTCACTCTCTTCACTCTCTTCACTCTCTTCACTCTCTTCACTCTCTTCACTCTGTCTTCACTCTCTTCACTCTCTTCACTCTCTTCACTCTCTTCACTCTCTTCACTCTCTTCACTCTCTTCACTCTCTTCACTCTCTTCACTCTCTCTTCACTCTCTTCACTCTCTCTTCACTCTCTTCACTCTCTCTTCACTCTCTTCACTCTCTTCACTCTCTTCACTCTCTTCACTCTCTTCACTCTCTTCACTCTCTTCACTCTCTTCACTCTCTTCACTCTGTCTTCACTCTCTTCACTCTGTCTTCACTCTGTCTTCACTCTGTCTTCACTCTGTCTTCACTCTGTCTTCACTCTGTCTTCACTCTGTCTTCACTCTCTTCACTCTCTTCACTCTGTCTTCACTCTGTCTTCACTCTCTTCACTCTCTTCACTCTCTTCACTCTGTCTTCACTCTCTCTTCACTCTCTCTTCACTCTCTCTTCACTCTCTCTTCACTCTCTCTTCACTCTCTTCACTCTCTTCACTCTGTCTTCACTCTCTTCACTCTCTTCACTCTCTTCACTCTCTTCACTCTGTCTTCACTCTCTTCACTCTCTCTTCACTCTCTTCACTCTCTTCACTCTCTTCACTCTCTTCACTCTCTTCACTCTCTTCACTCTGTCTTCACTCTCTTCACTCTCTCTTCACTCTCTCTTCACTCTCTCTTCACTCTCTTCACTCTCTTCACTCTGTCTTCACTCTCTTCACTCTCTTCACTCTCTTCACTCTCTTCACTCTCTTCACTCTCTTCACTCTCTTCACTCTCTTCACTCTGTCTTCACTCTCTTCACTCTCTCTTCACTCTCTCTTCACTCTCTTCACTCTGTCTTCACTCTCTTCACTCTCTTCACTCTGTCTTCACTCTGTCTTCACTCTCTTCACTCTCTTCACTCTGTCTTCACTCTGTCTTCACTCTGTCTTCACTCTGTCTTCACTCTGTCTTCACTCTCTTCACTCTCTTCACTCTGTCTTCACTCTGTCTTCACTCTCTTCACTCTGTCTTCACTCTCTTCACTCTCTTCACTCTGTCTTCACTCTGTCTTCACTCTCTTCACTGTCTTCACTCTGTCTTCACTCTGTCTTCACTCTGTCTTCACTCTGTCTTCACTCTGTCTTCACTCTGTCTTCACTCTCTTCACTCTGTCTTCACTCTGTCTTCACTCTGTCTTCACTCTGTCTTCACTCTGTCTTCACTCTGTCTTCTCACTCTTCACTCTCTTCACCAGGGCTCAAAGGGGGCCGCGGCCGAGGGAGAGGTAAAGGAGGACGGGGTATGATGAGAGGAGGAAGGGGTCGAAACCGTGGGAGAGGAAGAGGCGACATGGGCAACGACGACGACAACAACGGAGACATGGACAACGGGGTGAGGCTTTTGTACTGATGTCAGATCAGCCCAAAGTGTCTGGTGCCCCCGGGACTAATTCCTTCATAGTGATAAGACCTGAAGAGTAAAATGACATTCATCTTCTCTTTCTTACTCATTGCTTCACACTCTGCTTTCTCCCTGTGTGTGTGTGTGTGTGTGTGTGTGTGTGTGTGTGTGTGTGTGTGTGTGTGTGTGTGTGTGTGTGTGTGTGTGTGTGTGTGTGTGTGTGTGTGTGTGTGTGTGTGTGTGTGTGTGTGTGTGTGTGTGTGTGTGTGTGTGTGTGTGTGTGTGTGTGTGTGTGTGTGTGTGTGTGTGTGTGTGTGTGTGTGTGTGTGTGTGTGTGTGTGTGTGTGTGTGTGTGTGTGTGTGTGTGTGTGTGTGTGTGTGTGTGTGTGTGTGTGTGTGTGTGTGTGTGTGTGTGTGTGTGTGTGTGTGTGTGTGTGTGTGTGTGTGTGTGTGTGTGTGTGTGTGTGTGTGTGTGTGTGTGTGTGTGTGTGTGTGTGTGTGTGTGTGTGTGTGTGTGTGTGTGTGTGTGTGTGTGTGTGTGTGTGTGTGTGTGTGTGTGTGTGTGTGTGTGTGTGTGTGTGTGTGTGTGTGTGTGTGTGTGTGTGTGTGTGTGCGTGCGTGCGTGCGTGCGTGCGTGCGTGCGTGCGTGCGTGCGTGCGTGCGTGCGTGCGTGCGTGCGTGCGTGCGTGTGTGCGTTAGGAGGGAGGTGGAGGAGGCGATGGACCAGGGAGGAGGAACATGAACGAGAAGCACCAGGATAAGAAAGGAAAGGCCATCTGCAAGTACTACATCGAGGGACGATGCACCTGGGTACGATCACTTCTTTGCTGGCTGCGTTTCAATGTATTCTTTTCATTCAAGTTATGTATTTCATGTTCTTAATACACTTCAGTTGTTTTTTTAAAAGCCCATGATCAATAGAAATTCACAGCAAATTCAGAAAATATGTAGTTTTATCAAAAAGTCATGATTTTGATACCCAATCACATTGTGGATGTGTGTCTGGTGTTCCTCAAGGTCTTGGTGTCTTAATTTGGTATTTTGGAGGGATTTCTGATCATTTACATTTTTTATGAAAAGTATGAAAATTGTTTGTAATTTAGGACCAAATGTGTGTAACAAATGGTATCAACCCAGAGGCTGGAACAAGTTACGAGACATAATATAACATGAACTGTCAGATGACGTACAGCGTGTCCTGTTGACCTGCTATCCTGTCTGTGTGGGTCTCTTACATGTGTTTAACATGTGGTTACTCAGAGGAGCCCCTGTGAGCTGTAGAAAGATAAAGAGGCCATGAATACGTTTAGGGTGATTAAAAACCATGCAGGTACCATTTAGTAACCTGCAACAAATCACATTATGGACGCATTCATTCCGCTCTTTCAGACATGTCATGAGGCCTTTTCTTGTTTCCACCACCAGGGGGACCACTGCAACTTCAGCCACGACATCGAGCTGCCCAAGAAGAAGGAGCTGTGCAAGTTCTACATCACTGGATTTTGTGCCCGAGCAGACCACTGTCCTTACATGCATGATATCCTTCACATTTGACCACACAGAGAGACTCTTTATTACTACATGGGCTTTATGGGGGTATTAAAGCTGCCAATGTGTTACCGTCGAATTATGAATCCTACTGCTTGTCTTGGCAAGACCCGCCCTGGTAGCTGGTAAACGGAGAGCCGATTGGTTAGCGTTAAGCATTGACTTCGAGTAGTTGGGGTCAGGATAGCCCATTGGCCAGCGCATAGGCGAGCATGGATGCCCGGCCAATCACAGGGCATCCAGAAGTTTGTGTTTTCTGTCTAGAGTGTTCCTCCTTGACTCCAGTTCCACGTGAATTCCCCTGTAAGCTGTTCCACACCACGGGGAACTGCGTCAACGGCGACGAATGCATGTTTTCCCACGACGCCCTCAACGATGACACGCAGGACCTGCTCAACAAGGTAGGACCCTCTTTAAAAGGTCTGTCATATGTACGTCCAGCTCCTTTAAACCTCTTGTTTTCATGAATACCTTGAGAAAATCTTTCCGATAAACTCACAGGTGGAGATCTTTGTTTTCTAGATGCTGGCAGAGGATGCAGAGGCCGGAGCCGAGGACGAGAAGGAGGTGGAGGAGCTGAAGAAGCAGGGGATCAACCCTCTCCCCAAACCCCCTCCTGGAGTCGGTCTCCTCCCCACCCCTCCTCGGCCGGTCCCCTTAGACACCAACCTAGGGCCTGGGGATTTTGGCGGACCTGCGGTGGGTGACTTTGGGGGTCCTCCTGGACCTAACCAGGGGCCCATTGCCAACAAAGGTCCCCCAGGCCCTGGTCCTGGGGGACCTTTGCCTCACCCCTGTGCTGGTCCCCCTGTCCATGGGCCTGACGGAAGTCCCTTCCAAGGCGGGCCCCCAAATCTCATCGGCCCTCCCCCCCACATGGGCCCCCCACCTCCTTGCGGCGGAGGGGGAGGTTCCGCAGGGAAGAAGATCCCCTCGCTGTTTGAGATTAAAGTGAAGCCGACGGGACAGCTGGCTCATAAACTGGCCGTCAGGTAAGAAATCTGAAAAGAAACATTAAAAAGTGAATCTTTTTATATTTACATCTGTAGAAAACGCAGCTGCTGATGTTATTAGAGTGCAGCAGCTCAATAAAGGAATAAAGGAACATGGTTTAGCTATGGCAGCAGTTAAAAGCTCTAGAGCCTACAGGTGTTAAGAAACAACAGCCACAGTTATGTCCTTCAGCACCCCACACTGCATATTCAAAGACACACACGACCACGATGACTAGTCAACCGCTGTCTGCTTTATTACGGCCCTGTTCTAAAAGCACAGAGCAGCTGCACAGTGTGGACTAGTGGACTATTCTGTGAAACCCATGTTCAGATCCAGAGCACCACCGAACAACTTAAAGAGTAAGCAAGTGTGAAACAAGAAACAGGGAAAATAAGTTCTGATGTAATGCAAAGCACAGAACAGGACCAGGATCAGTAGGGACCAGGATCAGTAGGGACCAGGATCAGTAGGGACCAGGATCAGTAGGGACCAGGATCAGTAGGGACCAGGATCAGTAGGGACCAGGATCAGTAGGGACCAGGATCAGTAGGGACCAGGATCAGTAGCTGAGATCAAGTGACCAAACGTGTGATTTACTATCTAGTAGCAGGTTACTCTTGAACTCTTCCTGAATCCTAACTCCTCCTCTCCTTCCTCTATCAGAGGCCAGACTCCCAGCGGCAACCAGGGCCAGACGGCCCCACCCCAAGGGGCCCCTGGTGGCCCCCCACCCTGCTTCCCTCCTCCCCCGGGGATGATGCCCCCTGACATGCAGAACATGGGCCCCAACCTCGGGATGAACCAGGGGCCCCCCAACATGGGCCCCGGCGGACCGCCCATGATGGGAGGATTCGGGTCTGGTGACGGCCCTCCACACGGAGGGGCCATGCCTCCGGGTCCTCCCCCTGGAGGAAACTTCTTTAATAACTTCTTCAATCAGCAGGACGGTATGCAGATGGAGGGAGTGGTGCAAGAAGGTGAGTCGATTCCACTCAAACTGAACCACTGAAGACGGAGCAGAAGTTAGCTTTTGGTGCAGTCAGTTGATCGATGCATAGTATTATTTCTATTAAGCCCAATAGGAAAAAACTCACTAATACCCACAAACGAAAGGTTACGAGCAGCATCCATTCCCGGGACAAAGGACTGCAGTAGTTCAGGCACTCCTGATACAAGACGCACATTACAGTGAATTTAATATTCATTTATTATTGTACAAAAACATACAATTAATAAACTCTCCTCAAAGCCACCAGAGTCCAGTCAGACGAGTCATTTCACCTCCTGACTTCATTCTCACTCCAACACAAGGAACACTCATCAGTGAACATTAATTCACTGAGTTAGATGAAGAAATGTCCGTTATATGCTCTCCTCAAAGCTACCGGACTCATTGACGTCAATGATTCGTTATATAACACTTTGATATAACGAATCTTTGTCAGTGGTTCCACTGTTCTATCTATCAGTATATCAGCATAAGAAAGGAAAGTATGGCCTGCTTTTAGCAGGTTATCTGCCGTCTTAAAAAAACAGATCTGCATATATGAGCTCATTTTGGTGGAAATGTGGTTTTACTGTTTCTGCACTGACACCCAGCTGTTCCCTCTCAGGTGACAACTACCAGGGTTTTGCTGGTATGGACGAGAGAGGGGGAAATGTTGGAAAGCAGTCAGGCGGCCCAGACGGCTCTGCTAATGGAGCGTCAGCCAATCAGGGAGGGATGTCCGTGCCCGACTTCCTGCCTCCAGCGCAGCGCGTCCTGTTCATGAGGATCCAACAGAAGCAGCAGGAAGAAGAGGAGAGAGCTCGCAGGATGGCCGAGGGAGGAGCAGAGAAGAGCAGAGACACTGAAGGTAGAGGATGATCTGCAGCTCCTGGTGTGTTACTGACTCATTCCTTTGTAATAGGGAGTTGTAGTCCTTAAAAATGGCCCTTATCATAATTATCTCCTGAAACACTTAAGTTAGCTTCAGGAAAGTTGTACAAAATTAGAAAAATACTGTAGATTCATGTCGACACATTTATTGTCAGTAGTTATAGACTAACTTTATCATTAGATGTTAAAAAATACAATTTAAAATTCGTATTTATACGATTATTGTCTATAGAACCTTAAAAAGGTGCCGCGTGTAGGATTTGGTGGCTTCTAGCGGTGAAGTTGCAGATTGCAATCTGCTGAAACTTCTTCCATGTGCCCAGCGTGGAGGTGAACGACAGCGGCCCGATTTACATCTTTAGTTTGTCCATTCTGGGCTACTGTAGAAACCTGGCGGCGGCGCCGTGGAGAGGAGCCGCTCCGGATGTAGATATAAACGGCTCATTCTAACGAACACACCATTCTTATTTTCAGGTTATTATACAAGAAGAAAAACAAACTAATATTGTATTCCAAGTCTGCAAAAGGATCAGCTGTCAACGAATCTATTCAAATATCAGTTTCTGTGCATTATGTCATGACACTGTGTCCTAACGGACTGTCTATTGATTCCAGTCGCTCGCTTTGAAGCAGAAAAATGAATCTTTGCACAATGTGAAAGTGAGTTTCACTCTCCCTGCTGATTGGTCGCTTTCCCACCTTCTCAAAAGTCAACAGAAACCTCAAATATGACGCCTTCAATTATTCAAGTGAATCAAATGTGTGTCTGTTCTAAAGAACATCTATTTAACACCCAAACATGTGCGTCCTTCTTTCTTAGGTGACTCAGGGAACTGGTACTCCAGTGAGGATGAGGATGGCGGCGGTAGCGTGACCTCCATCTTGAAGACGCTCCGTCAGCAGACCCAGGCTCCCCATAAATCCGACGGCCCCCCGAGCGACCCCCGCCTACAGAAGGCCTCTCCCGCCAGCGCTCCGGCTCGTCCGGCGGACCCCCGCTTGGCTCGGGACCCGCGCCTGGCGCGTGCCACAGACTCGGCCGACTCCGTGCCCACTCTGGCCTCCTCCGGACCGCCTGCGGACCCCAGGTTGGCTCGGCTAGCTGCTGCCGTTTCGGCGGGACCCACCTCCCACTCGCCTCCCGCTCCCAAACCAGAGCCGCCTCTGGTCTACAAGCCCCCGCCGCTCACGACCCCGGCAGCCGAGGAGGAGGAGACGGAGCGGGTTCTACGGGACAAGCCGGTGCCGATTCCTCTGGACCCGCTCATGGGTATGGCTCTGAGAGACCCGCGCTCGCAGCTGCAGCAGTTCAGTCACATCAAGAAGGATATCCTTCTCCACATGCCGGCCTTCAGCAAAACCATCACCTGGTCGCCCGAGGATCTCCTCCCTCTACCGATCCCCAAACAGGACCTCCTTCCACTCCCACCAGGCATCCCTCCCGTCTCCTCCATAGACCCGCGTCTGTCCCGCACTCAGCAGCCACTCCCAACGTCGCTCCCTCACCCGCAACCCCCTCCCGTTCAGCCCCCTCCCCCCTCCTTGGACCGCCCTGCTCCCTCTTCTTCCTCCTCCTCCTCTTCCTCTCTCCCAGATTTTGAACTGCTGTCTCGTATTTTGAAGACTGTGAACTCCAGCCCGTCCCAGACTCCTTCCCCTCCTCTGCTACCCACCCCTATCGCCCCCATGTCGCTGCTGGGTCCGCCTCCCCCCATGCCTCCCCCGCCTGTAGAAAAGCCCGTTGACCCCCGTGTGTCCCGTAAAGGCCTCACCGACCCCCGTCTCCAGCCGCAGAAGTCAGCACTGAAGCAACCATCCGACCCCGTGCCTCCTCCCGTCTCCTCTACTACCCCGGCGACCACGTCCAGCTCCCCCCCCCCCACCATTGCCCCCTACGACCCACGGTTGCTCTCCTCAGGTGGGGCAGGCCGTGGTGTGGGAGCCGGGGCACCAGGGGGAGCCAGCGTGCTGAGCAGCATCAGTCTGTATGACCCTCGGACTAACAAACCAGGCAGCCCTGGTATCAGCAGCGGCTCCAACAACTCCCCCAACTCGGCCAGCGCAGAGTCCAAACCCAGTGACCCTCCGGCGAGCAAACCCAAGTCCAAGGAGCCCCTGTTTGTTCGGAAGTCGGCGTTGGACCAACCGGAGCCGGAAAAAAGCAGCGAGCAAGGAACCGACCGATACAACAGCTATAACAGGCCGCGGCCCAAGCCCGCTCCCTCGCCCAACTCCACGGGCCAGGGAGGGCCCGCAGCAGCCGCTGGCCAGGGGGCTCCCGGAGCCGCCGGGGATCAGGGGCCCGCGGGCGTCCACAACCTACCGGTGTCCACTCTATTTGGCGTGGTGAAGCAGGCGGCCAAGCCCGGCGGGACGGGCAGCCCCTTCGGAGGCAACAGCCCGGTGCAGCCCGACCAGACGACCGCAGAGCAGGACAAGGCCTCGCTGAAGGACGTTTTCAAAGGCTTTGACCCCACAGCATCGCCCTTCTGCCAGTGACCCCCCCCCCCCCCCCCCCCCCCGCACTGATTGTTGTACCGTGGTCTTGTTTTAACATTTTCGGACACTGATCAGTGAAAAAGGAGAAGGAAAAGCGCACTGAGGCAACTGCCCGAAAGACTGTAAGAAGCTTAAGAAGACAAACTTTTGTGAACAAACTGATACACACACACACACACACACACACTTTAGCACAGTGTTGCAGATTCTATAAAAGACTCTTGGGTTATGGGGAGGGTTTAAAGTTAAATCTCTATTTTAAACAAACTTATCGATGTATAAATAAATGTATTCTCCTCTTCTCAACACTTAAATGAAAAGTTATTCAGATGGCAGCAAAAACTCATTTCTACGTAATGTTTTAGATTCACATTGTATTTCCACTAATCCTCTTCATCTCACGTCCTCCCCTTTGAACCGGTCGTAGCGCTTGTCTATATTTCCGTCGGTCAAAGTTGACGTGCTCTCTGCAACTGATGAAATCATGGGAATCATCTCATTTTTTTCCGTAAAATTGTTGCTTCTTCGTGGTGTTTTCTGCGATTAAATGAACGGCACTGAAGCAGATCAGCAAGTTTGGTCAAACATTACCATACATTTTTTCAGTATGACTCACGTTTGCCGCAGAAACAATTGCAAATACGTAAACTTAAAATCTCTATTCTGCATTTTTTTTTTTTTATTGTATTTATTTTTTTACTTCTTCGCACTGTCGGTTTGAGTCCTCTTGAGGTCTGTATTCATGTTTTTAATGTCTGTAGCTCCTCCAGCTGTTCATATACTGTTTCATGTCAGATATTTAGCTCTTACCTGAAACAGGAAGTGACTCGGTTCTGCTTCTTTAATCACTACGACACTATTGTTCCCCCCTTTCAGCCGTCCTGTTGCTTTCTCGTGAACTTTTTGTTTTTATCTTTCTTCAACAATTTAGAGTTTGTAAATGAATGAAGGTAGAAGAGATGGAAACGTTCCCCGCGTCCCATTTCTGCTGAATGATGCTTAGTCGTTCTAGAGGACGGAACCTTCCAGATTAACACAATGTATAGAAGAATAATAGTACATTTAAATAGGAGGTAATACATTGATTAAAAAGCAAATTAAAACATCACATTTGATCAATTAATGCCTACATTTATTTAAATATTATTTTCGGTATATTTAATGGCATATTCATTTATTTATCGAGCAATTCTTTTTGTTTTTATTTTGTCCGATTCTTTTACATTAAACAGGTTTTAGTTTGTTCTCTGCAGAAACATTTCATAGCTTCAATCTATTGGTTTTACATTTACAGAAAGTCTCCATCTATTCTTTATCTTTTAGTTACTTTGCTTTTATTAACGTTTTGTTGAGAATGGAATTAAAGGACAGGTGTGCAGATTTCGGATTCATTTGCTGCCTCAGCATCAATTCAGAAGCGTTTGGCTTGAGTGGCTGTCGACGGCGTGACAATCGGAAACCAGACTTTGGACCTAAAAGTCAGTCAATGCATGAGTCTCGCATTGATCGTCAGGCTGTCAGTCTCATGCATGAAGAGAAACCACGTCATTGATCTTAGCGCCACCTGAGAACCACGTCATTGATCTTAGCGCCACCTGAGAACCACGTCATTGATCTTAGCGCCACCTGAGAACCACGTCATTGATCTTAGCGCCACCTGAGAACCACGTCATTGATCTTAGCGCCACCTGAGAACCACGTCATTGATCTTAGCACCACCTGAGAACCACGTCATTGATCTTAGCACCACCTGAGAACCACGTCATTGATCTTAGCACCACCTGAGAACCACGTCATTGATCTTAGCACCACCTGAGAACCACGTCATTGATCTTGGCACCACCTGTGTTACAAGCTAAAGATCGCACACTTCATGGTGGAAATGTTCATTGTTGGGATGGATCCAAAGTTCGGATGATTGTTTAAATAGTTTCTTTCCCTCCACATAGTTTTATACCACTTAGCACAAACAGTTGATTTCATTAACAGGGCTTGTTTCAAAATCTGTGAACGCGTTGAGGAGCTTCTAGAAGTTCCAGAAGGTGTCGGGGATCGACCGTGTTGTGTATAAATGTTGATCATTTTAATTTATTTTTTTATACTTGGGTAAATATACTCCCTCACTTGACAGTTTTTGAAGCGAATCCTTTTATAAGACAGGAATATGTGATCGCCGCTCACCTCAGTGGGACGTAAGGCGTAACCGTGTGAAGAGAGGAGACAGACGTCTTTATTTTTTTAGTTTTGTGTTTTGCAAGATATAAACTAACAAAAGATTCACAACTGCTGCCTCCTGGCAGGCCATGAAAACGCCTCTTTCGGGGGCTGAGGGTCAGCTGTGGTTTGATTTGATCTTTCCTTTCTTTGTTTTCTGTTTTCTAGTTTGTTTTCCTGCTATGTAAATTTGACCAGTATCTGTCTTTGGAGGAGTGGAGTTTTCTAACTGTACACTGTAGGTGAGGTTGTTAAAGTATTTAAATAAAGTTGATACATGATCAACCAGTTAAAACTCTATTATCTGTATTTACATTTTTATTCCTGAGTTCATTCATTTTGATAACTTTATATATCTGAAGCCATATTGTTGCTTGAATCTAAATGAAAAACCAAACCTGCAGTCAGGATCTAAGAAGCTGAAGCTGATGCTTCTATGAACTTATGATCCGCAGCAGCGACGGCTAAAGATGTGAAAGCTGCCATGTCTGTCGTCATAGCAGACAAAAGAACAACAACTTTTGTTTGAGTTTGTTCCCCTGTCCTCTAAAAGATCCACTTTGAATGGGATTGTGTTTTATGAAAACACCACTAAAGCTTATTTGAAGCTACTTGGAGAAGCAGACGGGTGGGGCTGGGGAATCGGGAGCATTCAGGCGGGTTGACCGCTCTCCTGTGACTATTTAAAGTTCTCATCCCCTCGCTCTGTTGTTGCTCTCTCGTCCTGCCAGTGGCCCCGAAATGTTCATTTCACTGAAAATCTCGGGACCAAAACCAAAAGCCACAACTGAATTCTCTTCTGCTGTTGCTCCATGTAGGCCGGGTGAAAACGACGTCAATATGAGAGTCGAGGCATTTCATAGTGATATACTTTGGTTTTCTTATTTTACAGCTTTACTTCTGTTATACCAGTACAGTTAACATTTTGAGTTCCACAACAATGCTGTTTTAATGTGTTGTGTATCTGTATTTAACCTCCATGTGTGAGGCCATTCATTAATCTTCTAGAGCTAGATGTCCTTTTCCTTAAAAAGGGAAATATACAGCTTTAATCTGAGTCAGTGTTGCCACATTGGACTGCTTTTCACCCAACTTTTGATTACATTTTTAGTAGTGATGGCGAGATGAAGCTTCATGAAGCATTGAAGCTTTCCACCTAATTGCTTCACTCATGGGCCGAAGCTTCACGGTGCTTCATTTGCTCTACTGTGCCGTCAAGTGGACAATAAATGTGAAACAGGCAGAGTGATTATAATGACACCATGGCTTTGGTGTGCAGCTGTGGATTGAATAAATTATGTTTGTGATGCTCGAATAGATTGCAAACAAATGCACAATAAAGTCCCAAGTCCACAAAATGTGAGGGGATCCGTTGTGTTTCGCTGCCCCTTATATATCGAATCCAAACCTGCGACCCAGTTCCTGAATCAGTCGCGTGGAGTACGGCCGGCTCGCGAGGCTACGTCATCAACACGAGCCTCGATACGCGCTTCACAAAAATATTCCTGGATTACGCGACACACGCTTCGAAGCCTCGACACGAAAGGACGCATCACTCATTTTTAGGTTAAAAAGCGTAGATTAAATTTGAACTGCTTTTGTCAATACTTGGATTTTGGAAATATTGCGAAATCAATATTACCAAACAAGCTGCCATTTTATGGTCAGAAAACACAGATACGTGTCCACTCACTCATATTATTCAATCATTTCATTTGAGAAATATTTGATTGTCATGAGTTGGGGTTAAGGGAGGAGGAGCTTAGCTTGACGTCGTCATCATTGACGTTGACATTAGTTTTTGTGTATTTGGATGTCTAACTGCACTCTTTGTGGGTTGCGATATCTTATTTCCCTAACATTTTATTTATTAGTGGTTATTTGATGCAGATATGTAGCTTTGTAAGAATACGTAATTGTTTTCCGGTTTTACACGGCTTCCTGGCGAAGTAATGACCTGCGTTGTTGAATTGGTTTTAAGTTGTGATCAGGGTGGGAACTGTCAATCTGATCTGGCAACCCTAAAGGAGTACATTGATTTCCTGGGAACAAGCCAACTCAAGTCTACGTGGTCCCCCTTCCCGCCCCTTGGTGGCGCCACTGCATCCTGCCTCTCCAGATAAATCGGACCCAGAATCCTAAGTCCCGTCATTTATCACAAGCAGGCCTGATGCCGTCAGCGTTGCTGACATTGTTCCTTTCTATCTTTAGGCCTCCAGCGATTGAAGCTGCACGGCTCTCGGCTCACCCTCCGTGGATTTGGATCAGCACCTCAGCAGCACCTCTGGTGAGCTACGATCCTCCAGTGACTCACTTCCTGCTCCCCTCCCATCCTGCAACACTGGCTCCAGGAAGACAAACTATTCATCCAGTACCTCAAAGGTTTCCTATCACACACACACACACACACACACACACACGCTCTGAACTGCCAGTGTATTGGGAATACAGACCTTCAGAGCAGCTGTTATTTATCTATTTGTTTATTTGGCAGGGACAGTGCACGGCTTCTTAGCTGCACCAGAGTTAGCTAATTTACATCTTGTTCATCACGGATTCTGCAATATATTGTATTGCATGACTATTGTACGAGACAAAGACTGCGTCTGTGCAGATGGGCATACTGCGTCAGCCCTTTCCACATCTAAGATCTGGGGTTGAAATTTGAAGAATGTGCAGACTACTGAAGACCATGAGTTATTGTGTGACTTGTGACATGATGCAATATTATGCTTATTATCAAATATCCATCAGATAAACAACTGAAGACAACCACATCAGAGACACTTAAACCAGCACACCATGCGCTAACCCTCATACTCATAGACTGTATATGAGAAGGAGACGTAGTCACCGTGACCATTTGGTTTGTGGACTGCTGTTTTGAAGCCGCCAATTCGGCATTTTAGGTCGTCGCCATCTTGGTTTTTGGAACCAGAAGTGACACGAGAGGGTGAAGTACAACCGAACACTGAACAGGACATTTTTAGGCGACCAAAATGTTGCAATTAATTTTCACGAGCTGAAAACACGCGGGGAAAGGGATAAAGTTGTGAGACGGTAACTCGAACAACTCCCAGAACTGACAACGCTGTGGTAGAGACCTGTCAATCACTGTGTAGCCCCGCCCTAAAGCATCCCCTGCTTTATGGTCTGTTTGACTCTAAATGGACCATAATGTACTAAATGAACATCATGCTGTATTGAAGAAGACTTGAAACTAGAGATTGAGACCATAAACTCATGTTTACAATGTTTACTGAGGTAATAAATCAAGAGAGAAGTAGAGTCATTTTCTCATAGACTTCTATAGAACCAGAGGAGTCGCCCCCTGCTGGTCAGGAGAGAGAATGCAGCTTTAAGGCACTCAATCATTAGCGTCACTTTTCAGAACTGGAGGTTGCTTCACATTTACAAACGTCATCTTTCCTGTTTCAAACTGATTCTGATTGAACAAAAACCACAGTAATGTGGCGTGTACATTATGACTCGTCAGAGGGTGTGGACTAGAAACTCGGTGTAACACTGCAAGTCACGACAGCTAATAAGTGATACCAGCTGAGGTCATAGCAGAGTGGGCGGGTCTTACCACACACTGTACCTGCTGTGTGAATCATTTTCTTTCCTGCATGCAAATCCTGGATATGTCTATAATTTAGGACAAACAAAGGACAAAATCTGTTGAGCTTCCTCTTGTCGCATAGCCGTGATTGTTTCTGAAACCATTTAAGCAGTTGGACAGATATTTGCGGACCTCATTGGGGCCAACGTGGAGCAACGATCTAGAAATATTACTGGGCCCCATGTTCATCTATTTCCCTCCCGGAGTCCCCTGAAACACTGACATGTTGTGTGTTCACAGTAATCAGCTTAGCTCCCTGTCGGGTTACCTGTGGTGAGGGTGTATATATAGAAGACGTGATCCTCTTAGAGGAAGACTTCAGCTGGGATTTGGATGTTGACGGCCCGTCAGCTGCAGTGCCGCTTCCATGCTTGCGGGGGCGTCGTGTGAAACCTTCACTCTCCTTCATAAAGGTGTGTTATGTCTCTCTCTCTCTGCCTGACTCATCATCCTGGGAATCACTGCTTCATAAATGACACAGAGGTTAAAGGGAATAACGAGGAGATTTATTCCACACCAGAGGGCTGGTATTACTGTTAGAGCAGCCCAGCTTGTGCCATCATCTGCGTCAAACAGAACAGAAAAGTAAAGCCCACATTGTTTCCCTGTGATAGTTCTCCACCCCGGCGCCCACACACTCCCCAGTCTGGGAGTCTGTCTCTGTGAATCGCTTGTTGTAAGCTGCTCCAGATAAGAGCGTCTTTCCAATGCCAAAGAATGTGCAACTGTAAATCCCTGCCTCTGTCTTTGTTGGGGAGACAGTGGAGCAGAAACACTGTCCAAGTCCTCTGAAACGACATCATCCACCTGTGATAAAAATCCACTTGTGGGTCGGGTCGGACTAGTAGGAACTGTGTGTCTCCGTGTTATGACCTGACAGTTGTTCTATCAATAAGACTCATGTTGCTGGAGATGACCTCAAACAGAAGATGAAAACCTCAAAACAATAACAAACTCAGCAGGGAGATCATGAAACCATAGAATCACTTTAATAGAAAGAGATAAAATGGCAAGAGGGATTAAACATGAATTACAATAACCTCGTATTTCTGTCATATGAAACAACATAACAGGGAAACGAAACCTTTGAGAATCACTTAATTGAATCCTCTGTAAACCAGTTTGGTTAATAGAAAATAAATGTCTGCCAAGCTAATAACAAGGCTGTACACACTAATCCTTTTGGATGTGCAAACATCCGCTTGTTTCCATGTCATTTTGTCTGCAATAAACAGGTGTGGGTGTGATAGTGAAATGCTGACCTCAGAACAGCCTGTGAGCCCAAACACAGAGTCAGCTGTTACTGAGCTGAAAGATGTACACAACTTTAATGGGTCCGATTCTTAGAGTTGCATTTGTTCACCAGAGAGCACCAGGTGGGTGGGGTTTACAGCGTCGGCATTTTTAGTTAATATTGTTACGACCGGCTCGGGAGCCGCAATATAAGGATGAACACAACACCAAAGTATATGCATAAACCCAAAGGTTTATTACAGAACACAGGATAATCGTAATGTGCTAGCTGGCTGAAGACCAGGGTCTGGTGGCAGGCAGCTGAGAGAGCGAGGGCGGAGCAAGGAGGCGCTTATAAAGGTGAAACCACACCTTCATCCAGGTGTCCTCAATCACTCATCAGGGAGCACCTAGAACTTAAAGACAGAGCACACACATATATGCACACACACACGCACCAGCATTCACAGCAGGTCATAGAATTATACGTAACACTCCCTTCATTAAGATGACAGCCATAAGGGTGTCATCCTAAGGTATGCGGGAGAGGGCATCGGCAACGACATTGTCCCGCCCCTTTTTGTGACTGATTTCCAGGTTGAAGTTTTGAGCCATAAGGGCCCAACGCATAAGTCGCTGGTTGCTATTGTACATCCTTGATAGAAAAACCAGAGGGTTATGATCGGTGAACACGATTACTGGCTGCGGAGTCGAGCCCACATAAGCCTCAAAATGCTGTAGGGCCCAAAGCATAGCTAAAGCCTCTTTTTCGATTGTGCTGTACTTGCGTTGGGCGGCAGAGAACTTCTTAGAGAAGTAACACACCGGGTGATCAATGCCAGCAGAGTCTTCCTGAAGCAATACAGCACCAGCTCCAGTACCACTTGCGTCCACCTCCAACTTGAATGGCACTGTAAAGTCTGGAGCTGACAGAACTGGGGAGCTACACAGAAGAGCTTTAACAGTTGTAAAAGCCTGCTTACACGTTGCGTCCCAAACCATATTCTTACTGGGACTAAGGAGGTCTGTCAAAGGGGACACAATGGAAGCAAAGTTTCGGCAAAACCCTCTATAGTAACCAGCTAATCCAAGGAACTGACGTAGCTCCCGTTTAGTAGTAGGAACCGGAAACTGAGCCATGGCTGTCACCTTCGCCTCAACTGGGCGTACTTGACCCTGACCAACATGCTTGCCCAAATAAGTAACAGTAGCCTTCCCAAACTCACATTTAGCAAGGTTCAAGGTCAAAGAAGCATCTTGCAGACACTGGAACACAGTGGACAGGGTTTCTACATGAGATGGCCAATCAGGGGAGTAAACCACCACATCATCAAGATGTGCCTCACAGTTTGAAACTCCAGACAGAACCCTCCTCATAAGGCTCTGAAACGGGGCATTGCACATGCCAAATGCCATCACTGTATACTGCAGAAAGCTATCTGGGGTAACAAAGGCAGAAATGTCAGAGGCACGGGCGGTCAAGGGCACTTGCCAGTACCCTTTGAGTAGGTCTAACTTTGTCACAAAGCGTGCAGCTCCAACCCGGTCTATGCAGTCTTCCACACGAGGAAGAGGGAAGGAATCTGTCTTTGTCACACTGTTTACCTTCCTAAAATCAGTACAAAAGCGTGGTGTTCCGTCTGATTTTGGCACTAACAAACACGGAGAGCTCCAGGAGCTGGAACTGGGCACAGCAAAACCATGCTGTTGTAAGTAGTGAACCTCCTGCTGCATCTGGGCTCTCTTTGTGGGGTTGACACGGTAAGCATGCTGCTTCATCGGGGAACAGTCACCAACATCAATGTCATGTTGCAAGACAGTGGTCTGGGAAGGTACATCTGAAAATAGTCCACGATGGTGCTCAATCAACCCCACAATGTCACTATTGTGGGAACCAGAAAGATGAGACAGATTCCTCTCCAAGTCATCAAGCACTTGAGAATTCTGCAACCGAGCACACAGAACAGGAGCATCTCGCAGCACCAACTCATCTGCAAGAGGGGAGTAAGGTGGCAGTACTGCGGTTAAAGCTACAGCCTTCATTTTAGATTGCGAGATCGCCAGTGCCTCTTTGGCCACCTCCCCAGCACGGTGAAGGCGTTCTTTGAAAGAACCGACATAGTCTAGGATGTTATGGGCAGAGGAAGATTCCCCAACCAACTGTTCACGCAATAGTTGCAATGGCCCTCTGACTGTGTGGCCAAACACCAGTTCTGCAGGACTGAAGCCCAAGGACTCCTGAACAGTTTCTCGGATCGCAAAAGGCAAGAGGGGTATACCCTCATCCCATTCCTTACCAGTCTCAAGACAATAGGTGCGTAACATGGTTTTCAGGGTTTGGTGGAAGCGCTCTAGCACCCCTTGGCTCTCTGGATGATAGGCACTAGAGACTTGATGTTTCACAGCCAACACTTGTAACACCTGAGCAAACACCTTCGACATAAAGTTACTCCCTTGGTCTGTTTGAATGAACTTTGGCAAGCCAAAAGTGGTAAAGAATTTGACCAATTCCTTCACTACCAACTTGGCTTTGAGAGAACGTAGTGGAATTGCCTCAGGGTATCGAGTTGCAGCACACATCAAAGTCAAGAGATACTGGTGACCAGATTTAGACTTGGGCAATGGGCCAACACAGTCAAGAATGAGTCTCTCAAATGGCTCTCCCATCACTGGTATAGGAACGAGTGGAGCTGGGGGAATAACCTGGTTTGGCTTCCCAGCCATTTGACACACGTGACACGAGCGGCAATACTCAGCAACATCACCTTTTAAACCAGGCCAAAAGAAATGCCTCAATATGCGGTAATTAGTTTTCGTTATTCCAAGATGACCAGACAGAACATTGTCATGAGCTAAGCTCAGTATCTGCGACCGATAACCAGAAGGGACAACAAGCTGGTGAGTAGTATTCCACTCACTGTCATCAACAGAAGAAACCCACTTACGCATGAGGATACCATCCTCCCAGTAAAAAGTGGCATGAGTAGTGCCACTTTCACCCTTAGGCAACACTGCTGCCATACACTTGGCCAAAGAGGTGTCAGCCTTCTGGGCTGCCATCAGCTGTTGCTTGCCAACCTTCAACTGTGTGTCAGGCCCAGCAGACACATCAACAGGACTGGTCAATTTAACTTCAGTAGACTCATTTCCAACCGAGGTAGTAGACAGCTTATCTAGAGGTAACTCAGAAGTTACCGAAGGATCAACCTCAAGACTGTCAACAGGTGAAGCCACTTCAGATAAATTCACCACATCTTCATACTTTCTTGACTGGGCACGAGTTACAATACAAGCAGGAAAGACTTTAGGCAACCGAGATGACAGATCCGCACTCTTGTAATTGTCAACTACAGAGCTTGTTGGTCTATCCACTACAATGGGAGCAGGGAACACCCTCCCTCCCGCCAAATCATTACCCAAAATCAGGTCTACTCCCCCTATAGGAAGCTGGGGACGAATCGCCACCACAACAGGGCCTGTAACCAAGCCAGATTGCAAATACACAACATGCAATGGGGCTTTAAGCCACATCATCCCACATCCTCGGACTAAAGCACTGCTACCAGTGGCGGTCTTCTCAGAGAGAGGCGACACTCCTGCCAAAAACAAGGACTGAGAGGCTCCTGTATCCCTAAGGATGCGAATTGGGATGAGCTTCTCAGCATCAGAAATCGCTATTGAACCCTCCATACGGAATGGTGCAAAGGGGTCATGCTCCGTGCATTCTTTATTGTACTGACAAGGACCATCTTCTGCACAGGGCAACTGCTGTGGTACTGAAGCTATTAGCCCTACAGGCTTAGTACCTTCTGACTTTCGATTGAGAGCAGGACAGTTTGCTATGAAATGGCCAGGCTTTTTGCAATAAAAGCAAATCCTCTCAGAGTCCACCTGGCTAAAACCTGCAGCCTTTGTGATGGGAACTGACGGAGACCCATTGCTTCCAGGTCTTAAACGAAAGGTGCTAGGAGAGGTTAAGCTCGTAGTCTCGCCTGTTTTGCCAATAAAGACTGTTTTATGAGACAAGACATACTCATCTGCAAGTACAGCAGCCTCCTCCACGTTAGTCACTCGTTGCTCACTCAGGTAGGTGGCCACCACTTCAGGGACACAATTTCTAAATTCTTCCAGGATGATCAACTGCTGAAGTTCCTCCTTGGTCACCACCTTTTGTGATGTGCACCACCTAGTGAAAAGGATTTCCTTTTCTCTAGCAAACTCCACAAATGTCTGCTCCTCCGCCTTACGATACCCTCTAAACCTCCATCTGTAGGCCTCAGGGACCAACTCATAGGCACGCAAAATGGCTGCCTTAACGATGTCATAATCTGAGTTTTGGGTCAGAGTTAAAGATGAATAAGCCTCCTGAGCTCTACCTGTCAGTACACACTGCAACAGCAGTGTCCAGAATTCTTTAGGCCATGCTAAGGTGGTAGCAACACGCTCAAAGTGGGGAAAGTACTTCTCTACCTCCTTCTCACCAAAATGAGGAACTAAAGCTCGGTTCTTAGCTACATCAAAACGAGGACTAGCTTGCTCAGCTTCAGCTCTTGACCTCAACTCCAGCTCCTTCATTTTCTCCTCATGTACTTGTGTCAACCTCTCCATCTCAAACCTCCTTACCTCTTCTCTTTCCTTAGCCTCCATTTCTAGCTCTTTTATCCTAAATTGCAATTCCAATTCCCGCAAACGTACCGATTGAGCATCCTGAGACTTCAGTATTACTTGTTCTGTCTTCCCAACAGTTAAACCAGCAGACACATGTAAGCCCTGCTCCTTATCAAGCTGACTAGATTCACGGGGCAATACTCCCTGTTCAATGAGTGCAGTGACTACCTTAGCTCTAAGTTGACCTTTCCTAAGGGAGGTTTGAGCAATTTCAACATGGTACTGCTCTGCAATCGTCAGGAGCTGGGCTTTGGTACATTGAGCCAGCTGCTCTATTGTAGGACCTTCACTGATCTCATCAGAGTTCATTGTGAAATCACAAAAACAACTTTATGTGAAACAAATCACTACAAGGTAGCACACCGAAAAATGGGCTCCCCCTAAGTAAGCCAAACCAGTAACACAAAGTAACACTACCACACAGAAATAGTGCTACCAAACAGCACAGCTTACACAAAATCAGAGATTAATTGAAATGCACCAAGTACTAGGCTGTCTATACAAGAGCAGTTACTTAACTGAAAAAATTCTACCTTAAGTGGTGACATCAGCCTGAACCTACTAACTAAGTCTAGGAGTAAAACAATTACCTACGGCTTCGGACGAGCCCCCATTATGTTAGACCGGCTCGGGAGCCGCAATATAAGGATGAACACAACACCAAAGTATATGCATAAACCCAAAGGTTTATTACAGAACACAGGATAATCGTAATGTGCTAGCTGGCTGAAGACCAGGGTCTGGTGGCAGGCAGCTGAGAGAGCGAGGGCGGAGCAAGGAGGCGCTTATAAAGGTGAAACCACACCTTCATCCAGGTGTCCTCAATCACTCATCAGGGAGCACCTAGAACTTAAAGACAGAGCACACACATATATGCACACACACACGCACCAGCATTCACAGCAGGTCATAGAATTATACATAACAATATCAAGATGTCAATCACATAACAGTACAATGGCTTCTTTAGCAAGGCGTCTCCAGTGTTTTGGGTATCAAGTGGTTTAACATTTGAAAGGCTGAAGAACTTTATTTACCAGAGATCTTGATCGACATGATTTCTTCAAACTCCAAAGTTTTTTCCTGTCAAAAAAATGATTTATAAGTGATTAGAAATGTATTAAATTCACAATGATGCATCATAATCAAACCTATTCTGTTTGATTGTATCATTAGGACACAAAAATCATCAACCCAAGTAGTCCGAATTAGATTTTACGGCACATTTCAGTTTATTGCAGTTTTATTATTTATTTATAGTTTTATTATTGCAGTTTATTGCAGTTTTAATGCCTCTCATTAAAAAAACTAAACCGATTCTATAAGAACATTTTGGAAAAAGTTCATGTGTGCTTGGCGTTAATGCAGATTCTCAGAACCTCCCATGTCGCCTAAAGATCCAGAGAACAAATGATTGTTTGCTGCTGAGTTTACTGACCATGAGAGTCCACAGCGTTCAGCGTGGCCTTCAGTGTTTCTGATGAATAGATCAGCAGCCTGAGGTTGAGATGAACAAAGTGACATCACGGTGTTGGTATGTATCTGCTCAACATGTGACAGGGGCCTTTGTGGTGTGTGTGTGTGTGTGTGTGTGTGTGTTCCTATAAGTCTGTGCTGATCCTCACACACAATGTGTGCGCTTGTGTTCCTGCCTGTGTCATCTCTCACTTACAGTGAACATACGTCGTCTTTTTCCAATCAAACCAACATTTTTTGTGTAATTTCACACCGAAATGAACTCAGTCACAGAATTAAAGGTTTAAACTGAAGTAAATCTGCTCGAGTTCAGTTTAGGATAAACATACACATTTTTGTCCATGATTTGTTCTTATTTTGTTAATACCTGTTGATTTGTGGGATTAACCAATGTCTTCTTATTTTTGCTCTTCTCTTCGGTAAGAGAAACTTTTTTTTGTTGCCTATGCCAATAATAAAACAATCAGCCACACGCCTCCAGTTTATGATCCAGTTCCCTTATTTATTTGTTCTCGTTGCTGCTGAATGATGCCTAATATCTGAAGTGTGGACAGAACCTGGTTATCTGCATCAGTGTGCACATGGACTCACGGAGAACTGACGGGGAGACGATTGGGAACACTGAAGCACACGTGTTCAGTCGTGTGTCACTGTGAGTTAGCGTGCGTTGTGTCCGGATGCCCGTGTTTCTCGCTCCACTGTGTCACGCTAAAAGTCCGGGATTGCCAAGTCTGCAGTTCCCATGTGGACTCTACACACACACACACACACTTCAAGCCCCCCCACACCCTGCTTCCTGTCCCCGTTGAAGGAATTCAAAGCATGCTCTCATCCTGGGAAGACTCCTCCTTTCCTTTCCTTTCTTTAATTTGCCTTTCCTTCCCTTGTCCTTTCCTCTCTCTGCCAGGTTCAGCACTGAGGTTACTTCAGGTCAAATCCCTGTGTTCCACTCGTGGCTCGGTGGTCACTGTCCTCGATCCCATCAAAACAAATTCCTCCCATATCTCCTGTTTTCCTCTTCATTTCTCCATATTGGTCAGAGTGGGACGAGCCCATTTTCTCCTCCTTGATGGATCACTTCACTAACAAACTAAACAATGCTGTGCTCTCCCGTCAAATGCAGAAGGAGCATTATACTCTGAGCCCGATGGCTGTCTGCCTGCTGAGAAACCCTGAGCCTCTATTTTTCTTCTGTTAAAGGATAATCATCCATGAACTGAGGGTCGATGCTGTCATTTAAGTGTTTTTCCGCTGATGAAACCTGCAAACATCCTGCAGTTTAGTTTAAAAAAACATCTGCATGACACATTCTTTCTATATTTCTGCTGCTGCTGTGGCACCACTGGTTTGGATGGGTCAGGAATAATTCAACGTGCACTACTTGTTTTCATTCTGATGATGTTCCTTTGGTTATAAGTATTTGTAATCCCAAACGGAGAACAATTATTTC
The DNA here is from genome assembly GCA_032191485.1 of Leptoclinus maculatus. Lineage (NCBI taxonomy): Eukaryota > Metazoa > Chordata > Actinopteri > Perciformes > Stichaeidae > Leptoclinus > Leptoclinus maculatus. The sequence continues at coordinate 2,276,827 of JAVDOI010000033.1, forward strand.
CCCTCTCTGAAATGGGACATTATGTTTACTTTCACTTTCTGCTTATATTTTAGTGCTTTTAATTGTGACTGCAGGACTTTTACTTGTAGTCGTGTTTCTACACTGTGCTATTACCAAGGGCGTAGGTTTGGTCTCAGCATTGGTAGGGACACTGCCAGCAAAAAAAACTTTTCCCAGTCCTTCCCAAAAAAGACAAAAAAAATGTAAAATAAATCTATTCTGCAGCACTTAATACGTTGTAAATAAAGTGCTTTCCTCCTTTATGCAATTATTAGTAGTGCTGGGCAATGATTACAATTTGTAATCGCGTGGATTTTTTGCAATTAATCTCATTGTTATGGCAACGTTCAATAATGAATTCAAAAGTAGTGTATTGTGCACTTTTATTTTAAAAGTACTGCTATATGAACAAAAGGGCAATAACATTTGGTTTGCAAACACTTATTAAAACAAATAAGGTTATTTGTAACAGCAGTATTCCCTTTACACAGTAGTGATCATATCTCTTCACTGTCTGTGCTCAGTGTGCTGACTGTATGTGAAACGTTCACTGCTGTGAACAGGAATACAATGTTTCAGCACGTCTGTTCCACAAAGACACTTTACGCACAATTTAGGTGTATTTTCCCTTTAACTCACGAGATGCAGGTAGCATGTTTTATACTTAATGTGAATATAATTCATACTTTGTTGGCATCTTATTCTGAAAACCGGATGTTCTTCTGAAGAAACCGGATGTTGTCTCACGTTAATCTTTCCGCTAACTTTCAAAATCCTTCGCTCGCTCCCGATCTGTGCCGTTTGAATGCGTTTACCGTGAATGTCAGCATATAGGTGACTAACGTGTAAGTGTCTGCTGAGTAGACCACGGAGATCTGAGTGTCTGCTGACTTTACTGCAGCGATGTTCAGTAGTCTCCATTCCTCCACCGCTGCCAGTGAGCAACGGACTTTCAAAATAAAAAAAACGCGCTATAAAATAATTGTCGGCGTTAATTAATGAATGCGTTAACGCGATAATAACATGCAAACTTGCCCAGCACTAATAATAATACGAATGAGTTTGCAAATATATTGTGCAAAATATTTTTTTCTAACAGGCAATTAAAATTAACAAAATATTGGTGGGGACAATTGTGTCTTTCCCAAACTCGTGACTAGTCCCTATGGACCATATGCAAACCTACGCCCTTGGCTATTACTATTTTTACTTTACCGTTGCAAACAGAGAGATTCAATTCACCCACTGGAGAACTCGGTTTACTTAAACTCAGGAACAATTTCAAGTGACGCCGACGCAAACGTGTGTCGGACCTGGTCGTCCTCCGTTCCCAGAGACTCCCAACATCAACATCTTAACTTCCTGTTGTGCAGCAGACTGAGCCAATCCATGGGACAAATCTAAAACTGGCATGTTCCCAAACACATGCTCGCTGAAACAGAAACACACACACACACACACACACACACACACACACACACACACACACACACACACACACACACACACACACACTGTTCAGCACTAAAGTGAACATTGGTGCCGGATGTTGGACTCCCCTCTCGTGGGTGTTGTTTAAGAACGGAGATGCACACTTATTATTCTCAATGTCGTACACACAAACATTTTAGTGCATGCACATGCTTCAGTGCACACACACGCTTCAGTGCACACACACACACACACACACACACACACACACACACAATAAATGCCGTCCACTCCTCAGTCCTGATGTTTCACTGAGATAAACACTGTTGAGAGTTTTAAGACACACACACACACACACACACACAAACTCCAATGAAATTACTAGCCTCGTTAAAGCCTCGTAAATCAAATGAGTTTCAAAAATTTGAATTCTATACTACAAGAAAAATGTCATCCAAAAGAATGTAATGTAATGAGTGGGATTTATCCAACACACACACACACACACACACACACACTTTATCCCAATTGGACGCGTTCCAGCATCATGGAGGCATGACGCATTAACATGAAACTAAGTGACCCTCCAACCAAGTAAAGGAAAAGTTCGACATTTTGGGGAATAAACACACTTGTTAGCTTTCTTGAGTTGGACCGATGCTGCTTGGTCGGTCAATGTGAAGTTTCTGCCAGCAGTCGGCTAGTTTAGCTTAGCACAAAAAACTGGAAACGGGAAATCAGCTAGCCTGGCTCTTTCCAAGCTAGCTAAATCCGCTAGCGTGGCTTGATTTTTAGTTTGTTTGTTCAAGTTCCCCCATTAGCTTTTGTATCACAGCAGCTTTTCTTCCTGGATTGACATGGTGGCATTATAGCCAGACACAGTCGCACTATTCACCACAACACTTAAAACAAGTTATCCTAATTCACCTCTGTATTTAAATGAAACGGTAACAATTTACGCAAAAACTCTGTAACTGCAGAAATACCTCGAGCACCTTGTTTAGTGTGATATTGAATCTTCTTTTCCTTTATACAAGTGACACAGATCTGCTCACTAAGGGAAATCATTGTCTACTGTATCTGGAAGGATGTTCAAGTGCCTCGGATCGGTCCACTTGAGGAAGACTCGCATCTAAACAGCATCCAACTGAATACTCCTTCGCTCACCCCTCCCTTTCCAAACATGTCAGAGAACTATACGTTGGCCTTCAGGTAACATAACTCGAGCCAGGTTTTGTTTTGTCTGTTCTGGGCTACAGGAACATGGCAGGTGCAACATGGTGGACTGTCGTGAAGAGGAGGAAGGGCTAATTCTACAGTTTTCAGGTGATTATACACTACTGAAAACACACGTATGAATATCATATTACGTTTCTGACAATAAATGCCCCTTAACACGCTTAAGTACTCCGGTGAAGACAAAGTGTCCCCACCGTACAAACTGTCCTCACTAGTAATTCAAAAGCAGTAGAGAGGTGATCATCCGGACACCTCCCTTCCTCTCTGGCC